>JBBMOE010000027.1:6445599-6558182 GCA_037975065.1 Chaetodon trifasciatus | reverse complement strand
CACACACACACACACACACACACACACACACTGTGTGATGTCGACCTGTTTCTCTGAAGGCCGTCCTGCTGACTCGTCCCTTCCTTCCTCCTCTCTCTCGTTCTTTTTTCTATCTCTGATGCCAGGTGTCTCTCCATCACTGCCTCTCTTCTTCTTCTTCTTCTTCTTCTCCTTCTTCTTTTCCAGCCTCTCCTTTCTTCAGCCTTCTCTCCCGATCCCTCCACCCTTTGTTGCATCTGCATCATCCACCTTTCTCTCCCACTTTTCTTTGTCTTCGTCGATATAAAGTTTACTTTTACTGTCTTTTCTTTTGAAGTATATTAAAGAAAATGCTTCTTTAAAGTCTGTTAGTGGCAGAAAACACACACCAGCCTCAACTGGCTGAACCATCCACGACCTTTATTCCTAATTCTCTCTTTTCCTGATCTCCCTCTGCCCGTCTTCATCGCTTCTTCCTCATTTTTAACTCTTCTTCCTTTTTCCTCGTCACGTCTTGGTGCCTTCCCGCTCCGTCTGCCCTTCTGTCCTAACTTTCTTTTCTTCTTCACCACCTGTTTTGTAATTCTGTGTGACTCACTGCCATGAACAGAGCGCCAGGGTCTCCTCTGAAACGCGTCATCCGCTATGAATCACGCTTTTCATCTGCTTTTTTTCCCAGAATTCCTTTGTTTGTGTTAACGTCTGAATGCGCTTGAGTTTAATATTCAAGGACCTGTGGAGGTTCTCCGCTCTCCTGTGAGCAGTGAAAACGTCATGTGAAGGTTATGTCCATAGAAACGAGTCGGGACTTTCTGGAATGATTAAAAAAAGGTTTTTGATGACAACAAACAAGGAGATGGAGCACTTCAGCTCCTCTAGAATCAACGCTGAAAGGCTGAATTTTCTTCAGAGTTCCACCTTCTATCATGTTTGTTTATCTGAAGCCAGGATTACCAGGATTTCACTTAAAGAATAAGTGACTGCTGGAGTCCGAGCAGAAACTTGGTTCAGCTCTCTGAATTCTCCAGATTCCTGGAAAAGAGACTTGAGATAATGACTGCATCGTGTCCTCTGTGATGTGCCTTTCCTTGGTTTCCTGTCGGGGATGTTTCTCTTGCAGCCGCTCTGTAGAGTCTTCACGTTTCTTTCTGTTCACTTCCTTCAGCTTCTCTCCTTTTCCCTCTCGTGTCCGTGTGTTCATGAACAGCTTCAGGATGTTTGCAGTGTTTCGCTCGGGCGGACGTGTCGAGCGAGTCTGCTCCGCGTCCGCTCGTCTTCTCTTTGACTTTGTTTGAAACAGATGAAGGTGAGCTCAGTCTGGCTCGTCTTCGCGGTGTTGAGGATGAAATGCTGGTCAGGTCGGATTTTAAAGGTCTTTTCAGGGTGTCACAAACTAATTTGCTCTTTCTTTTTTCATTCTCTCCCTCCTGCAGGTGAGCCAGTCACACCACCCTCAGTTCTACCCAGCACCTCCCCTCCCACCTCCCTCTTCCTCAGCCTAATCCCATCCTCCTCTGCCTCACCCTTTCCTCCCGCTTCTTGTTGGAACAGCACGCCGCCATGTCTCTCTTGGCTTCTCCCGCCCCCATCCTCCTCCTCCTCCTCTTCTTCCTCCTCCCACTGCCTCCCTGCCAGCCGGAGTCCCAGCGCAGCGAGCCCAGCGGCGACCCCAACCTGCGAGCGGTCTCTCCCTCCATGTTCCCCTCCTCCTTCCCGCCTTCCATGTCTTATGGTAACAGCAGCTCTTCTGGCAAAAAAGACAAGTGTGAGGAGGTGCCGACGTGCCGGCCCGGCATCCTGCTGCCCGTCTGGCAGCCGAACCGGCCCGGGCTCGGAGACCAGGTGGCCCGAGCTGTGGTGTACTTTGTGTCCCTCATGTACATGTTCCTGGGAGTGTCCATCATCGCCGACCGCTTCATGGCGTCCATAGAGGTCATCACGTCACAGGTGAGAGCGAGTGAATGGAGGAATACATGTGTGGGAATGAAAGCAAGCAAAGCGCCCACAAAGCCACTAAAATTGAAATTTTAAAATGTTTTTTATTCCATATTATGCAGAAATCACCCCTTAGCGCTCGTTATTCAAGGTTAATGAGTGTTAGATGCCCGCCGGGTCACTGGAGATTCCACAGTTGTCCCTCTCCGACCATTTGTCCTCTATAAAAGTGTAAATGACCCTCTGCTGTTTCCAGAGACAGAGACAGAACTGTGTGTGTGTTTATTTATTGTGTATTTACCCAAGAGAACGACGGTCATGAGGTGCATCTGTGTGGACCCAACGCAGCAGGAATCACTGAGGTGTAGTTCATCATTCTCTGTATAGAGTACAGCTGGTGGAAGCCGGTGCAATGTGTCACAGTGAGACATCTGTGTGCGTGTGTGTGTGTGTGTGTGTGTGTGTGTGTGTGTGTGTGTGTGTGTGTGTGTGTGTGTGTGTGTGTGTGTGTGTGGTCCCAGGCGGCCTGTAATGGTTCGGATGTTGAATTTGCAGCCATGAGCACTGTAGAAAAAGAGAGGAGGAGTCCTCGGAGGTTTGAATGGAGTAGGAGGACGAGGAGACGTGAAGGTCAGCTGGAGCGAGTAAAGAGGACGAGAGACAGCAGCAAAACGCAAACCTGATTCTCTTTCGGCTGTTTGTGGGACTCAGAATCAATGAACCAGCAGCAGACCACCACAGTGGTCTTGAAGGCAAATGGTGAAGAAGCGAGTTGGCGGAGGAACGTAGCTCCTCAGCTGTTAAATCAAAGCTTTGGAGATCTCAGCATTTCAGAAATTTCTACTTTATTTTGAAATGTCCACAACTGCGGTGCCATGTGGCGCTGCTGATCGAAAGACTGAAGCATTTTGTGCCTGATATGCTACAACTTTGATTAACCTGCTTTTCATAACAGCATTCAACAGAGCTGAACGTCTCGGGTTGGCTGTAATGGAGGACAGGATGCGTCCACAGTCAGGGATATTATTTAAGTGCTGCTAATGAGCGAAGCTGCTCCTCCTCACTGTCGGATGATTTAGTGAATTATCCATCTGTCTCTATTCGCTCTTTCCACGGACACGTCTGTGATTTGTCTCCTGCGTTTAGTTTGGAAGTAGGATCCAGCTGCTGACGCTCAGTGTGTACACACCATATGTCTTCAAATTAAAGCCTGGTCTCAAACAGCGGCTGTGGGCGTGGTTGACACAAATAAGTAAATACAGGCGGGAGAAAGCAGAGGTGATAAGTGAGGCTGAATGATGAGCAATGAAAGAGGCTCATCATCTATCCTTTTCAAGATCAATGTCAATGAATGTCCTATTATGTGTCCCACAATCCATCACTGTGACTGCCACAGCAACACCTGTTTTGGCAGAGGGTTGATTTGTTGTGTGTGTGTGGGTGTGTGTGTGTGTGAGGTGTATTTGTGCGGTGCTCAACACTTTTGTTTCCACAGGACTTGAAAAAGTGCTGAACATGGATCATCATGGCTCATCCACAGAGTTAATTTACAGTCAGTCAACACAATGTGTGTGTGTGGGTGTGTGTGTGTGTGTGTGTGTGTGTGTTCGGCCAACAGGAGAAGGAGGTGACCATCACGATGCCTAACGGGGAAACATCAGTGGCGACGGTTCGAATCTGGAACGAGACGGTGTCCAATCTGACGCTGATGGCTCTGGGCTCCAGCGCTCCAGAGATACTCCTGTCCGTCATAGAGGTACTCGCTCAGTCGTCTGCGTTTGTGTGTTAGTCAGCGATGTTTGACTCGTCCCTCACACACGTCGCACCTCTCCAGGTGTGTGGTCACGACTTCAAGGCCGGTGAGTTGGGACCAGGAACCATCGTTGGCAGCGCCGCCTTCAACATGTTTGTCATCCTCGGGATCTGCGTGTGGACGATCCCCAACGGCGAGACCCGCAAGATCAAGCACCTCAGGGTGTTCTTCATCACCGCCTTCTGGAGCATCTTCGCCTACATCTGGCTCTACCTCATCCTGTCCATCATGTCGCCCGGCGTCGTGGAGGTGAGACAGACTCTCCCCCCCCCTTTCGAAAATGTCATTTTCTCTCAATAAAGACAAATCCCAAAAGAAAAAGAAGGAAGGATCGTGACGTGTGTGTTTCAGGTGTGGGAGGCCTTGGTGACCCTGCTCTACTTCCCGGTGTGTGTCATCCTGGCGTGGATCGCCGACCGCCGCCTGCTCTTCTACAAGTACATGGGCAAGCGTTACCGCGCGGACAAGCGCCACGGCATCGTCGTGGAGACGGAGGGAGACCTGACGCCCAACAAGGGCGGCATGGAGATGATCATAGACGGCAAGTTCCCGCCACGAGGGGGCGCCGTGGTCCCCGCCGAGAACTGCGGGGGCGCAAATCAGGACGGTACAGCGGGCGCTGCGGCCAATAACATCGGTGCGGCAGCGGGGGCCATGGCGGCGGGAGCCAGGGGCAACTTGCCCATCTCCAACAGCACGATGGTCAATGTGGAGAGCAGCAAGGAGCTGGACGAGAGCCGCAAGGAGGTGAGAGACGGGGAGGGGGGAGAGAGATGCGAAACGTTTTCCCCAGCAGAGTTTTTGCACGTTTTACCTCCATCACTGCACGAGGAAACGCGCTGAGTTCACGCTTTTCCTCTTCCTGCACAGCGTTTATTCAGCGTCAGAGAGGCTGAAATGAGGAAGTTCTTCATCCACGCAGCTGTAACAGAGCCCGTTCACAGTCATCACTGTGCTCTGTAATGATTCTCTGATCTCATTTCACAGATTTTTTTTGTTTGCGAAAACTGCATTTAACACAGAAAACACAATTTCTTCTCTCCTGATTACGCCATGATTGAAGTGCAAAACATGGATAATTTGCCCGCAGGAGGCCGTAACAGCTGACGATAACGTGTGGGGCTGCTTCCAGCTGTGATGAATGGCTGCAGTTCAGATTTAGTTTGTGAACTTTTTACTTCCTTACTTAGAAAACACAGAATACAGATTGCAGTGTGCAGAGATTCGATGCTCTTCCTGTTGAGGAGAAGAAGGAGAGGGACTGAGACCAGTTTAAGAGGCAACGATAGGACAGAGGGATGGACATGTGGGAGGTTTGAGGGGCTGGATGCAGCTAAACTTTGCACTTAACATCATAATGTGCTGATGCATTAAACCACTCTGTATTCATGCATGCCGTCAGCGTGTGTGGTGTGTGTGCTTCAGTCAGGAGTGTGTGCTCTCGTCTCTCCTCCAGGTGATTCGAATCCTGAAGGAGCTGAAGCAGAAATATCCCGACAAAGAGCTCGACCAGCTGGTGGAGCTGGCCAACTACTACGCACTGCTGCACCAGCAGAAGAGCCGAGCCTTCTACCGCATACAGGTAACACGCACGCGCACACACACACACACACACACACACACACACACACACACGCACACACACGTTCATTTACATTACAAGTCTTAAAACACTTCAGAAAGACGTGAGAGTAAATGCCGTCGTCCTGTCCGTCTCCCTCAAGGCGACTCGCATGATGATCGGGGCCGGTAACGTCCTGAAGAAGCACGCCGCCGACCACGCTCGCCGCACAGCCGTGACCGACGAGGAAGAGCCAGAAGACGAAGACCTGGGGATATGCAGCCGCATCTCATTCGAAAGCGCCCACAGTCAGTGCATGGAGAACTGCGGCGTCCTGACGCTGGCTGTCATCTGTCAAGGTGGAGGCAGGAGATAATGTTCACTTCACGTGAAGTTTCTATTTGTCTTTCGATCCGTTCAACTTTTATTCTTATTGTGAGTTTGTCATTTTTCTGCATGCCGAGCTTAAAGCAACAAGCCGACTTCATGTTCACGCGCTGGTCTGCTCTTCAGTCACTGGATTAAAGCAGAGGTTAAAGGAGGGCTCAGATGCTCCATTTAAAAGAGCACTGTCTGTAAAACTGTCAGTCGTTGTGGAAATCGATGCAGCAGAAGCAGAGATATCAACTTTTTCAGCCCCAGCCGACGTGACCTTATCAGATTTCACAAAGCTTTCTCCTCATGTGCAGCCTTCCTCCCCAAGACCCCCCAAGAGTAAAAGCAGAAGCTTCACAGTGTTGAAATGTCAGAAGTAAAAGTCCTCCATTCAAACTCTCACTGAAGTTAGAGTATTAGTCATTATTATCGGGCAGTTTAAACCACACTGAGGTATCTGAACACTTTGTATTTTATCAGGTGATAGGTTTGAGTTCCAGTCTGTGTAAAGGGAACCTCCAGCAGACGCTAATTCAGAGCAGAGATTCATCAGGATGGAAAAACGTGACGGGGTTCAACAATGTTTTCAGAGCAGAATCTCTTCGTGTGACCACAGATTACAGCTTTTTCAATGACGCAGAGGTTGAAAGATGATGTTCTCCGTCTTCATTTCGTTCCATTTCTGCCGTGCAGGCGGTCTGGGAGAGAACACCTTCTACGTGGACTACAGGACAGAGGACGGCTCGGCCAACGCTGGCTCAGACTACGAGTACAGCGAAGGAACGCTGGTGTTCAAACCTGGAGAGACTCGCAGGGAGATCAAGGTGAGCGACAACCTGACGGTCACAACTCAAACTTAACATTTATGCATAAGATGATAGAAGAAAATGTGGTTTTATGTTTTATCGTCAAATCAATTTGTGTCAATATTTATATTTATTTCCATGTGTTTATTAATATATTTGAATATATTCAGTTTCTGCATTTTACCTTGAAATTTGTCTTTTTCGTGTCGTTTTATTGTCCATATTTCTGCAGGCGTGTGAGCCTTTCACCTGCCTCCAGCAGTGTGAAAAGTGGATCTTATTGATTACCTGACACCACTGTTCACACCTTTACTGCCGTGTGTAGAAATACTCTGAATTTACTGCTGCTACTGCGTCTGCTGCCAGTGTTGCTGCTGCTGCCCACAGATACAAAATGACGGTTTAACAGGGGCCATTGAAAGCTGTTTTAATAAACAGCTTTACATTAACGACGGATGAGACCATAATGGGACAGTTTAGCAGAGGAAAGGCAGACACGCTGCAGCTGCTTCAGTCTTATCTCACTTAAACAAAAATGACTGGTATCAGGCTGTGGAGGGCGACTGGACGTCGAGCTGATTATGACATGTTCAGAATCTTTTTAAAAACATTTTCAATGCTGTAGTTTATTATTTCACCGCCACAGTTTGTATTTATTACAAGTGGCAGACGCGGCTTATCTCCTTATCTGTATTTCACTATGGATCAATACATCAACTCATTATGAAAACAGACATTTTAATGCCTGTTCATTTTTGGTTGATCTGACTGGATTACTCTTTAAATTAAATGCAAGGAGAGGGAGAAACAGAGCGATCAGAGTACTGGGTGAGCTACACTGACTTTTAACAGGAGAGAGAGCGAGCTGTTCATTCATGACTGTCTGTGAAGGTCATCTGAAGACAGGCGAGTCAGGCAGCAGTGTTTAGCTCCACCTCCTGTATTGTCTACATTTTCTACAAGTTGCATTTGCAGGTATATAAAAAAACAATGATGTGATTTCCTAAATACGCCGCTTCTACATAGTTGGAAAATGACGTGTGACTGTATTCAACATGAAACAGAGGGCACGAAATATCCTTTAACCACAGGTGAAGTTTTTATTACACATTCACTGCTTGTTTTCTCTTTTGATTCTCACAGTAAAGTGTGCCATAGACAGCAGCAGAGAAACAGGCTCAGTAACGGCAAAGCAACTCAGTTCTTATTCTTTTCACATACTGAAACACAGATAACTGTTGTGCCATAGCGATGCATTCATGTAACTGTAGCAGCCTGTGCCTTCAATACAGAATCCACCGCCCTTCTCAGCCACCATTTTATGTCGAACAACCGCCTGATTGTGACGTGCGTGTGCGAGCGTAACATGTCCGGGGTGACCAACGATGGCTCGCTGCGACTGGACGAGACCTCACCTGATAATAGCTGAGAAAGTGTTGTATTTTTTTTTTTTTAAATGGAAATGTTTGTGTTTTAAGGGTTTTATAAAAATGCTGATTTTAATTATTGAAAATAAATGTTAAGAAAATTCTTCGTCATTTAGGGTGGGCCAGTTTTACAAGTGGGTGGGCCCAGGCCCGTCAGGCCCGCCCACCCGTAACGCCGCGCCTGGTTCGCTGTTCTTTGGTTGAAAATGTTCCCAAACTTTTGTCTCTGTGACCTGCACCTGGGATCAAACATCATAGTTTCACTGAGACACAGAAACAGAATGGTGCTTTTCAAAGTGCACTCGTCTGTGACTTTAAAGCATACAGGTAAAGACGAGGTAAGCCAGGCCATCTCTCCTCGGATTGGAGGTTTGATGAGAGATGAAAAGAAGAGTGAAGGCTGGATGAAAGGCGAGCAGCCCGAGGAGTCACATAAAAGAAGCATGGGGGGGGCGGGACATTAGAAAACAGGCTAAATTGGCCCATCTAGCGTGAGCGAACGGGTGAAGAAAGACTGAGTGAGTACATTACAAAGGTCAGAGTCATTATTTGAACAGCACACAGTGGATTTCATCCATCACTGTGCCAGCAACGAGCAGCAGAAACCAATTAAAGCTGAACGTCTCGCTCGTGTGCAGCCTTCACAGGACGTATCCTCCGCTGATGACAGCGAAGAGGTCGACACTCTTTGTGATGAAGAGTCGTAATTGTTCTTTCAAATGGAGGAGACATCATTCATTCAAGCTGGAATGAATCTAATTTGCAACGCAGACAATTATTCAAGTCTAAAGGACGACGGTGTGCAGAGCCTGATTCAACATGGTCAAATTTCAGTGCCAGAGCAGTTATGATGCCCGTTAATCATACCGATTCAAAGTGTTTTCAGATCTCCAGCTTGACCAGCGAGTCTGACTGAATGCATGATGTCCCTCAGAGCGAGCAGCAGCGCGTGGACGCCTGTGCATGAAATGAAAGCGTAGTGAAGTGTCTCTGCACGTCCGCTGAGCGAGTGAAGGTCTGAGCTGCGTCCTCCGCGAGCAGGTTGACCCCATCAGTAACACAGACGAGACAGGCGATTAGAAAACTGTCCCGCTGTCCGCTGAGTTCCTGCTGGACCAATCAAAGCTCGTCATGCTGCTCGTCTGCAGCAGGAAGCAGTGGTCAGAGAGTGTCAGTCATAATCTTTTTCTACCTTTTAGTCAAAGTAAAATGGCTTCTGATCTCTCAGGAGCGCCCGTCTTCAAATTTGGCACAAATGTTCACTTGACTGCGGTGGTCTAAGGTCAAAGGTCAAGGTCAGACCAGCAGAGTTTTATCATCTATCCGAAAGTCGCCTGCTTCGTCTCTTCGTGCTGCATCGCGGCTGAACTCATCCAGGGCGAGTTGAGCCTCATTGGATTACAGCGCCAACATAATCTGATTTGGAAGCGCCCACCTGTTCGTTAGCGTGCGGTGAAGCGATCGGATGACAGCAGTCTCGAGATGAGTCTCGATACCAGCTCCCTTTAAACAGAACACAAAGTTAAACAGCACGTCACACAATAATGCCTCAGTAACAACTCTTCGCCCTCCAGGTCGGTATAATCGACGACGACATCTTCGAGGAGGACGAGCACTTCTTCGTACGCCTGTTGAACCTGCGCGTCGGCGATGCAGAGGGGATGTTCGAGAGCGATGAGGTGGGCGCCACCCCCAAAGCCCGCCTGGTGGAGCCCCTGGTCGCCACGGTGACCATCCTGGATGACGACCACGCCGGCATCTTCACGTTCAGCGAGCGCATGGTGCGGGTGAGCGAGAGCGTGGGCACCATGGAGGTGACGGTGGTGCGTAACTCGGGCGCCCGCGGCACCGTCATCCTGCCGTACCACACCGAGTCCGGCACCGCCAAGGCTGGAGACGACTACGAGGACGCCAGAGGAGAGCTGGAGTTCATCAACGACCAGACCACGTGAGTCAAACTGGACATCGCTGGTTTTTACGCGAAGCTTATCCAAAAAACAGCCAGATGTTTTCCTCTGGCGGTGGAGACCAAACCAGAGCTGAGAGCAGAGTTAACTTTAGATTCATCAGGCGGACGCAAACAGAGCTCCATCCCACTAAAACCCAGCGTCTGTCAGATGCCGTGCTCTTTTAAAACGAGTGTTTTGCAGCCCTTTGGCTTCCTGCAGCAGTTAATCAGGAAAACAAATCATCTCTGACTCCCAGAATGCACCGCTCTGCAGGTGTATACAGAGATCTACAGAGTAACGTCTCTCCGGCAGGTGAAATGCCTGCAACGATTTGACTTCAAATACATTTGGATTCATGAGACAGTGACGTCTTCATTCCTCTGAAACTCATGTTTGAAGGAGTGTAGCTCTAAAAATGATGTGCAGTAAAAGAGAGAGAGGAGGAGCAGAGGGATGGAGCTTCGCCCTTCGTTCTCTTCCATCCTCATCCTCACCTTTCCTCTCCTTTATTCTCTCCCCTCCACCTCCTCCAGCTTTGTCTTCTGTCCTCCTGCTTCACCCTCGTGCTCGACAACACTCCCATCCCTTATTGATCCGGGCTGACCTGAGCCTCGAGTCCTCTGTCTGTGTGGAGAGTCACAGTTTGTGTGTTTGTGTGTGTGGTGTGTCGGAGTGGGACTTTTCCTTTCACTGTGAATGTAATGTGCTTGTTTGACTGACACCTCCCTCGTAATGTCTTTTCATGAACTTGTGTAAAACCTGGAACCCCGCATGGACTCGGGATTGATTTGAGTTTAAATTATGAAATAGATTTGGCGTGTTAGCGTCTTTAGCCATGCTAGCTGAGAGGCTCCAGGGTGGACAGAGTCTCTGACAGTCGGTCTGTTAAGCCGGACGGAAACATTTCAACAAGTATTAAATCTTGTTATTGCACTCGTGAATGGGGTAACACATAGACTAGATGTATAAGATGCTGACATACTGTCTCTCAGCTCATCAATGAAGAACTCTTTTTGTTCTTGACCTCGGTGTTGCGGGGAGCAGCAGGAGGTGACGGCTCGATGAGATGTGCATGTCTGAGGAGTTAGTTCAGGTTTGATGAGGCACGTTTTCTTTCATTATAAGTGTAGAACCCTCGCAGGGCGTGCTGGAATACAGCGGAGGGTCAGCTGTGAGGCCTGTTTTTGAGCTCGATGCACTGTGTGTGATATTGATTGCAGCAGCTCTGAGCTGATGTGAGCTGGCAGCTTCACTGACTGACAGCGTCCTGAAGCAGGTGAGACAGGGCTGCTGACGGCTGACTGGATGGATCTCAGTGTGTTTCTGTGATGATGGAAAACTTCCTGTTATGTCCTGCACAGTGTCAGCAGCGCCTCGGCTCTGCTCTGAAGGGTGAATTTATTCCATTTTGTTCCTCTGGTGGTTAATGATGGCCAGGTCGCCCTGTCAGCTGGACTGACACCGCTGTCATCTTTTTCACTTCACCTGCGGCCACAAGCTTTCTCTGTCCGCCTCGTCTGTCCCTTCTGGTCCTCTTCAGCTTCTGTCCGACTACATTCAGCCAGTTCGTTACTGCTGAGGCGCCGACAGGCCTCCAGCTCCAGCTTTGGCTGTGAAAATCACAGCGACTGCACTCCCACAGTCCCTCACGCCTCTGCAGCTCAGAGGAGACTCCTTCCTCTCAGACCTCAGGGAGCTCTATGAGGAGAGCAGGTTTGGCTCCTCTTTAGCGTCACATCATGTCAGGTAGAATCGTGGTAAAGACGTCCGCTGGGACCTGGACTCCACCCTTCAGGAGCTTTGCTTGTTTTCTTGTGGTTAGAAACTGGAAGCTCTCCCCTCCGTTGCTCCTCGTCTCATGTTTGCACCCCTTTCTTCTAGACCTCCCTCCTTCACGTGTCCCTCCTTTGTTCTTTCCACTTTTGTCTCTGCCGTCCTCGGCTTCACTCTTTCCCCTCACGCACTGTTTTCTCCGTGCCTTCACTTCCTCTTCCTCATCTCCATTCCTCTCCCTTCATCTTTCATTCTCTGTTCCTCTTCAGCCACCTCTTCCTCTCTGCCTGATTTCAATCTCTGCCGTCTGTGAGTTAGTTTCCATAGTGACACTTCAGTCCAGCGGTCCTCGGAGACACGGAGCGCTCCTGTAATCATCACTTCCTCTCCTCTCAGACCAAGCCATCGCCGCTCACACGGCATAAAGACATTTTCCTGCTTTGTCGCTCCTTTGCTCATCAGTTTCAGTGCCGTCGGCCTCACAAACTTTAGTTCATCCAGTGGAAACTTTCAGAGAATGTTTCCTGCACGTACGTTATGTATCAGATATGAACGACAGCATCATGCATTAAAGCGTTATCAGCAAACGTCTTTACATGTAGACTGGCTGAGAGCAGCTGGTGAACATAGTGGAGCATTTAGCAGCTAAAGAGCAGATCTTTCCTAGAAGAGAGGGAATAGTGGACTTAAATTCACCAGCTGGACTCAAAGACAACTCAGACCAGACGTCTCCTTATATGCTTTTATCCATTCAGTGGGTGAAGGAAAACACATCCAGCATGTGAGCAGATAGGAACTGAATGAGAGGTCCAGGCCTTTGATCTAAAGCACCTTCTCCATACAGTCATCCATCACCACATCTGTCCTCTCACCGTCTATTTCTGCCTGAATGTCTCACTTTCTTCTTCTTTGCTTCTTTTTTTCTAACTTTCTGTCTTCGTCTGCTGCGACCTTTGACTGACTCATCGATCCCGTCCCTCTCGCTGCGTCCTGCTTTCTGCTGCTCTGATTTCCACAGCAGCAGGTCCTGATCAGAGTCAACAGGAGGGAGACAGCTCCAGTGTGTGTGTGTGTGTGTGTGTGTGTGCGTGTGCGTGTGCGTGTGTGTGTGTCTTGAGGTTTGCAAGAACTTGTCGATAACGAGGACGGCCTGTGGTGAAGACCCTGCGAACGCTACATTACTTATTGATGAAATGCTCTTCTTCATTTGCGTCTTTCACTGACAGCTGTGTGTGTGTGTGTGCGTGTGTGTGTGTGTGTGTGTGTGTGTGTGTAGTCAGACTTTCCAGGTGAGGATAATTGATGATGAAGAATATGAAAAGCATGAAAACTTCTACATCGTGCTGGAGGAGCCACGCTGGCTGAAGAGAGGAATCTCAGGTACGACTGAACAGGATGTTGTTTTTGACTTTATTTTGATTTTATTTTTTTATTTGATATTTAATATAATAATAATAATAATAATAATAATAATAATAATAATAATAATTACATGACAGCGTGTGTAGGGCTGAGAACTGAACCCCATCTGAGGCAGTATGGAAGCAAAGCGTTGTGAAATGTGAAAGTGTTGAAGTTGCTGATTTTGAATTTGCTGGTTTAGTTCAGATTCTTTGCTCAGAAAGTTCCAGATTTCACTCAGTTTTTGGACTTTTTTCACACCACGAAGGAAAAATCTGACGCATTGTTGCCTCTCAGCTCTGGTCGAGGAGTGAAGCATGAAGTCCTGGTCCAGAGGTTAGAATAGAGTCTTCATCTTGGGCTTCACAGACACACAAACTCTTCAGAACGCCGTCTTTCTTGGGTCAGAACACGTGGAGTAAAGCTTCAGTTCATCCGTTGTCTTACATGGCTTTGGTTTGTGGTGGGTGGTTGTTGTAGTTTGGCTGCTTGTGGACGCGGTCAGCAGGTGGAGCTGCAGCTCGTCCAGGTGATTAAGGCGCTTGAAAAGGCTTTTGTGCATGACTGCAGAGGTTTGAGTCTGTGTCCTCTTAGTGAGACAGACAGCTGAAAGCCTCTCTGTGTTTCCCCCTGTGGACGGTTTGTTTCTGGTCTCTCCTCACATGAAACGTAAAACCTAAACAGTCGGACTGACGCAGTTCAGCGTGTCATTGACAGGTTTGTTCAGATGGTCAGTGCAGCTTTCAGATTTAAAGAAGCATGAAATGGTTTATTTCTCTGCTGCTTTGCTTTGTGTTTCCACTGCTTCAGCCTCTCTGTCTTTGGTCTTCGGCTCCGGTTTGTTTTTAGCCGCCTCAGTGACCCACTTCACCCACAGGGATCAATAAACCTCCATCAGACGCTGTCGCTGCAGAGTGATATCAACAAAAAAACACCAGCAGCCGTGGGACAGAGGAAGATTTCTGTTAATGACGAAGGGCAGGAAGTGATGATTTGTTTGTTTGCGTTGGACATGATGAGTGAGTGAAGGTGAAGTTAAGACAAAGTGAGAGCTGTTCTGCAGAGAGGTGACGAACAGCAGCTCTCTGTCAACGTCTCTGGTGCTTAAACTTAAACTTTGATGCTTTATTGAGCCTTTGATTGTGTTGCTGCTGTCTGAATGTGTGCTGTTATTATATCTTATATATTTATACTCTGCTGCACTCACTGCTCTTTTTTCCTGTCCTCTCTTCACAGCTCTGCTGCTCAACCAAGGTGAGACCACCTGATTGTTCCCTCTGTGTCAAACTATTTTCATCGTCACTTAAACTTATTATTATTTTCCTGATTTTTTGCTCTATAGAAAGGCAGAAAGTCATTTCTGACGTCCTTCCTGTTATTAATAATAATAATGTGGCAGCTCGGTGACGTCACTCGGTCTCGTCTCTACCTGCTCGCCGCCTCAGCGTCGCCGATGATGGCGGCAGGAGGTGCACCCAAAGACCAGCAGAGAAATCAAAGCAGCGTTCTTCTGAAAGAAAGGCTGCAGCTGAACGTCTTATCCAGGCGGCGTGAGCCGAGACTCATGACTGTCAGACAGTTTTTTCATTTTTCTTTTTTTTTTTCATTTCACATTAACAAAGTCTGAATGGGATTTGAACAGATGCCACAGTCTGTTTGAGCTGTAATCGCTCAGGTGTTCTGCTCAGCCGGGTCATTGTTTGCTCTGCGCCTCACCTCCTTTAGCCCCGCTGGGGGACGCTGGGTATTTGTCTGTTTGCGTTTGGGTCGCTGGAGGACTGGCCTCCGTGAATCTCAGCACGGCACAATAGACAGTTTGGAGATAAATGCTCACAAATGAGTCGGCGCCGCGGCCTTCTTTTGTGTGCCGCCGCTGTGCGCTGATGCAGATGTCTCGCCGTGTTTGTGGCCTTCTTAGACAAACAAACGGAGCCTGCAGCGGCTGCGCTTCACCGTGTGTGCACATGTCGTGATATTGTTCATTACGAGGATCTCTGAGCTTTTGTGAGTGAAAACTTTAGGAGCTGATTGATTTGTTGAATTGTTCCTGGATTAAATTCAGAGCCGAGGCTGGGGCGTCTTCGTGCAGCGTGAAATGAAAGTTGTGCATGTAAGCATGTACACGTCAAATGTAAGCTCTCTTAACGTGTGGCAAATTGAAATAAACATAAATATAAATAAACCGAACCAGCAACCAGAACTCATTGTCGCCGCCTGAGTGTCCGGTGAAGAAGCTGTAGTTGTTAATTTCCCCTGTGTGCACAGGCCACTGACAGCCCGCTTCTGTCTGATGGAGTCTTTGACGTCACGTTGAGTGGAAGCGGCCGAGCGGCTTTAACCTCTAATGAGTGAAGAGCAGAGGCGGCCAAAGCACAATTCAGAGCCCACAAGGTCGAGCGAGGAGCGGTACGATGACGCGTTACGGCGCTCGTTGTCCTGAAGGCAGAGCCGATCTCTGGCGGAGGCTGAAACATGTCGCCGCCCGGAGGAAACACCTCAGAGTGGAGTGACGCCATGTTTGAGTTTGTGCGTCCGACTGTGCGTTTGTGTGTTTACGACAGCTTGAAATGGTGTCAGTGAACGCTGCAGGCAGGGCAGCCATATGCTGCTTCGCTCTTACAGGCTCCTCGTAATTAGCCAGAAACTGCCTACGAAGAGGACCTGATCTTCACACACACGCGCGCACACACACACACACACACACACACACACACACACACACACACACACACACTCCTATATACTCTCACTCCTGAGCAGAAGGGATGAATGAGAAACACTGACAGCAGACATGAAACACACTCAGTGTTAATCCCTCTTCCTCCAAGTTGCTGGTTGCTCTCTCTCTCTTAAACACTGTATGGAAGCCCAGGAGGACAAACTTTGTGAAAAGAGACCGCGTCTGCTCAGTAGACCTACTGTCCAGCACAGCAAAGTATTAGTTGTTGTTGTTTTTGTCTTACTTGGATTTCAGACAGTAGAAGAAGCAGCGACGTGTAGCGTTCAGGTCTGAGGTTTGATTCAAGCTGAATGTGAACGCAAACAACAAACTCTCACAACAGTTACGATCATCGTTCCAGTGTGACTTTCAAAATAAAACGTGCTGATGCTGATAATGAACACATGGTTAATGCTGTGAAACAGTCGTGGATGTTAGCTTTTGGCTCGTTTACGTTTGGAGTCACAGGTTTGATATTGTGATGGACTTTTTTCTTTAAATCCTAAAAGCCCTTTTCACTGTGTAACGACGCAGAATACGCTGGCAAGCTAACATAATGCTACTGCTAAAAGCATCTTCACCGTCCTCTTCACCCTCGACAGGAGCGGCTTCACACTCTCCTGCTATTTTTAGGGTCTTTGATGCATAGAAGCGGCCATAATGGCCAAAGCTTGTTCACGTCGGAGATTTGTCTGATGAAGCTCTGACAGACGAAAGCTCAAAAGAGAGCCACATCCTGCACAGGTCCACGTTTGTGGACAGTTTACGTTGCAGCACCACCAAACGTTAGCCGTAACCTTAAACAGAAGATATTTTCTCTCCGTTCTGCGGCCAAACGACGTCGTGTTCACGGTTTGGGAGAAACTTTCCGCCCTGCTCGTCATCGCTCTCTGCAGATCCACCTCTCCAGTCTTTGTCTTTCTGTCGCTGTGTTGTTGTTTTTCTGCTTCCTCACACACACACACACACACACACACACACACACACACACGTCCATCTGTCATCTTCTCATGTCCCTCTCCCACGCTGTGTGAGAACACACACACACACACTCCTGCACACATCACCTTGTGCTGATGCTCACAAGCGCAGCTCCGAATAAAACGCTGACTCATGATCTATTATTGATGGAGGTGGAACTGGAAATATCTGTGACATGCATTTCAGTTCCAGTCCGCACTCACTGTTGGTGTCCTTCTTGTTTCCTCCACATCACCCCTCCCTTCTCCCCACAGAGGGGGGGGAGGGCCAGATGAGCGCCGAGGAGGAGGAGGCCCGGAGGATAGCTGAGATGGGGAAGCCCATCCTGGGAGAGCACAGCCGCCTGGAGGTGGTCATCGAGGAGTCGTACGAGTTCAAGGTGCGCGTTCGTTGATTTCTTTTCTTTATGTGACGTCCTGTGGGGGAGCAGCGTCCAGTTTAGGTTGGCAGCGGCTGCCAGTAAGCGTGCTGACGACTCACTGATGGCTGCCTGAAGCAGCTTTAACGTTTATTACTCAGCCTGATCATTTTGTTGTGATTGAGAACAATAAAAGGAAAAGAACTGGCAAAGAAGACTACCCAGGAAATAAACTGTGTAATATGTGACTGTTTCTCTCCTAAAACCACAAACCAGAGCAGGACTGTGGACACTTGTGACACTTGGGATCCTGACTTTGTGTGCAGAAAGCATTGATCTGAGCGTTTCTGGACATGTTCTCACACAGTGAACTCGGGTCCTGAACCTCTCAGCTTGCAGCTCTAATTTGGGTTTGAATTATTGAAGAAGCGCGCGTCGCCCTCCATACAGCAGCCAGCTCGAGGCGTGCAGAACTCGAGCCGTCATGGCGAGCGCAGAGCTCACGTCTGCCTTTCAGGCTTGCGGAGGACTGCGAGCCGTCGTGTATTTGAAATGTGATTTGGGTTCAGGTGTATTTTAAGCAAATGAAAGCAGCTGCTGCCACATCTGCTGCCGCTCCGAGCAGTAAGCCGAGTTTACTGCCATCGCAACAAGTCTGAATTCAGGTCCAACACACAGGCGGATAAATAAACCGCTGAAATTCAAAGATCTCAGTCAGACTGTCAGTGCGACTGGCGTTCAGGCGCAGTCCTCAGGCGATGGCGTTGAGCCTCGGGTTGCATCGTCTGCTCCTTCTTGTATTTTGTCGTTGAAGCTGCTGAGGTGTTTTCCTAAAGCAAAACAAACTAACGTAAGTTTTTCCTCCCGCTGTGGCAGAGTCGCTGCAGCTGCAGACAAACTCGGCACATCTGTTCAAGCGCAGATCGTTTCATTATCGATGAGTAGGTTTGGAGAAATTCCACTCCAGTACAAATGAAGGTTCATTGTACGTGGTGGCAGGCGTCTCGCCGGACGGGAAATCAAATCCTCTGCTCGGCTGGGTGGAGCAGGTGTGACACACGGTGGAGGAAACGTCTTCTCCTTCTCTTTAACTTTCCCTGTGAGCTGATTCCAGCGTTAACTCTGTCAGTGTGTGGTCAGCTGCCTGTAAAGCCCAGCTTCCAGAACACACACATAACGAAGGTGAAGCAGCTTAGTTTCCCAAAAAAGTCCAAATCAAAGCAGATGAGGACAAGATATCCCAGTAATATATCCCATAATGCAAATCACTAACATCTTTGATTAGACCACCTGGGAAAATCTCACACTTTCTGTTAACGAGCGTGTTTTAATTGAAGACTCCTGAAGGAGGATTCAGGCTCAGACTGGGTCTAATAAAAACATAATCAGCTGTATTTGTGCAGCACTTTTCAAAAGAATTTACAGAGAGCTTTACGTGGTTGAACCAGGATTAAAACACGCAACGAGGCAAATAAATCAATTAAAGATAAAGAAATGATAAATGGAATAAAACGCTCAGTGATGAAGAACAACATGCAGATAAGACATGGTGGAATTGAAGCTGATGAGACGCTACGTTTAGAGAAGACGTCGCTGATTCTGCAGTGAAAACTTTGTATTTTAGTGTCTTCAGCCTCAGATTTGTTGAGTTTTCTCACTTTGAGCTCAATTTAAATAAAGATGGAAGCCTGACTCCTGCCAGCGAAACCAGCCTGAAGGCGTTTCAGCTGCTGCTGTGATGGACACACGCAGCCCCCCAGCACAGCTCACCTGAGTGCCTCTGTCACCTGTCCTCGGCTGTAATTGGTTGCTAATGAAGTGTGTTTGCCCTCTGATTGGCAGAGCACCGTTGACAAGCTCATTAAGAAGACCAACCTGGCGCTGGTGATTGGCACGCACTCCTGGAGGGAGCAGTTTGTCGAGGCGGTCACTGTCAGCGCAGGTGAGATCTGAGTGTGTGTGTGTGTGTGTGTGTGTGTGTGTGTGTGTGTGTGTGTGTGTGTGTTTAACGAAGCCACTGCTGTAAATGTGATTCATGCTCGTGAGTCACTGTTTGTATAGTTAAAGTGAAGTTTATCATTCAGTCTGTCTGTGAGCCGGTGGCCCAAATCCCTGAAGATCCTTTAAACAGAGACTTTGAAACATGACATCAGTTTGTTTCTCACGATGTCATAAATTAGTATGCGTGTGTGTGATGTTTGCTGATGTGTTGTGTGGTACAGTGCGCTCTTTGTCAAATAAGCCTCTGCTCTGTCTGTTATGTGACATTGGGGTTAATTTCCAGATGTGTACACTGCTTACACACATCAGAGCTGACAGCTGTGAGAGTCCGACACACACTCTCGCAGCTCACCTGCAGCTCACCTGCAGCTCACCTGCAAACCTGCTGTTGCTGCTGTGTAAACTGTAGGTTCTACTCATTCACATGGAGCTCGTTCAGTTCCCTCCCTGCTGCTCAGCTCCTGTCGAGACCAGTATTGATCCAGGTCTTTAGCAGTACACACAGAGAGTCAGGTGAAGAGAAATTGCTTCTTTAGACGAGAACATGGAGTTAATTAAGATAAATGCCAGTGTACAGTATCTCTGTGGGCGCCCTCTCTGTCGCCTGTCGTTAAAGAGCCGGAGGAGCCGTTTGGAGTTCAGTTCAGTCTCCTGCCTGTTAGCGCTCTGAGACACTTACAGTTCATTATCTGAAGTGTTTTTGAAGGAAACTCTGCTTAAAGATTGTTGGAGCTGCACACAGACACTGCTTGAGACTGTCAGCATTGATTTCCAGGTAATTATTTTAAGTTAATGTTCACCTAAAAAAATCAGTCAAGGACAAAACAATGCAGAGTTCTTTGTATAAATATGCAAATACAATATTTTATCATAAAGTGTCAGGAGTCTGTTTTCATGAAAATATCAATGATGCAACAAGCCCGATGGCAGGAGAGAGCGATGGCGTGGAAGCACATGAGGACAGGCAGAGGGCGATTTGAAATTCAAGGCCGCCATCTAGTGGATGTAACGGTTCACTACAGATGGTCAGCTGGGTCGTCTGTGGAGGACGGACGGGCTGGACGCTGGGCGAGGCGGACTGAGGGCACAGGAGGATATGAACCTGAGGAGCGTGAGACAGGGATCAGGGAGAAGAGTAGAGACTGAGCGTGTGTGCTGCAGGAGCCTGATTGGTGGATGGGTTACAGGTGTGCAGGCTGGCTAGTGTACAAGTGGAGAGCCACGCCCAGAAAAACACACACACACAGGAAAAACAAAGAAGAAACACAAGGGAGGGGTACACACAGACAGCTGGAGCTTGACGTCTCCGCCCTTTATCATCTCGATATCAATAATCAATCATAAAGTACATCAAAAGCCTGCAGCCTGTCAATAACTGCACGCTCAAAGTTCGCCATCCATCCACGCTTCATCGGATTTGAACCAAACTCAGTGTGTGTGTTCAGGAGGTCGAGCAGAACGTCTCCAGTGAGTTTAATCAGGTTTGCTCAGCGGCATCTTGAGCTGTGAGCTAATATGTGATTGGTCACGCCCACTTGTATCGATCAATGTGGCCCTCCAGGTTCTGGTTCATACCTGTTCACTGAAACTGGTTAAATTCTGTCCACTGGGGCTTCACGTGAATGTTTTTGGTATTTGTGGCGCCCCCTATTGGTCGGGCCTGACGATACGGATGAAGATTGGACAAATCCTTAATGAGTTATGGCCATTTTCCTGCTAAGCCCCGCCCTTTGTGAAGCTTATTGGTTGAAGGCAGGCGGCCATGTTTTTCATCCTCAGTCCTGTCATTCTGGATACCCATTTTGGAATTAATACAGTCAGCCAGACGATACCGTGTGATGACATTATTGGGCATTCATCACAGCGCCACCATCTGGCCAGTCGGTATGTGCTCCTGTGATCACTTCCTGGTTCTTGCCGCTGCTGGCTCGTACCCACATGGCTGAATGCACGTATTGTGCGTCGCTTTGGATGAAAGCGTCGGCTGAATGGACAGGATGTGGCTGGAGGGAGGGACAGAGAGGCGGACAGACGGCTGAGGCAGCTGCTGACAGACTTCAGTCTGTGTACTTTACCTGTGTACTCTCTGAAGTATAAGTACTGTGTTTTAATATCAGCGTGCTGTTCATGGAAGCTGTGCAGCAGCTGTGTCAGTCTTGTTGAGGCTCTTCTGACTCTCGTCCATTCATTCTGTTTCCTCCCGTCAGGTGACGGCGACGATGATGAGGAAGGCCGTGAGGAGCGGCTTCCATCTTGTTACGACTACGTCATGCACTTCCTCACCGTCTTCTGGAAGGTTCTGTTTGCCTGCGTCCCGCCCACAGAGTACTGGAACGGTTGGGCCTGCTTCTTAGTCTCCATCAGCGCCATCGGCCTCCTCACCGCCATCATCGGAGATTTGGCGTCACACTTCGGCTGCACCGTGGGGCTCCGGGACACCGTGACCGCCGTGGTGTTCGTGGCGTTGGGAACTTCTATTCCAGGTGAGTGAGAATCCTCTGTCACTGTGTGAGAGCAGGAGAAAGTCAAAGATCATCATAAATCCAATCGATCCGTGAAAAAGAAGCTTCAGTGGTGAGCTGACACCTGGAAGGTGTGAGTGTGGTTTCCTCACCTGTGCGTGGATCGACCTGGACCTCCACTGCTGCAGAGTCTCCACCGTCATCGTCCACCCTTTACAGTGCAGCCGCCTCTGTTTGTGTGTGAAGGTGTTTGATTTACTCTCTCCACCTCTTTCTCTCGTCTCAGACACCTTTGCCAGCAAAGTGGCCGCCATCCAGGACCAGCACGCCGATGCGTCCGTCGGTAACGTCACCGGTAGCAATGCCGTTAACGTGTTCCTGGGGATCGGCGTGGCGTGGTCAGTGGCCGCCATCTACTGGAGAATCAAAGGAAAGGAGTTCAAGGTGGACCCGGGGTCGCTGGCCTTCTCCGTCACACTCTTCACCATCTTCGCTTTCATCTGCATGGCCGTGCTCCTGTTCAGACGCCGGCCCTCCATTGGCGGAGAGCTCGGCGGCCCGAGGGTGGCCCGCCTCCTGACCAGCCTTCTGTTCCTGGGTCTGTGGTTCCTCTACATCCTCTTCTCCAGCCTGGAGGCCTACTGCCACATCAGCGGCTTTTAAAAAGGAGATAGAGAAAGTTCTGGAAGGACAACACACACACACACACACACACAAACACGCACATGCACACACACACACATACTTTAACACTAAGTCCATGCAGTCAACATGAAACAGGTGTAAGATTCATCTTTTTAATAGCACTCACTGCAGCCTGGAGGTGTCCTGGTCTCTGATGCAGGGACACTAAAATACTTCGCATACATGTTCATACACACACACACACACACACACACTTGTACACATGTGTAAACAGATCATAACAAACACGCACGCACAGTTACAGGCATGATAAAGGGCGAGAGGAAGTGTTTGTGAGGCTGCTGCAGCAAAGGCGGCAGAGAGAAGATGGAGGGAGAAAGAAAGTGATGGTGAAGTTTCAGAGGGTCAGGTCAGCCGCTGGGGATCATTTTAAAGCCAGGTGGGTCCAGGTGGGATGGGGGCGGGGGGGGGGGGGGGGCTGTCCTGTAAGATCAGATCCACTGATAGACAAAAGGTGGAACGGAAACCTGTGCACACCACACAAAATTTATCCATCTGCGTTGCATTGAAGGAACATCTTTGCGTGTCCCGCCCACCTCCTTCCCCGAGGAGGTGGAGCACTGTGTGAAAAAAATGAGTGGAATGTTTACAATAACAATAACATGAGGTTTGTTTACTACAGGAGGTCTGAAACACTGCATGGGCGGCTGTAAATAGGGGAAACCAGTGTGCAACAGTGCAAGCAATGACCCTCCAGAATCAGTAGCCACGATTCCGTCTGGAAAGTCAAATTAAAGTCGTGCTTCTTTAAGATTCATGCTCAGACAAACGCTGACCACACCTGTGGAAGATCAGCAGGTGAACTAAAAGTGTGGCTGAGACTTTTTAAAGACTCACACCTCCCCAGCATCCAGTCAGTGGTTTCCATGGTAACTGTAGCCCCTGTGACAGGTCTGTGCATCACACTGAGGATCATTTTTTGCATGTGTATCCAGATACGGAGCATCTTCACATGAATCTCATATATATGATGCAAAAGGAAATCCACCTGTAAATGACATCCCCGCGTCAGTGCGTGCGCTCAGTGGACTCGGCTGATTGGTGGCGTGAAGTCGTCCTGAATAAAGCTGTGTGTGTGCAGAAAGACAGGAAGGAGGCGAGGAGTCTGGTGGTCTGAGAGGAGCAGCTTTGTTCAGGACTCCACACGGACTGAGACCCGAGCGCAGACGCTGAACTCCGCCCAGTCTTCCCTGTGTCACTGTGGGTGGTGACAGACTAATCTATTACTGCAGCATGCGTCCTAACAGACTAATCCATTACTATTAGAGACAGCAGCATGCTCCGACAGACACGCATGGACGGTCTGACAAGACTTAACAGTGTTAGTTTACTTTCAGGAGTGAAGCCTCCAAAGCCAGGAAAGGATTTCAGAACATCAACATTCAGTCTTCAGCATGACGATTAGGACACGAGATCCTGTTTAATTAGGATGCAGGACGCTGATGCTTTGAGGTAGCACCCATATAATGCCTTAAGGAAACCTGAAAATCTAGTATTCAAGCTTTCAGCTGTACAAACTGTGCAGGCTGCACTTTACTTCGTGTAACTTCAACATACTGTGTCGTGTTTTTCTTCTCTCTTTTGTCCACAAACTGTTCGCGTGCGACACGTGAAGGGGAAGCTCTGAACTGCCTGAAGTTCAGGTGGATCCAGGTGGAACCACCACACCTGTTCTGTACCACATATGCTAAAGATGACTTCCCATTTTAATGGAAGGTCTGCACGTTTTTTAAAAGACCAAACCGAGCTCCATCACGTGATGTCCTCCAGACTTTCTCTACAGTCTGCAGGTCAACAGCATGCTCGGCTTTGCGGACAGGATCCACAGAAATCACCAGAGGTTTAAATTAAAGGCCGTTTCTCTGGTCGTCGTCGCGTAGCATAGCCCGGAAAACGCTTTAGAGAACACTGCCCTTCAAGGCACGTGTGAGCTGCTGAGTATTGCATCCCAGAGTTGGATCACATAGTAAAATGTGCACAAGCTACTGAAACTACTGGCTGCTAAATACAGTAAAAACCAAGCAGAGGACACAGCCAGAGCGCTGCAAACCAGTGGAAAACTCTGCAGACACCTTCTGATTTTCTGCGACATTCACGCACCAACATGTCAGGTTTATCACCTCCAGCACTGAGACGCATGAAAGTCAGTGCAGGACAGGAAGTGGCAGCAGATGGAGTTTGAAGTTATCACCTTAGAGAGAAGCATCAGAGCCCAGCCTCCTCTTCTTCACGAGGGGCTGTTGCTTCATCACAGTCGGCGCTGTGTGACGTTCACTGCCACGGTCACATCACGGACATTTGTGCTGCGGGCACATTACAAACATTTCACCCACAAACGATAAGTGCTATACAAGTGGAATTTGTTATTCTAGACGATAACGTGAAAGATTGGATTCGTTTACCCTTAACTAACTATACTTTGTAAACTTTCTAAAAGCAGTTTTGTATCTTTTCCTTGCAGAAATAGCCGAGGTAGATTTTTTTGTACTTCTAAACGATGTTTAGAGTAGTGTCAATATATAGAGTTGGTAGTGTAGATGACATCGTTACTGAATTTAGTGGATTAGATTTTGATATATTTTCCAGAGTGGGGGGGGGCAGCTCCCCTTTGACCTGCTCACACACTGAAGTGTATCCTAACCGAACATAATCCCATCGAACCTACTGGCGTACGTTGACTGCTGTTTGTGTTTATGTTTCTTATGTACATTTCTCCTCTTCAGATGATTTATTTAGATATTTATTTATTTACAAGAAGATTATTTATCTATAGATAAGCTGTGCCGCAGGTCCTTGAGGCGAGCAGCGTGGACTTCAGTTCAAGGCGTTTGGTTTCGATGTGCAATACAGAAAAATAACATTCAAACATCTTATTTCGTTAGTGGCTTTGGCGAGAGGTCGGTTCACACCTTTTTCTGCTCCAGTGTTTGTTGTAAGCCTCTGCCAACGTGCATTTCTTCATTGAGTTCTCTTGAAGGAGGAGCTTTTGAGTGTAAGTAGCATGTTTACATGAAGGAACAGTGTGGAACATTGCCAGAGCAACCGTCAGTCTCGGGTCGTTGTGAGCTAAAGAGGGTCTTTCTGGAGGTACTGATGGTCGGAGGTGTGTGTGGGGTCCTAACTTTTACCCTGAACCGCCAGGTGGGACCAAGATTACACAAGCACACACATACACCCACACACACACACACACACACACACAAACACAGGTCTGCTGAACTCTTGTGTAATGTACGACAGGGTAAAAAAGATCAGCACCGGTGGGGACAGGACGGACCAGCTCAGATCGCGTCCCAGCAGGTGTGACCCGGGTGCGGCTCAGCACCCAGAAACTGAACTGCCTGCGAGTCCGGACGATGTTCCACGTTTCCATGAACTTCTGTACTAACTGTCTGGCTTAGGCCTTTGCTGTTCTGTAGCTAGATGTGATGCCTCCCCATCCAGCCTCTCCTCCTCACCCCGCCCTCCCCGGTGTGTGTCTGTGTTTGCGTCCCCTTCGTGTTCCTCTGCAGATGCATGATGAACCCCCGTGTACACGTGTTAGCAGCATGGTCTACTGTGATGGACGCCTATCGGCATATTTTATCGGGTTGATTCCCCACAGTTCGAATCCCAAACACCAGAGGCTCTTTGTGAAATAAAACAAGCACACACACACACACACAACCACAGCTCAATGCAGATAAACTGAAGACACACACACACACACACACACACACACACACACACACACACACACACACACACACACACACACACACACACACACACAGCGTGTCTGGATTCAGTGTGTACTGCTTCTCTGTTTTACCTTTACAAGCTGTGAAAAGAGAGTGTGGTCTGTTGTGTCGAGGTTACGTCTGCAATGAGCAACATCCCAGGTCATCTTTCTGTTTGTTGGTGTACGATATTTCTGTGTCAGTGTTTCCCCTCCTCCTCCTCCTCCTCCTCTTCCTCCTCCCTCTCCTCCCTCTCCTCCCCAGGTCTTGCTCTTCAATGTGTCTCTGTGAAGTTTTTTCCTGTGATGATGAAAATTTCTCTCTCTGCCTGAAGCTTTGTAAGGAAATAATGACTGAGTTAGTACAATATCTTGTGATAGACATATACATTTATTCAAAACTGTAATAAATTATTAACTGAAGATGATATTTAAGTTTTTTATGAAATGCAGAAAAACATTCTTTGAAAAAATGGCAAGTTGTTTTTGAGAAAACGGCATGAGGTGTAATGTGTTACTGAAAGAAAATGAAGGCCTTTAATCAAGTGAAGCTGACCTTATTGGAATATAGTTCATTTATTTTCAAGGCATAACGTGTCCGAGTCTTTATTTTTGCTCTAAATGAGTCAAACCAAACATGGACGGAAACAATGAACATTTCAATAAAATTAGGAGGATTCGACTTGGCATGAGCAGGACTTTGAGGATCCAGAGCAAAAAGTAAAGTAAAATATTGACAACCAACAAATTTAATAATGGATTGATTGTCATTTATGGAGCCAAAATGCCAAACACTCAGATTCAGCTTCTCAAATGTGAGGATTTGCTGCTTTCTCCCACAAACTCCAGCACTAGATCAACAGCATCCCTCCAGCAACCAGTCTGCAGCTGGACTCAGTTAGACAGAGCGAAGCCAAAGCGGAAGACATGCGTTCACATCATCACTGACAAACATTTAGGAAGTGGTGTGACACCCAGTCTAGTTTAACAGGTTGGTTTTGCTCATGAGATAAAAAGAAGAAACAGGATCACCGCATCAATGTCTCTGCGTTTAAGAACTGATATGTAGTTATATTTAACCATGCACGCGCACAGTTAAATCAGTTCTAAATAGTGATGCTATTCAGATTTTAAATTGATTTTAAAAGGAGCACTTGTGTTGGATTGTTAGTCTGTATCAGCTAAAAACCTGTATTTAGCTATTGAAAATTGTCTCAAGGGAGAAAACATCACGTTGGTGCATCCCTGTTATCTCACAGGCACAGTTTGAATGCATTGTGTGGAAATACAGAGCTCACATGCAGAGCTGTGCATTCAGGTCAGACAACCATCAAACCTAATGGAAACATTCCCTGAACTGTCTCTAAAGGCTGCAAAAATATCACCAAGCAAGAACCAACTTACACAGTCACAAATTTATTAGAAATAATCATGAAACGATTATTTGAATTATTTTGCAGCTGTCAAGTTTAGAAACTCGACATTATTTGATGGAAAAAATCAGGTATTCATACTGATTATTTGTATAAACGAACATTTGGTTATCAAACAGCTGCTGCCCTGTAATGAATCCTAGTAATCAATCCACAGTGGAGAGTGTTTACTGCCCTCTAGTGGTCACTCATTGCTTCAGCTCGGTCACTGTGTGTCTTTACTACTCACCGGAAGTGGTACTATACCATCGTAATATATAGGACGTTATTGATCCCACACCGGGGAATTTAGTCGTTACAGCTAGCAAGTATTGACGCTTGCTTGGCGAATTTAATGTGTCGCACTTTTCACACAGTGAAAGCATGATTACCGCTACGCTGAGGACTTTTTTTGGAAAGCATAACATGGAGCAGGGATTCATATTGTTTCATAATAAATGTTACATGAATCAGTATGAATGAATTCATTATTCTCATTGAACTGTGACCACAGGAAAACGTTTAGACTGTTTTTTTTTTCATTCATTTCGGGTTGTCTTGGTTTGGTCAGCTTATTTTGAAAGAATTAAACGGAAGTGTCCATATATTCCTTTTTGCTGAGCTTTTTTTTTTTCTTGTCTTAGTGCGCAGATGCGGATGTCACGTGGTTGGCTGGCGAGGTTGGATTTGGTTGCTAGTGGTTAACCCGGTCAACCTGTGCGAAAGACGGGGAAGATTGGTTCATGGTCATCGGAGTGGCTGTTTACTCCAGTTTGGAAAATAATCTTTAACTGGTTGGTTGCTTTATTTTTCTTGGAGTCGGCTGAATTTCGTCTCTGCTTGGAGCCGAATCACAAATCAACGGAACAGCGGAAGAAGGTAACGCGTGCAGTCGCCATTGTTTATGAGCAGGCGGGGAGGGAGGCCTTCGGCTAATTCCTGGACACAATCACTTATATATGTACACCAAACGCATGTTTTTGTATTTGATTTGAACTGTTATCTATGAAAAGGTTTTCCGTCATTGAATTCTTGTTTAAAGAAGGCTTGGTGAGCAAGAAATGGCGCTCCTCCGTGATACTCTCGACGAACGGTAGATCATTTCCATTACTTAGACTGATCCGCGCATATCGTTTCATTCAACCGGACCAGTGAACAGTAGAGTGTCCACAGTTGGTGTCAGATGTCAAAAATCGTCACAACAGTAAGATTTGAAGGATAGCTGATGGACTGATTGTCCATAACATCACGTGCCCTGTTAATAAGTGACCAGCACCGACGGTTCTGTACCGAACCTTAGCGGCTAATGGCGACGGTCATTCAAATAACGTTAATTACGAATCGGCCCTGTCTGTGAATGTACTTGACTCAAATGATTTGAGGTTTGAAAATAGCTAAAGTGACGTGATTGGTCCGACCATAAAGATATCTGTGGTATTGTATTTGGCGCGCTAACGGGCTGCAGGACCGCTGTGGCGCTGTTGCACCTGTTGAAGCCGTTCCTCCACTCTGTGTGTGTGTGTGTGTGTGTGTGTGCGTGCGTGTGCATGTGCATGCATGCATGCATGCATGTGAGTATGTGTGTGTGTGTGTGTGTGTGTGTGTGTGTGTGTGTGTGTGTGTGCAGACTGGAAATCGCTTTGGACTAACGGATCTGCCAAATGTATTTATCAGGATATCCCGTCATCTTCAGTGTTAATATAACAAATGACTGACACAATAATCCTTTCCTGTTCCCGGCAGGTGAGGAGAGATGTCATACTATTCATCCCGTAGTTCGTCTCGGGCCACTGACTGCAAAGTGTACGTGGGTGATTTGGGCAATGGTGCTGCCAAGGGGGAGCTGGAGCGAGCATTCAGTTACTATGGCCCACTGAGGAGCGTCTGGGTGGCCAGGAACCCGCCTGGGTTTGCCTTTGTGGAGTTTGAGGATCCCAGAGATGCAGAAGATGCTGTGAAAGGCATGGATGGAAAGTGAGTGGTGACACATTCCTGTAATTACCATATCATTTACAAATTCCACCTACAACAGTGTTTAGCACTTCAGGCCTGTGGGTGTTGCTTTATAATAGGCAAAATAAACATAAATGTCCAAATGCTGTAGGAATCCAGAAGTGTAATCTACATTTTTTAATCGTTGCAGTCTGCACGGAGAGCATTGTAGGAATTAAAGTGATGTGTCTTCTCCTCAGGGTTCTTTGTGGTTCCCGTGTTCGTGTGGAGATGTCAACAGGCCTCTCCAGGAAGGGCCGTGGGCGCCCCAGCCGACGCCAGTTTGACCCCAATGATCGGTGTTACCAGTGTGGGGACCGGGGCCACTATGCCTACGACTGCTACCGCTTTAGCAAGAGAGGAGGTCGCCGCAGCAGGTGAAGGAGTACAGACGGTTTGGCCTGTGGTCATCCATGTTAGATGTTCATCATTTGTTGCTCTGGAGCGAGCAGTATCTGCCATCTTGTACCATCGGAGCAGAAGACAGAAGGGAATAAACTTGTCTGTCTTTCTATTCCAGGTCCCGCTCTCGATCCCGCTCCAGGTCAAGGTCCAGGTCTCGTGGACGCCGCTATCGCTCTCGCTCCCGCAGCCGCAGCCACAGCCACAGCCGGTACGCCACAGACCGTTTCTGAAATATCAGCAGGATATTCTTATACTGGAGGGTTGTTTACATTGTGAAGTAAACATGTGGTCTACGTCAGAACCTCCAGAATTAGTGGTACTAAGGTGCAGGTGCCATTGAAAAGCTTACTTTGTCTGTGCTGAGTGCAGTCTGTCCGTCCAGACTGCTCTGGTGTCGTGTTCCAGGGTTTGGAGATGTCACTTGTAGCTCACATGGATTTAATGTTCGCTGTGGCTTTTGGTTCTAACTTTGAGCATCACAAACTACATGATAATGTGCTGGTGTGAGCTACATCCAACCTCAGAAAACCGCACCCAACCACACTGATATCTAATCTGATAAGTCACTTTGGCAAATGAGACTCAGCTTGTCCCTTTAAATTCTAGTTAAAAACTGAAATTGCATCCGTCTTCACATGGTTTTATTAGCAGGCACAGACTTGTTTTCATCTTGAATAGCAGATGGGACTTGCATGTTCATCCTTTTTGTGTCGTTCTTTCTCAGGAGCCGTCGCAGATCTCCATCCTATTCCAGACGTAGGAGCAGGTGAGAATTCAGCTCGTTCAACTGTGATGAGCTGTTGTGGGAGAACATTCATTCATGTGCTTTTCATGTAGCTGGCGAGAGATGTGAGAGATTTAGTTGCTCCTCGTCAGCGTCTTGTTAATCCGGTTCTGCAGCAGAATGTGCTGGAGGGCTGGACAGATGACTGTTACCTTCATCAAGGACCAATTAAGTACAATTGCAGTCACGCATCGGATATTAACACCTCGACTGTTGCCTTTGTTCCCGGCGTAGACGTAATTAAACCTGTTTTATTTCCTGCACTGTTAGGTCTGGTTCCCAAGCCCGTTCCAAGTCCAGGACTCCAGCAAGAAGGTAGGCTGTGTCAGCTGCAGGTTTCACATTGTAATTACACAGCTCATAGCTGACACGCACTGTCCTGGTGACCTGATTACAGTCAGACACATAAAGAAAATTTGTTTTGCTTCATGATGTCTACACACACAGCATGCTCTTGTCCTCATGGCCTCTGTAGCACTTCACTGAAAGTAATAGTTAATTCTTTTCTCATGTAACTGAGACCCATTTTTCAATAGTGACCTTTTCCACAGTCTGGAGTTACGCTTCTCCGAGCTGCATGTTCACATGTTCACTTGGACAAACTGAGCTCCACTGTGACGTCCTAACGCTCTGCAGAAACACGCTACTCAGCAGCATCACTCGGGAGCTGAAGGACAGATTGTGACCATGTTTCATGTGGTCAGATACTGAATTGGTGACTCTAATCTTTGGCGTCCACCTTCAAGCTGTGCTGATTGTTCAGATCCTCTGTGCTGTCGGGTTGAACGTGTGTGTGAAGCGTCCACGTTTTACCATTTGTAGCTTCTCTGCAGCAGCATCCACACTCATACGTGTCAACGCCAACAAGTTCACTGAAAACCTCTCGCTCAGTGTATTTTGTGATATTCCTTCCGTGCAGATGTTAGATGAGTCTGGGCAGACGTGGGTGTAAACTCCTCTGCTCTGGTTCACGAGGCTGTAATTGCATTTCCTTTCTTTTTCTCCAGTCGCTCCAGATCTCGGTCCCGGTCTGGCTCTGCACCCAGAGGCCGCTCTGCCTCCCGATCCCGCTCACGATCTCCGTCAGCAAACCACAAGAGGAGCAGGTAAACTCTCAGTCTAGAAGTCTGTCATTCACTGAAGCAGGGTGTAGGCTTGTTTAACAAATTTCTAGTGCTTAGTGCTGCCAGTTGTCAGTGTTTTACCAAGACGTTCTAGATGTTTGTAACACCTCAGGGGATAGGAGCTCTAGGAAGGTCGAGATCAAGCAGTATAGATCTTAGAGACCATTGTTCAGACCTCAGCTATCTTGCACTGCAGCAGAGGGTCAGTTATGTTCTTATTAGGCAGAGCTAGGTGGTCCATCGTAGGCAGGGAATGACTATTAAATAGACCCTCCATCCACCCGGGAGCATCATGCTGCCACCAAACAACCGCCACATGACGATGAGATGGATGACCAGCGAGACTCCTCGACACAGAGAGATCGCCATCTTCTGCCACGTCTTCTGCCGCCGCTGTCGACCAGTAGTGGAGTGGGAGGGGTAGAGGACAGTGACCGGGCCCTCTGTCTGGTGTAGGGATGTTGAAGTAGATGAAAGATGAGACCTCTCTCTTGTGCTCTCTTTTCCAGCTCTCCATGTTTAGCCTCAGTGGAGCTCTCCATCAGCCCCAGTTGGTGTGAAAAGAGAGCACATGACAGACGGTCAGCGCTCAGCCTGTAAACTGTTCAGACTCGTAGCAGCTAAATCCAGTGAGGTGCAAACAGATCCTCTGTACTCCAGCTTGCTTTCCTTTGATCTCAGCCACCATAGATGTAGCTCTATTCTGCTCTGAATACATGAATTTAGGCTGACATTTGATTTATTGGATTGACATGTTGAGTAACGATGGTCACAGGTAGAATTGTAAATGTTTTCATTTTTTTCTTCAATTTTTAATTCCCTATCCTGAATTTGGCTAGAATAAGAAAAAGAAAATATTAGCTGAGATCAGACAAATCGACACCTTTGGTGTGACTTAAGCATCTTTGCAGCACAGTTTTGTTTATTTTTCATATTTTCTTTAAAGCGTGTGGTGGGAGCTGAGCACTGCACTGACACCGCAGCTGATCCCAGGCCCAGGGTCTGCCAGCTGGCGGTGTGTACGTCCTGCGGGAGGGTGACTAAGCGCTGACCTGAGATCAGCCTTCGCCTGCATCTGGTGTTAGACAGCGAGAAAGAGGTCGACCTTCCGACCGAACCCTCCCCACAGTGAATGGGTGACCGTCTGTTCAACCGACGCACACGCTCAGACGAAATCAGCCCATGCACACATACAGTCGTTCTACTAGAGTCACCCAGCAGCCAGCCAGCCTTCAGACGTACCAGAGGGCTGACCCACACAGATTTTTAATCCATTACCTACCTACCAGACCCCCCTACCTACCAGAGTTCTTCGGCCTCTGTCTTAGCTTCTGAAAGTGAGAGAAAGAGAGCTGACGAGAGATCAGTCTTCAAGAGCCTCCCAGCGCAGTGTCTCTCCGAGTTGTAGTCATCCGTCCTTCAGTCCTTTCATCCTTCGCTTCTCTGTACTTGTTGTTTCTGCCACTGTCTCCAAAGGTAACCAAAAATCAACCCCCCTGACAAGCTCATGTTCATGGTGAGAGAAAATGCACAGGCTTGATGTAGTCTGGAAAGCTGGTGATGATAGAGCTAAAGTTGAGCCTTTTAACAAGTGTGTGTGTGTGTGTGTGTGTGTGTGTGTGTGTGAGTGTGTGTGAGAGAGAGAGAGAGAGAGGCAACATGAATTTTAATGATATCTCTGAGGAGGCTTTGTCAGATATGTTTTCTTCTTGCAGCATCATCATTACCACTTTAAGCTGCTTTACCAGCGTAGTGTAGACGTTAACAGCCACAGTGATAAGGGGGGCTTTGAAATGTGCAGTTCTTCACTGGTCATGGTGTAAAACAGTCTCCATGTGTTTGTGCTGCCCTTCTTCTCTTTGTAGCTATGCAGGGATTAAGTGCTAAATTTCTCCTCAGAGCAGAAATCTCTTAACAGGCTGCTGTAGCTGCAGTCGGGGACTTGTGCCAGTCGTTTGAATGGGTGTTTTTTTGCCCTGGGGGGGTTCAGTTTAACTTTTAACCCTGCAGTTATTTATCAGGCCCATGCAGCCATGTTTCACTAAAGTTGTACAGTGTGTTAAGATGTTGTGTAATGTGGGATTTTTTTCTTTTCTGATCATTTTTCCAGCCTCCCCTGTGGCGACCTAACTCCCCTCTGTTTCTGTTTCAGTCGTTCCCGTTCAGCAAGTCCAAACCGAAGCCCTTCGCCAGCAGACGACTGAGTGAAGAAGACTATTAGCCCTATTAGCCCCCTCCCCCCCACCCTGTCTGCTTTTACAGCCCGACAGCAGCTGGTTTTTTTGTACTTTTCTGTCTCGTCCCGGTCTTTATCAGTTTCATTTCCTCCCCAGGACTGTCGTGTGTGCGGCCTCAGAAACAGTCAGAATAGCAGACAGAAATCAGCTTTCAGTTGGTAGATGTTGCAGTTGACTTTTAGCAGTGATTTGGGCCGTTCGTACAGGACGCTGCAGCGGAAGAAGCCCAGATGATGCGGTTGTTAAGGGTGAGGACATCGCATTGAAACGGTGCTTTTATTCCCTAAGCTCAAATTTCTGAACTGTAGAACATTTTTCCCCTTTGCGAATCAGCAGTTGATGTATTTTTTTGTATTTCTCTCCGGTTTGAGTTTTGAGTTGGCACTGACGGTGGCATAAGGAGACAGTTGATGGCCTGCATGCCTTTAAATATGTCACATTCCTCCCGTTTGTCGTTTCTGTGCTGCACTGCCCTTTTTATGAACCTGATCGGCTTCACTGTGTGCGATAGATTTTCCCCATGTGTTGATTTCAGATTGTGACTTCTGATTTTAAAATATATACAGTGCTTCAATTTGATTTCTGTTGGGGCAGTTTTGTTCTGCTCCAGGCTTATATGGTAAGACAGTGGCAGTTTTAGTTTTCAATAAACCTCTTCAACATACTTCAGTCGTCCCATTGTATGTTTTTTTTCTTTCTGTTGAACATTTTGCCTTGTGAAACTTAATATTTGCTGTCCTGATCTTTTCAAATGTTACTGTGGAGGACGTCTACAATGGTATCAGCAGTTTCATTATACATATTTGTAGTATCAGTGGTTTAACACTAGATTCATGTGCCAGTAACAAAGAGAAAACGGATAAGTAAGGTAACAAAAGTAGAGGAACAGTTATCAAACTAATCTGTGATACTTTATATTTATAATGTGTGTGTGTTTTAAGAACGGTCTCCCAGTCTGGTAGCGTAAAACCGTTAATACACCTTAAAATAAACATGACATCAGACGCTTTGTCCACATTGTTAATAGTACCCAATGACTGTTTACGCCTCATGCTCTCCTATTGGACGTTACTCCAGCCAAGTAGATTAACAGCTACCTGAGCCTATCACAGCACGCGGTGCCGTAGTTCTGGGCGTGGGTACTCGAGTCTGGTTTTTCTTGACTTTTCCGTCCATTTCAGTTCATCGTCACTAGCACCATCCTTTTTAAGCGGGACAACATGGCTACTGCGGCGAACCGATACTACAGCGAAGACGGCAGGGCAACGAAAAGGCAGAAAACCGACGGGATGGCCACGGTGAGTTGTTCTTGTGTGAGCTGCTCTGGGGATTAGTCTAGGTTGCATAACAGACGCGGTTCTTGGTCGAAACTGATTCATTCAAATGCGTGCTGGGAAAAAGTCACGACGCGCCACGGGCCATTAACGTTAGCTAATGTTTACTGCTGTGCATAAACCTTCTTTTTATGAGGTTTGTCAGTGAATATTATACGTGTGAGGCTAGCAGGGATTCACCTCGAGGCATAAACCGTGCTTCTCCCTCTGCTGTGCGGTCTGGAAGGGCTCGTTTGAGGGCGGTTTCCCCGACCGGGCCTCGCCCGAGTTCGGCTTTGTTCTCGTGCCGGTTAGCAGTGTGCTAGCCGTGAGCTAACGTTACGTACTTTAGTGATAACTGGTTAGCATCAAACCAGCCGCTATTTTACACGCACGTTTGATTAAACTAACATTTCTTTAGATTTGGAGAAAAGCGTCTATAATCAAACATTTTAACAATACAAGTAGCACGACATGTAGCCGTCCGACCCCCTTTAAGACGAGCATGACCTGCCATTAGCGAGCGTTATGTTCAGGTATCGGTTGAATTATGTCTGAAAATGCAGTTAAGTTACCTGAGTAAAGATGTAAAGTAAAAATGTTGATCCCGTTCTTCATTTTACTTTTATTTTTATGTGTAGCGACAGTGCTCGTTGATTAACAGAAAAAAATGGATCTGAAAATTTTTCTGTTGTTCCCAGTCAGATGTTTAAAACAAAGCCACCCCAAAAATGAAATAAATCAGCCTGTATTTTAAATCCATATATACGACGTAATGAATATACCCAAATAGTACATTGCACGTGTACCAGTAGCTCCTTCCAGGGTAGTTTACTGCACTCAGTGTGAATGTGTGAGAAGAGGCAGATGGTTCAAGACAGACATGACAGCCACAGAAATGCCTTTGTGCACATGTGAGTACAAGAAAATGTTGACACTCAACCATTAATAATTTTATTTTCTTTGACATAGGGATATGAAGATCCCCACAAGACCCTTCCGTCTGTGGTGGTGCATGTCCGGGGCCTGGTGGACGGTGTTACGGAGGCTGACCTCGTGGAGGCCTTGCAAGAATTTGGAGTAATCAGGTCAGAAAATTTTACCACAATGCAAGGTTAGGTTCATGGCAGGCTTTTTACCTGCAGGAGAGGAAGTTAAGGTAGAATCTGCCTCCTCATCTAACTGCTGACTGCTTTTGTTGTTTAGCTATGTGGTTGTGATGCCCAAGAAGCGCCAGGCACTGGTGGAGTACAAAGACATGAACGGATCATCCACAGCCGTAACCTATGCTGCAGACAACCAGGTTTACATCGCCGGCCACCCAGCCTTTATCAACTACTCCACCAGCCAGAAGATCTCCAGGCCGGGAGACTCTGACGACTCCAGAAGTGTTAATAACGTCCTCCTGCTCACCATCATGAACCCCATCTACCCCATCACCACGGTAAATGCAAAAGTTTGGTTCCTAAATGTCTCTTTAGTCTCCATCTCATCCTGTGTTAATGTGGGTTTTAACTCTCACACATTGGTGGCAGCAGTTCATTTATCTGCATCGAGTGCCAGCCTGAACAACTGACAGGTGTGTTGTTGAAATGTCAGTGTCATACACTGCTCTCCTGGAGTTTGTTTCACACACGTTGTTGTGTTGGAAACGTGCCGAGTTTGAATGCCGTGCCGAAATATCCAGGGCTGCCATGCATTCAAGTCTCATGTCACAAAGCACCAAACGTTTGTTGGTGCCAGCTTCTCTATTGTGAGGATGTGCTGCCTTTCTCTGGTTTTTACTGGACTATTGTAGGTTATTTTCTCAATGAATCAGTCTAGAAAACAGATGGTCCAGCTCAAATTGCGAGGTGCATTTAGATTCTTAGTTGTACTTAAAGCATTCAGAGTAAACTAAATAAGGGCAGCTTCTTTATACCTCTGCTGTTGGCTTGTTAAGCCAAGGTCACATTTACCTACGCCATCGTGTTTTTGTGCTCACTCGTTGAAGTTTTTTCGACTCAATTTTTAACAACTCCATAGATTTCATGTTAACAAACTATAGTCGTGGAATCTACATCTACTGTGTGCATGACACAAGTCGTGTTTAACTGTTGTTCACCAGCAGATTATTTCACCTGTAATTCATTATATTGCAATTCCAGTGTGCTGTAAGTTCACGTACTTTAAGGTGACTGTCCCTTTAAACAGCTTGGAAAATTTCAGAAAATGATGTGATGGATTTCAAAGCCTCTGATGGGCTAATTGACACTGTTTGAGTGGAGCAGCAGGTTGTAGGAAATGTTTGACCCAAATTAAACAATTTCCAAGCAATGCCACCAAAGTGGAGGTGAGCCTATGACCCACTGGGAAAGTGATTCCTAAAATAAAGGGGTGACCTCACACAGGGAATGATTACTGGGAATAAATGTCAGAAACTGAGTTTAAACATATTTGGCTAAAACTGTTTCTATGTTTAAACTTGGTGAATTTTCACAGGATGTCCTCTACACTATCTGCAACAACTGTGGGCCTGTCCAGAGAATCGTCATCTTCAGGAAGAACGGCGTCCAGGCCATGGTTGAATATCCTTTTCCATTCTTGCTGTCTCACATACGGGATGCATGCTCTTCCTCAGGTAAAATGAGTACCTGAGGAAGACCATTTGTGGCTGAAATGCTGTCACACACGTGGCTTTTGGTGGTCTGTGTTATCATTTTAGGTCATCATTAAGATAACCTGGTACATGCATGTCTTGTCCTTAACCCGGTCATTACATTCGACTCTGTGCAAAGCGCCCAGCGCGCCAAGGCGTCGCTCAACGGAGCAGACATCTACTCTGGCTGCTGCACGCTGAAGATTGAGTACGCCAAGGTATCGCTGTGTGTACTGACAGTGGTAACGCTGTTGGCCCAGTTATGTTTGGACTATAAACAAACTCCGTGTATAAATATTTCGATATTTTCAGCCAGGTCGAGTCTTTGGTTTCTGTGTTCATGCTTGCATTCTTGTATTATTGTATTTCCTCAGCCCACTCGCCTGAATGTGTTCAAGAATGACCAAGACACCTGGGACTACACGAACCCCAACCTTGGAGGCCCAGGTAAAGCCCTCTACACCTGAACACAGTCCTGAGCATTTGCTGAGCGCCATACACGCTTTGTAGCTTAGAAGCCTGATACTGTTAAGCACCCTTACTGCCACTGTGAGGAGTTTCAGCAAGCAGGCTGCTGGGAACCCTTCATTGATAATGCTACCCAACAGATTTTAAGTTATGGCAAATGTACTGATTTAGTATTAAGGGAATAACTTGTGTGGCATTATGACTGAAGTGTTGCTTTGGATCTTAACACTTCTCGGTGCACATTTCGCTCAGGGTTCATATGCAGGAGTGAGAAGTTGTGGAAAATCATGGGTATGATTGTAAACAGTGGGCATCAACAATGTTAGCATGAGATCAGAAATGATAGATGGATGCTCACAACTCCAGCCAAATGTTTTAAATGTTGAACTCTGCTGTGTGGTGGGAACGGCAGGAACACATTTAAAGACACAAGACGACTCACAAGCAACATGAACTGCACTTTATATCTTAACTGGAAACTGTAGGATCCTCTGTGTGTGGAGGGTAGTATTCTTGTTCCTGTGGCATGTAGCTGTTCTGGTTTAGTTGACTCAACTGTGCCTGTGCACTCCACAGTGCATGCATTTTGTAGTATTACTGCATAATAGTATGTAATTAACGTACTGTAGTTCTCATACGAATGTTTCCAAACTGGTAAAACATCTCTGTCCCTCAGACAGACGAGAGGCGCCGTCCTCTGCTCACAGCTGAGTGATGGTGTCTTTTTGTTTACCTCTTTAGACTCCTCTTCATGTGTTTCAGTGATGAAGACACAAACTTGTTGTGTGTCGGCGTTTGCCGTTCCTGCCTTCCTAACCACACCTGTAAATTTAGCAGGGGTTTGGGATCCATTGGGGTAAAAGAAGAGCATCGACCTAAATGATAGCACTGCGACTGTTTTAAGTTTAAGAAGTTTACTGTGGGCGCTTTCAGTTTAAGACGGTTCAGGCAACATGTATTTGAACTGACTTTAAGGCAGTCACATTTCTTTGCCACTGAGACTGATCCTGGTCTTTTCCTCTGTCTTTTCTCCCATTGAGCGCAGCCAAAATCGATCTAAAATGCAAATTAACCAACAGTTCAGAACCGAGCTGTCAGACAGACAGACAGCCTTATCTGTGACTGATATTTTGAAGTGTGATGTTTGTCCTGGAGGTGAGGACAGAGGCATAGACCAGCATCAGTAAACAGGCTGTCTGCTATGTTACATAACTCTTATGTTGTAATAAATGTGTGATCTCAGCAAATCCAAAAAAACGTGCTCAGAGAGAGAGGCAGATACATGCTGACAACATCACCACTCAGCAACCACCACCTCAAGTATCCACTTCTTCAGTGAGGACACAACCACTATCATACAGAGGGCCAAATGTCCCCCGAGACACAAGGGGATAAACTACAAGACACCAACCATTCAACATGACGGTGTAGGACTGATACCCCACTCATTCCTCATCTCCGCACCCCAGCACAAGAGCCACGAAGACAACGCACACTTCTAGAGGGTGGGGGAGTTTTGGGCACTGAGCTACACTTGGTCCCTCCTTCCTTTCTTACCCATTTTGAGACACAAGCGAATGACACATTGAAACAGGCCAAAGCTTGCATCTACCCCCCCAATGGAGACTGATACCAGAGAAGACACAGCATCCACCCAAACAGAGGGTAGTGACAGACATCCATCAGCACAACAGATGACGCATACTGATACTAAGCAGTCGACCGAGAGCACACTTTAGAGGCCGTGGCCCCTCCTGTACTGAGGGCCGCTCCGCTCGTCACCAAAACATCACATTCAAGCTACACACTGTGCGACACTTGCCGACGCCGTCCCAACTGATCCAATAGATGCCTCACACCGATCGAGCTGTAGCCAGTCACACTGGAACCAACACAAGACAACTGATGAAGACAAGACACTGCTGACAACACCATCAAGCACACTCAGCCCAGTCAGGCCCATTTTTGGTTTCACCCCTAATGTGTGTCCTCCCACATGGAGTTCAGCTTCTCTCTCTTGCTCTTTCTCCTCATCTCCTCATCTTTCCCCCCTCTGATTTTCTTACTACATGCATCCCTGTTTAGCTATCCCTTTTTTTGAGTGCAATTTTTTTTTTCCTCAATATTTAAAGTCTCTAGAACCTGTGTAACGCCTTCCATGTGATGCAGGTTTGGCAATTTGCGGCTAAGAGGAGCCAGCTTCCCAACAAATGTTCTCTATGGCAGCCTCAAGGCCTACCAGTGGGCGCTAAGCGGACTATTCCAAAAAGGAACAAAAAGGATGGAAACGCCAGCCAAACGGCCAACCAACCCACCAATGGGCTTTTCAACTTGATAAAACCAGGAATCGGTCCTGAGGTGGAGAGTTGTTTCCCCAAAAGAGGAAATGGATAAGAGTATGGGATGAAATGAATTGAGTGGAGAGTGGTGGAACTGCTGCAGCAAATATCTTCCTCCCACTGTTTGTAAGCATGCAGTAAGTAAATCGAGACCCTCCTCAGGAACATTACCTGCACAGCACCACACGACTCCAAAGCCCAGCACCCAACATCGCCACACAAGACTGACATGACTCGATTTTACATTTTTTTTCCTCATACAGGCTTAATCTTCCTTTCTGGAAGAGGGTGATGGTTGTGGTTCTGTCGGGGCCTGAATTTCTAATGTCACTCAAACCTGCTGTATGTCTGTTCGCTGTGTGTTTACAGCCATGGGGAGTCTAAGTGAGCTTCCCTGGACTTGAGTGATAGCTTCTTTGGGATTAAATCATGTTTGTAATCTGGAGGGTGTGAATTTCATATTAATTCATGTAGGATGTGATTGACCCATGACCAACCCTGTTGATTACGAGCATCACGAAGCCAGGAGAGCTTTTCACCCACCAGCCACAGTGGCTGCGGGTGTCCAAAATTTGGCCGACAAATTGAGAATTTGCATGAGCCTGATTGGTCACCTGCAGAGGTGCCAAGCCACCCGCATTCACAGTCACTCTGTCTGCGTTCAGCCTGAAATTCCTCCCAATCGAGCACAGGCAGCTTCGTCATGAGTGGTTTTGCTGCACTCTCCTGACATTTAAGTGGGGTCATGTCACATTTGCCCGGAAACAATGTTGTTTTGATTAACCTGGCTTCCGTTCTGATTGTGTATGATTATTGTGTACCTGTACAGATGGTGATGCAGATGGCAATGGGAGCAGTGCAGGTGTGTGTGAGCGTACAACCTTTATTTTTACTTTGAGCTGTTTGTGATACTTATTCTGAGTGACTTTGTTTGATGTCCTTACCTTTCATGTCCAAGATCAGCCCCCACCTCATGTCCCCCCCCCTCCCTGTTTCCCTCTCTATCCATATCCCTGAACTAACTTGAATACAGACCAAGATCAGTCACTGTGATAATTTCAGCCACTTGGTTTGACTGTAGTCTGCCTGGAGTGTAGCGGGGGGGTTCAGGGCTCTGACAGACCAGATGAATCAGTCTTGACATGCATGTGTTTGTCTTAAGTACTAATTTGTGATAAAGTTACCCTCACAGACTCTTTATCTACTCTCTGAGGACTCTCAGGCAGATTTTGGCATCAGATTGTCTCTTAACCACGATGCCGTACCTTAAACGCTCGGGCATGTCATGTACAGATTGCATCAAGTCATGTTTCCAGTCTCTTGTCATATTTATCTGTCACTTCTGCCTCTTTTGTCTTCCTGTTCTCGTAGATGATGTGAATGCCAACCCCAACAAGCGTCAGAGGCAGCCCGCTCTGCTGGGCGACCACCCTCCAGAGTACGGTAAGGCTCTCGCGCTGCAGAGGAACTGCAGAGAAAGCCGCGGATAGCAAACACTGCTCGTCTTTCCTGTCCTCTAAAAGGACTGCTGCTGTCTGTTACCGGACATGTATTCAGCGGAGACGCTCAGGATTGTTAAACTTGATGTCTGTAGGTGAAGTAAGCAGTCCTCCACACAGTGGCAGTTAAGCTGTGCTGCGTCTGCGTGTGCTGTGTTTACGACACGCCGTCCAAATCTTTGTCCAGGCGGCGGCGACGTTTTCTAGAAAAACTGTTCTCTGGAGTTGACCTGGCTGTTGGTCAGTCTGTCCTCTCACCTGCTGCTTTCTGCCACATCCCTCAGGAGGTGGTTACCACGGCTACGACGAGAGCTATGGCTCTCCACCCTATGAGAGTCGCCGCATGGGTCCACCAATGAGAGGGCGCGGAGGAAGGAGCTACGGGCCAGGCTACGGACCTCCTCCCCCTCCCCCCGGCGAGTACGGCGGCCACGCGGAGTCTCCAGTTGTCATGTTGTACGGACTGGACCCTGTCAAGATGAACGCCGACCGCGTCTTCAACATCTTCTGTCTGTATGGCAACGTGGAGCGGGTCAGTAGATGAGTGTGTCTGTGCTGTGGGGGGGGGCTGAAAATCTGTCCTTACAGAGTGACAGAGAGAAGACGCTAATGTTTCCACAATGACCACACACACACTCCACGCCATCACCTCAGTTCATGTTTACAGATGAATCTTTTCTGTCTCTGAGAGGCAGGGAGACACTCATCTAGAAAACTGGACAATTGTGTCCTGTGTCTCTTTCCGTAGGTGAAGTTCATGAAGAGTAAGCCCGGGGCCGCCATGGTGGAAATGGGAGACTGCTATGCGGTGGACCGCGCCATCACTCACCTCAACAACACCTTTCTCTTCGCTCAGAGACTGAATGTGTGGTGAGTTCAAGAGCTGTGGGCTGAACCACTGAAGCCCTGTGACAGTCAGACAAATGAGTGCTGTTCTACTGGTAATATGTTTTAGTACAATAATACATTCAGAGTTAAAACTGCTCATCGTCCCCCCCGCAGCGTGTCCAAGCAGCAGGCCATCGTCCCTGGGCAGTGCTATGAGCTGGAAGACGGAACAAGCAGCTTCAAGGACTTCCACGGCTCCAGGAACAACCGGTTCACCTCCCCGGAGCAGGCGGCCAAAAACCGCATCCAGCACCCGAGCAACGTGTTGCACTTCTTCAACGCCCAGCCGGACGTCACACCGGAGGTCTTCTCTCAGGTAAGAGGAGACGTGGGCCGGGGTCCTGGTGTCACATGACATCATCCGCCGCACTTTGATCAAAGCTTGAAACGGTTACGTTCAGGACATTTTAAAGTGCTGCATGTGGTAACTGATCCACGCTGTGCTCTTCACAGATCTGTGAAGAGATCGGTGTCAAGTGTCCCGGCAACGTCAAGATGTTCACAGGAAAGAGTAAGCTGCTCACATTCTGCTAATTCTGGCTTGAAAGACTTAAACCAGGACAGGAGTTCATGTCGAACACATACAGGCTCTCCACACTGCTCGCACTGATCGTTCTCTCTCTGGTGGCGTTTGGCCCCTCTAACCACCAGGTGGCGCAGCTCCCAGTGACCGCAGCGCTTCAGGTCTGCTGGAGTGGGAGTCCATCAACGACGCCATGGAGGCCCTCGCCATGATGAACCACTACCAGATGAAGAACGCAGGTATGTGCAAGACCCTCACCTGAGGCCCTGTGGTTTTGGAATAAACGATTGGTGGACAGTGTGTTAAAGTTAAGCCGCATCAGCGCTTCACTGTCGACGCCTCGCTCAGGTGAAGGCGGCCGCGTGTTTCTCCTCAGCGCTGCTGTCTGTGATGACACCTCTCCTCTCTCCTTCCAGCTGGTCCGTACCCGTACACCCTCAAACTGTGCTTCTCCACCGTCCAGCACGCCAACTGAGCGCCCCCCTGTGGCCGGGAAGACGAAGATTGGTCCACCATTCCTAAGTTCACATGTACTTTGACCATGATTGCTTGCAACACACCTGGGGAAAATAGATTTTCAAAAACACCTCGAATGCTGTGAAGTAATACGTTTCACAGTGCAGCTGATCCCTGAAGTGCAAACTCCTCCTGTTTGGTATATTCAGCAGACTTAACCAGTGCTGACAGGCCTTTCAGATGTTTGATATTTATGCCCCAGATGTGGTTTCTAGTGTATCAGTCCCCGTGTCTTCAGTATGAAGTTGTCCTTTTTACTTTTTGTATTATGCTTATACAGTGACCTGACAGGTGAGAGAGAATCTGCATTAGGACGAGCTGGTTTTCTGCTCAGGTGGTTCAGCCGCAGTGGACTACGTGGTTTTGTATAAGATTTGTCTTTTGGAACTTTTATTAGAGCTCACTCTTTTCTTTTGTGTTGTTTTAATTGCTGCGTGTTCAGTTCTGCGTCTCCGTGGCTGATGAGCAGATGGAGAATTGTTTTGTTCTAAGAAAATAAAAAAATCACTTTAAAGTTGAGTTTGTTGTTCTGTCATTTACTCTCAGGACCTGAGCTGTGACTGTGAACAGCCCAACAGCAGGTTAAATCACTCTGATCAGGTTCTTTGATCCACATTTACAGTTCAGAGGAAAGAATAAAAGAAATGATGCGTCCTCTCACGGCGTCTGTTCAGGCTCTGTGGGCAACTGACGGTCCTACTACTGCCACCTGCCGCCCGGAGTGTGAACAACAATGGATTTTTTCCAATATAGGACTTGAGCAGTTATTCAATCGATTAATTTAGCAGTTCATGCATCTAACTTCGTTTTTAAAACAAATCTGTACAGCAGATCATTGCAGTGCATGAAACTAATCACATAACACCGATCACAGCTTTCAAACATTGAGAGGGGGGTCATCTCTCTGAACTGCACAACCTGCCGGCGGCATTAAAAACCACGGGATTCCCACATTACAGTACAGTACAGTATTTTATTTCACTCCTTCATCAGGGTGTTTCTGTCAGAATGTGTTCGGTGAAAGCTGCTTGTTGAGCATCAAAGAAGAAGAAAGCAGCATGTCTGCGGCTGAAATGACTCCCGAGGTTCGCCTTCTTCATCGCCGTGAGCGCGCCCCCTTCAGGGAACATTCGGGAAAACGTCGTATTTACGGTTTTACGTAAGCACGAAATGACTAACGTTCAGATACGTGTATTTTAGATGCGATGTTGGAATATGTATTAAGATAGCAAAATTATAGTGTCATGTGTAAAGTTATCTATCTATCTATCTATCTATCTATCTATCTATCTATCTATCTATCTATCTATATACATATATATATAAATATATTTTTTATTTTTGTTTTTTTTTAGTTTATTTTTTTTTTTTAGAAGGCTTCAGTTACCGCAGAGGAAAGACAGAATATTATTAATTACACAAAATAAGAAATGAAGATAATTGCATTCAAAAGATTTATACATTATAAACGTCATTTTTAGATCACAGAAACATAATTTATTGTCTAAGGGCATGTTCATACTATAACCTTGGCTCTCGAGCTTAAGCCTCGTCGGCCACCGTATCAGGGTTTTTTTTAGAGTAGGTTGAGCTCAGCTGGTTACTCAAGGATTAATTAAACGTTTCCACCTGAGACTTTTGGTAAGATAGCTGCTAATGACTAGCTGTTAGCTAACGCTAGCTAGCGACAGGCTAACGCTAATCAGCGACACAGAGTGCAGGTGAAGTGAATCAGTTTCTTTGTCTGCTGCAGCTTTATTGATCTCTGAAGAGTTTGGACCCTGACACGCACGGAAGGAGCGATGTTGTCAGTCATTGTCAGGTCAGCTCTCACGAAATGTAAGTCCACATGTTCGTTTTCGTTAGCTGCTTGTCGTGTTATTAGCCAACATGTTCATGTTCGTGCCATGTGTGACTCCTCAGCGCACCTGATGTTCGTTGTTTTTCGGCTGCAGATCGATTGTTTAACTGAGATGAACTGAGGCTGTGAGAAGTGCTAAGTAGGTGAAAGGTCACAGAGCAGCTTCAGCGTCTCGTGCAAGTAAATCTTAAAACCTGAAGCTAAAATTTGTTGGGCTCAGATTGACGGGACTATTATTTCCTAGACTGGCTAATTAACAGTCAAATCTGTGAAATGTCAGAAAATAGTGTGCAGAATGTGACGCCATTGAACCGCCTGAGCAGAGCCAAAGATGCACTTTGCTCCACTTTCTCGTCCAGCCTCTGCTTGGCACCAGTCAGTGCACTAAGATAATATAATCTAATATATGAATGTGTGGATCCTGTCTGTTTCTGCAGACGTGCAGAGTGAAGGGCTACAAGTGAAGACTGTTTTCTTTATTGATTAATGTGCTGAATTCTTTGATTAACTGAGCTCTGATCCATCACATGATCGGAGCTCAGAGAGGCGTCAGATCTCTTCACTGAACGGCTGCAGGCTGAATATTTGGTGTTTTTCTTCACAGTGACTGAGCTGATTAATGGATGACTGTCCTCTTTGCTCTCTGCTCCCCTCAACGTCCGTCCTTCCTCTCTCTGTTGTCCCTCTCTGCTGTTGTTCTTCGTCCTCTCAGACAGGCGGACGAGGCTGCCCTGTCACGCTGCGGTCAGGGCCATGTCGTCTTCAGCTGGTCCCAGCCCTCCTTACACCACGCTGGCCATCAGTCAGCCGGCAGAGTTCATCACACATGTGGAGCTTCACCGTCCAGACAAACGCAACGCCATGAACACAGCTTTCTGGAGGCAGGGATCCGTTTCAGCTCATGTTATTTGTCTCATGTCCTGAATCTGTTCATTCAGCTTATAAAGTCCTGATTGATGAAGACAAACATGTTTCATAAATGTCAAAACACTTAAAAGCTGTATGGAGTATTTTTAAAAGCACTTCAGCTCCAAATGATTCAAAACAGGTATGAAAAGATGTTAGAAAGATGTTAGAAAAGACAGGAAACAGGACAGAAGACGTCCCGCTGTGACATTTCACTGATGTTGAAAAGTCATCCAGAAGCTTGTCTGGTGCTTCAGCCGGCAGTGACGGGAGGTTGTGGGTTTTTTCTCCAGAGAGATGGTGGACTGCTTCAATGAGATATCCGAGAACCCGGACTGCAGAGTGGTGGTGGTCTCTGGAGCGGGGAGGCTCTTCACGGCTGGTAGGAGTCAGCTTTTCTTCATGATGCTGTGTTTGTCGTGAGGTCGTATTAACGCTCTGCGTCGTGGTGCTGTCCAGGTATCGACCTCACCGACATGGCCAGCGTCGTGCTCCAACCGGAGGGCGACGACACGGCCAGAGTTTCCTGGAACCTGAGGAACACGATCACCAAGTATCAGGAGACGTTCTCCGTCATAGAGAAGGTCAGTTTATCACACTGAGGCTGGACCAATCACAGACCGGATCATGTCTGGACGGCGTTGAAAGCGATGTCTGTGTTTTCTTCTTGTAGTGTCCAAAGCCTGTCGTGGTGGCCGTCCATGGAGCCTGTGTTGGAGCAGGTAAGACGTCATCGGCACACTTACTGAGTTCAGATGTTAAATGCTGGCGGCCATCTTTGGCCTGAACTTTGGGATCCTGGTGTCACCGGCTCACTTTTAACCGGCAGCAGGGCAAACCTGGTCCAGAGCAGGTTAACCTCATGAGTCACCGTGGACAAAAGAGTCTGCGATTACAAAAAATAACCAGAAAGAACAATGGAGACATTTTCATGCATCAGTAGAAGCTCTTCAGTGAAACACGAAGCTGTCCGTCATGTTCACTGTGTGTGTGACGTGTTGCTCTGCGGCAGGTGTTGACCTGATCACAGCCTGCGACGTCCGCCTGTGTACCCAGGACGCCTGGTTTCAGGTGAAGGTACGTACGCGTCCATCGAACGTTCAGTCTGGAAATGTGGCGAGGAAAAAAAAAAAAACAGCTAACACATGAACGATTAAGAAAAACCAAGGAGCTGAAAAGTGAATGAGCGAGTTTAAGGTGACCCTTTGTCACCTGTCAGTGTTGTTCCCGCCTGATTGGACACTCAGGACGTCACCACACGCTCAGTGTCTGTCGTTCTGCTTGGTTCCACAGGAAGTGGACATTGGACTTGCGGCAGATGTTGGAACTCTCCAGAGGCTTCCCAAAGTCATCGGCAGCCGCAGGTCATTTTCATAAGTCACATGTTAAAAGAAGGCTGTGTGTACTCATACATGTGATGTAGTACTGTGTGAAGTGACAGAAAACACACAGTGTGTGTGTGAGTGTGTGTGTGTGCGCGCGCTAAATCCATGTCACCTCCTCCAGCCTGGTGAACGAGTTGGCTCTGACCGCCAGGAAGATGCACGCCGATGAGGCGAAGAGCAGCGGCCTGGTCAGGTAAAGATCCTCACAGGTGCTTCCGTTCTCAGACGCCGCTGGCCACTTTTAATCTTTTCAGTGCAGATCGTGACGCATCGTGTCGTCACCTCAGTCAGAACGTGATCGTCTGAAGCGATGCAGCCTGCAGGCTCAGAGTTTTCACAGCGTGTTCGGTCAAGCGTCGTCTGATTTCAGTGGATTAACCAGAAATCTGCAGGCTCGCTGAAGCTTTCTGAATCATGTTTAACCCTTTGCAGTCCAGGGTATAGTTGGCCGTTTTTGACTACTTTTGATTTTACCTTATATTTCACCTTAAAAACTGTTTACCTTGCATTGCTCACGTGTGGATTTCCAGTTATTTTTCCATATTGACATACTGTATTAACACAGTGGACCTAAAATCACACAGAAAACATAAAATCCGAGTAGAAAAAAGTTTTATTTTTTACTGTGAAAACCACAAATATGTTTAATGAACCATTTTTAGAACTTAGAATGCAAAAATAAGTAGTAAACTTGAAAATCTATATACAATCTTAGGCACACAACAAAGTAATTTACCACTGTTTACATACATGCAGGCAATGCCGAGGCGTTTTTTGTACAAATATTTACAAGAACAGTGTAATGGCACACAAATGATCTATGCCACTCAAAGAAACAAAAGAAACTTTCCCCCAGCAACTAAATGCCGCCTTTGCATTCTGATTTTTGATTGATTGATTGATTGATTGATTGATTGATTGATGGATTGATTGATGGATGTAGTGCATTCCTCCACTTTCGTTACACTCCCATAAACTTTCATTACAGCTCCGTTTTTCTGTTTCTGCGACGAAAATATGCAGGAAAAAGTATGGCGTAAATAATTTATCACAACTCTGGTTTTATTTGGTCTATCGACACAATCTAAAAACTGATGTAATGTTTGAGGTCTGCACTTTCGACACAAGTTGAAACGGAGACTCTGCGAGGCTGCGTCTTGCGGCTCCGTCGTGTTAAATGCATCAGGTGATTTTGACGCGCCGGCGCATCAACGGACTCCACAGGGTTAACCACTGTACCACCATCATACTGGTTATACTGGATCAGCCGTGTTAATCACAGGAAACCAGTCGAACCTGCATCGTGATTCAGGCTGCAGCTAAAAACAGGGACTAAAGTTTGCTCTTGGAACAGAAAACTCATTAGTGGTGTGAGTTTATCTTACAGAGTCCTCGTCCTCTGAGTGTTGGTGATTTTCAAACTCACTTATTTTAATGTCCTCAGTCTCACACTTTCACTTTTCCTGTCCAGCCGAGTGTTTGCAGATAAGGAGGCCATGATGGCCGGAGCTCTGGAGATGGCCAGGGAGATCGCAGGCCGCAGCCCCGTCGCTGTGCAGGGCACCAAAATCAACCTCCTCTACGCCAGAGACCACAGTGTAGCAGAAGGGCTGAACTACATGGTAAGAACAAAAACATGGAGGATGTGTGTGTGTGTCAGCGTCACTCGGCCTCACACACACCACTGAATCCCACCTCTGCCCTGTCGATCCTCTGCAGGCCACCTGGAACATGAGCATGCTTCAGACTCATGATGTGATGAAATCAGCTCAGGCCTCCATGGAGAAGAAAAGTCCCAAGACGGCGGTTTTCTCCAAACTCTAAACCTCACTGACCAACTTCAGATTGAACACAAAAGCTGCCATTTTCTCTCCATTGTGGCCTTTTTGTATGTGTGTGGTGTGTGTGTGGGGGGGGACCACAGTTGGAAATATTAGGATCCTTCTTGGGATTTGTTTCCAAAGATCTGTTCTGTTGTTCGACTGAAGCAGCAGTGTGATGACAGGATACCACACATTTAAACTAAGGAGTTAAAGTAATCTGTGTGGAACCTGTAGGGGAATTAACTTAACTTGGTGATGCATTCATAATTAAAATATCGGGGCACCACCTTCCTCAGCTAAGAAGGACTGTATGGACTGACTCTGTAACGCTGATGTCATGATAACGAATGAACCAACAGTAAACCAGTCTGATAATCTGAAGGGTAAAGTCTTTTTTACTCAGCTCAAAAGGACGCCGTCTGACCACAACTTAAATGAAGAAAAGAACTTATTTATTAAACACAATTATGAATAATGAATCATGAATAGTGCGACAGAGAATATAGGTGATCTGAATCAACACAAGCAGAGAGAAACTTGTGGCAAACAATGGCAGAATGAGTTTGGCAATAGTGAGAAGTAGTTAGAGGGACAACTGGGGACGCAAATGTAGAGTTAATTTACTGAACGAATGGTTAAGAGAATTTAGGCAAATTTACAGTATCATAACCTCACGGACCAACTCTTATTCAAACCCGCTTAACATGCCTGCTTGGCCAGCGACGCTCCTGTTTGATGTCTGCTCCGAGCTGACACGAAGACTCCAAGCTGTGTCCGTGTCTGCTGGACGAACCGAGCAGACCACGGTGGCGATCCGGTGTTGGAGAGGATGTTTCAGGGGCTGGAACTCTCCGGTGTCGGTCACAGACGAGGAGCGGCTTCTGATATTTGCCTAGCCCGAACCAGCGGGTTAGCAGATGGCTGCAGGTTTTAGTAATAGTTGGTGGTGCATGTTTTTAGTGGGGGTTATTTAAGGAGGAAACCCCGGGTGAACACAGGGAGAACATGCAAACTCCACACAGAAAGGCCCCTTTTTTTTCCTCGAGCCGCAGGCACTGAAGGCATGGTGGAGGACACGCCACCAGCACCCACAGCGGGATTCGAACCGGGGTCCTTCTTTCTGTGAGGCGACAGTGCCACCGTGCCACCCGAATTTCATGAATTATTAAAGAAACTCACCTGAAACATCCAGAATAAACGTACTTACTACAATAATTTTGCAACAAAAGCGACGATTCTGCTGGATTCAAATAACTTAAAAGCTTTATTGATAGAACTTTAAAAATAATCTTACAGAAGTAGAACAAGAAGGCGTTCAGAGTCCATCACTGCAGAGTCCGTTTGGCACGAAGTCTCTCCAACGTTTTCTGTGAACAGATGGAAGAAAAATATTAACTCAGACTCGGTTCAGTGCCTGCAGGTCTCTGAAAGCATCCGGTCCTTAGAAAGCTGCTCCAGTGTTTCAGACCTGCTCCAGTGTTTCAGTAACCTGCTCCAGTGTTTCAGTAAGCTGCTCCAGTGTTTCAGTAACCTGCTCCAGTGTTTCAGTAACCTGCTCCGGTGTTTCAGAAACCTGCTCTAGTGTTTTCAGTAACCTGCTCCAGTGTTTCAGTAACCTGCTCCGGTGTTTCAGAAACCTGCTCTAGTGTTTCAGTAACCTGCTCCAGTGTTTCAGAAAGCTGCTCTAGTGTTTCAGTAACCTGCTCCAGTGTTTCAGAAACCTGTTCTGGTGTTTCAGTAAGCTGCTCTAGTGTTTCAGTAACCTGCTCTAGTGTTTCAGTAACCTGCTCCAGTGTTTCAGTAAGCTGCTCTAGTGTTTCAGTAAGCTGCTCTAGTGTTTCAGTAACCTGCTCTAGTGTTTCAGAAACCTGCTCTAGTGTTTCAGTAAGCTGCTCTAGTGTTTCAGTAAGCTGCTCCAGTGTTTCAGTAAGCTGCTCTAGTGTTTCAGAAACCTGCTCCAGTGTTTCAGAAACCTGCTCTAGTGTTTCAGTAAGCTGCTCCAGTGTTTCAGTAAGCTGCTCTAGTGTTTCAGAAACCTGCTCTAGTGTTTCAGTAACCTGCTCTAGTGTTTCAGTAAGCTGCTCCAGTGTTTCAGTAACCTGCTCCAGTGTTTCAGAAACCTGCTCTAGTGTTTCAGTAAGCTGCTCCAGTGTTTCAGTAAGCTGCTCCAGTGTTTCAGAAACCTGCTCCAGTGTTTCAGAAACCTGCTCCAGTGTTTCAGAAACCTGCTCCAGTGTTTCAGAAAGCTGCTCCAGTGTTTCAGTAAGCTGCTCTGGTGTTTCAGTAAGCTGCTCCGGTGTTTCAGTAAGCTGCTCCAGTGTTTCAGTAAGCTGCTCCAGTGTTTCAGTAAGCTGCTCCAGTGTTTCAGAAACCTGCTCTAGTGTTTCAGTAAGCTGCTCCAGTGTTTCAGAAACCTGTTCTGGTGTTTCAGTAAGCTGCTCTGGTGTTTCAGTAAGCTGCTCTGGTGTTTCAGTAAGCTGCTCCAGTGTTTCAGAAACCTGTTCTGGTGTTTCAGTAAGCTGCTCCAGTGTTTCAGTAAGCTGCTCCGGTGTTTCAGAAAGCTGCTCTGGTGTTTACCTTGTGGAACTCTTTGGCCTTCAGGCGGTTTTTGGCACAAGCTTCCTGTCTGCTCCGGACTTCCCTCTGGTGCTTCACCTCCTCCAGCTGCTCATACAGTCTGCACAAACACGCTGCGTCACTTTGTTTTGTGGCATCTTTTACAGGTAATGCAACTTATCACGTTTTAGGTTTAATGCTTAAAAAGTTACTTTTGTTGTAAGAAATCGGTTACTCCCAGTGGACGGCGCAGACGTGAAAAGCTTGTGATATTGTACCTCTGAGTTCTTTGGTGCATCTTTGAAACGTCCTCTTTCCTTTGCTGTGGTGTGTTGATCTTCATCTCGTCCACTCGGTTCAGCCTGGAGTCGCTCCCTGCAGAGAGAATGACGTTAAAACCTCTGCTGACATTTCCATGAAGACACAGGACAGAGAGGACGGAGCCACCTGGCGTCATGGCAGGAAAGCAATATTTGTACACTAAACTGAGCATACAGGAGGTTTCAGAGGTCTTTGAATTATCTGCATTTGTCATGTAACACTGTGTTTACTTGTCAACTCATAACTGGTGTCAGAAAAATAGTGAATATCTCACATCACGCTGCACTAAGAGACTGAAAATGAGCGACTCAAGTCACTGTTAAGGAACAAGTTCTATATCTTCACCCTCACATGAAGTACGCACCCACATTTATGACTTCACGCTTTCATTCTGTGGGATGAAAACAAATATTTTAACTCGACTGAGCGCTTTCTCTCCTATATTTTAATCATTTGCACAGATTTCCAGCTGAGTATTTTCAGTTTGAAGAGGTGCTGCAGAAACACATTTCAATGCAAAACGTCTTTTCAAAGGAACTGAATAAAGGTTTGAACGTGTCAGGTACCTGGAGGGGGGAGCGGGGGCTTTTTCTGCCTGTGGAGGTCAGAGCTGTCGGTAGTTCGGCGCTGCTCAGCCTGTCCTCCCTGTGTCCTGGTCTTAGTCTCGTGTTGAGGCTCGGACTTGGTCTTCGCCTTGCAGGTGACCGGCTGAGCTTTAGGCTGCTCTCTGGCTTCAGTTTGGATCTCAGGCTGAATCTTGGCTCGAGCCCCTCTGGCCTTGATTTCCTGAACCCTGTGGGACGATCTCTGGAGCAGAGCTCTGCGCTTCTGCTGGTGGACGTCCTGCAGGCCTCTGCTGGGACCCCACTCAAACTGCAGCAGCTTCACTGAGTGGAGGGAGGAAAGAATGAAGGCTCACTTTGGAGCATGTGGAGTATTGCTTTTGTTTTGATCACAGATCACCTTTGCAGCACTCTGTTCTGTTTCAGTCATACATTCACACTCAGTCTGTACCTGCTGTGTGATTTTACCTGGATGTGATTGGTTCTCGTCCTCTGGAGTCTCATCCGGTGACAACATGGATTCTGAGGCCTGGAGACGACAGGTTTGTGTTCAGAGACACCGGCTGCTGCAGTCACGTCAAAAAGCTACAAACAACTGACGTTTGTGTACCTGGACAGTCACCTTTGTCTCGTGTCCTTCCTCCCTCCCCTCATGCTTGTCTTCCCATAGTCCCTCGTCCTCAGTGACGCTTGTCTCGTGGTCCTGCAGCGTGGTGTCTGTCAGGCTCACCAAAGTGATCTCTGACTGCTCCAGGATCCCTTTCTCACTGGCAGCTTCCTGATCGACAGGAAGAGACAACACACAGGTTATTAAAATAAGTACAAGAAGACAACATTGTTTAAAACAACAACTGTCATTTCCCCAAACAATCTGACATTCAGCTCTACAAAGAACCTGTAATGTGACAGCGTAGTGCTCTTCATGGGCAGGTGGTGAGTTAATGTCTGAAAGATGATGCTGTTTCAAAGTTTAACAAGGTGAATGAGATCATACCAAGATCCTCTCTGCAGCAGAAACTGCGTTCCTCAGGTTTGAACCCTGCAGCTCTCCAGCACAGAGGTCGCTGAGCGGCTCCTCCGGCAGGCTCAGAGCAGGTGCATCATCACACATGGTTAAATCTGACAGTCTCTGAGCCGTTAGCTCCACATCGGTCCTCGTGGGAGACATCGTGAGGACAGATTCGTGAGGGAGGCACTGGGAGGTGATGAGCTGGGACGAGGCGGGAGAAGCCGTCACGCAGCTGGACGGCTCCTCTGATCTAAGGCGTTCAGGAGACGGTTCGGACTCTTCAGAGGTTGTGGAAACACTGTGTTCCTCGCTGGCCGGCCGTCCTTCATCGTGCGCGGGCAGGTGAAAGATCATGGAGGGGTCTGCTGTGTCGTTGTGGGTGACCTCAGCCAGCAGCTGGTGAAATGAGTCTGAGCCGGGAAACAAGAAAAACGGTGGTTCAGATGAACAAACTTTTCTAACAGGAAGAAAATTCAGGCAAATACATCTGACTGACTGAGCGCATGAACGTCTGAATGAATAGTTGAACATCTGTGGAAGAAGACAACGTACACCTGAAGATGTGATCATGAATATTCTCCCTCTGATAAACCAACCATGAGGACTCTTCAAAATCACAGTGATTACTCAGACGTTTTCCAGCTCACCTTCAGTCCTCTCTGGGCCCAGGTCCATCAGACTGGTCTGGTCCTGTGGATGTGGATTCACACCTGGGACAGAGGCACCATGAGACGAGGCTTCAGGAGGCAGGGCCGGGTATGACGGCACGCTGGCTTCAGTTGAAACACCAAGATCCACGTGGGTTCGTCCACCTACAGACAGCAGATGAGCTGAGAAAGGAGGAACCCGTTTTTATTTTCTTTCCGTGTCTTACTGCACATTTCTGATACCACAGACAATCCTACCTGAGCTTCCACTGTGCTGGCCCACAGACTCATCCAGCTCCCCGACCAGCGGCCTCATCCGGCTCTCATCTGGACCGGCATCCAACCATGTGGTCGACGGCTCCGAAGCCATGTGACCCATCAGCTGACCTGCGTAAAAGTCCAGCCCACCGCTCAGCCAAAGAGAGCTGGACTGATGGGACAGTCGACCAATCATCCGGTTCAGAGTTGAGTCCCATCCACCTTGATCCAAGCTCACTGAAGCCGGCACACCTGGTAGCTGACCAATCATGGACGAGTGAGCCCACGGTTGACTGACCAGCTGCTCCATGGGCGCCTCCCCCTGGTCGGCAGCCAGACAGGACGACTGGTCTGCAAGCTGGCCAATCAGAGGTCTGAAAGAGTCCTGCTCATGGTCCTCAGCCAGTGATGGGTCCTGCCCTGAGAAGTGCTCCACGATTGGACGGACTGTATCCTCCCTTTCCTGTAGCAAAATTATTTATAAGTGACTTCATTTAGAAAACAAGTCTGAAATAAAAAAGGAAAACACGTCCAGAGAAGCAGAGTCGAACCGTTCAGAGCGATCGACTCAGTCAGCACATCATAGACTGGATAGTTTACAGCTGCATTAAGTTCACTTTTAACAAGTTCAAACAGTGTCATGACTGTAAAAACACTGTGGCCTGTGAGCGACTGACCAGGCCACTCCTCTGGGCTCCTGCTGCATCTGAGGGAAGAGACTGACGAGCCGTGGAGCTTTCATCCTCCTCCTCCTCCTCCTCCTCCTCCTCCTCCTCTCTCCTCTCTGAGACTCCAACCAAAGACTTGTGAGGGACTGAAGAGCCGGGCTCCTCCACAGATGAGCCTTCACTGTCTGCAGAACAGAGAGGAAACAAGACTGAACTGACGTCATCTTCACGTATAAAATACTGGTTCATGTGCAACAAATGAGACAGGAAAAAAAAAAGATGGGATTCATCTTCGGATGTTGGCTGCACCTTAAGGGGGAAGTATGCTTCAAACAAAGAGCTTAGCATTCTGATTTGTGGGATTCTCACATCTTCACCCTCTACCTGCCTGAGACTGTGGCTGCTTCAAGCCTGCACCAGCTTCAACAGTGCCGCAGCTTGTATAATCCCACTTACTGAGGTGTTAGCAGGGGTACACATGTGACAGCTGCTATAGATCTATCAAACTGAAGGAGGAGACAGTGTTCCTGTCAAACATGTGTGCTATGTGCAGTGTACCTGTAGTTTTCCCCGTGGTGTTGAGGGAGATGTTAAGCTCCCTCGTGTATCTGTCGATGATGCGCTGGATGCTGCTGTCATTAAACAGAGACTCTACAGTCGGACCAGGACGGCCTGCAGCCGAGCTGTCCTCAATACAGACGCTTTGACCGGACGGAGGGGACACACTGAGTACATCTGCTCTTTGTCCTTGTTCCACACGTCTGAGGGGCGGCCAGTTATCTAATGACAAAGTGGGAGAAGAAACAGAGGAGGGCAGATTTAGGATGTACCAACGTCAGAGACACATCCAGCATGTTGTCTGGTGAATATGAAGTATGTGCACAGGAGCTCATACTGTCACCACATTCACGTACAGCAGCAGCCTACAGGTCCAAACCCCTGCAGAACTGAAGCATACTCCAACAGGTCCCTCTGTGACGCTCAAACAACGAGGAGGCGGCCGACTGATTTAAATACCTCACTGTTTGAGCTTCTGGTAGATTTTTGGACCTGCAGCTACAGGACACACTCCTGCTGTGCTCACCAGTGTTTACGTTCTGCTCGGGATCCGTGGTGATGTAGCTGCCGGTGGAGATGGTGGTGGAGGAGAGGCAGTCTGAATCAGGAGGCCCGAGCGCAGGCTGGCACACATGCAAAATAAAGTCAAGAGAAACATCAGACTCAAAGCAGACTGACCGACAGACAGAACAAACGAGTGAACGACCGACAGACGAGAGACACACACACGCACGTCACGCACGCACGCACACAGAGCTCAGTTCAAGTGTAGAAACCATCATGAAACGTATTTTGATTAAATACACTTCAGGTTCAGAAATGTCACATCATTGCTCAGTGTACAGAAACAATACACGCATACATACACACACACACACACACACACACACACACACACACACACACACACACACACACACACACACACACACACACACACATATACACGCACGCACGCACACACACACACACAAAAAAAAAAAGCTTCTCAAGCATAATCATTGGCTGAGGCAAATATTGCCCAAGCACTCAGATTTGGCTAGCTTTCATCATTGATCCACAACATGTGAACCTCAGAGTATCAAAGTACATAAAACACTGTGCCATCATTCATTCATTCATTCATTCATCCATCCATCCATCCATCCATCCATCCATCCATCCATCCATGTGTTTCTAAAGCACCACCATCACTGCTGTCTGTGAGAGCTGCACAGGAAAAAAACCACTCATTCCCCTCTCTGAGCAGCCTCTGCTGCAGTAAGCTCTGGACATGTTCAGCTGGCCTGCTTACCTCTGTGGGGGATCTGAAGCTTGTGAGTGCTGGACCGGAGTAGTCGGCTCCTCTCCCAGAGTCAGAGGAAAGCGGTGAGATTATCCTCAGGACTGAATCTGGGAAAAAAAAGGCATTTTAATCAAACACTACCATTCTCCTCCTACCTGCACTCTTTATCTCACCACTCTTCATCGCCCTCCACCTACCACACTCTGAGGACTCTGGAGATGTTTTGGCTCTCATCAGCAGCCTCTCTCTACACATTGCATGGCTGGGTCCCCTTGAGCTCGTCCCAGAGCCGATTGGTCTTTCGGCAGTTCGCCGCTCACTGCTGGACCAAGAGGAAGTCTGCAGAGTCCTGTCAGAGGCCACAGATGGTTCAGATTCCTCCTGTGGATCCACAGCACATGAAGGAGCCTGCACGCCATCCTCCAGGCCTGGAGATCACAAACATAAACCAATCCAGTGAACTGATCGTCCTCTCCGTAGCTAGCTGCATGCTTTGGCCGTGTGCTGTCCCTGTGTTTCTGCGGCTGAGCTGACCTGTGACTTGACTGGTGTTGACTGGCGTGTCCATCTCTTGAATAGCACTGAGCTCATGTTGTTCAGTCATCATCTCCAGGACGCCCAGCCTGACACGCGTCACTGGAGGCTTTGCTGCTCGAGGAGGAGGGAGGGGTCCTGAGGGGAGGGCTGACGGTGGGGAAGGTCCAACAGGAAGATTGCTCTGAGCGTTGGGATCTTGATGGGAATGGTTTAAAAATTATTCTATTCGATTTCGATGACACTGCAATGTTTGCAGCATGTGCCATTTAATTTGTAATGGAAGTGCAACAGCATCACTGATTCAGGACTAATGAAATACATTATTAAACAAGATAATAGGCTTCCTGGGTTGGAATTTAACGGGGAATGTGTAAAATAAGTCCATACAATAAAGCAAAAGGGCATCAAGGCACTTATTGGTCCTCAGATCAGTGAAACATGCTCCGTTACCTGTCTCACTGTTAGATGGTGGCTGTTGAGGGGAGCCATCTTCCTCCTGAGGGTCTTCTAGGTGTGATAAAGTTCCTCCGTTGCTCTCCTCTATCGCTCTCAGCAGGGACGCGAGTAATTTGAGGCGAGTCTGTCTGATGTTGTCTGGACCCAACACTTCACTGGCAGCCTCTGGGACCGGCTGTGGGTGAGAAAAGACAGCAGGACAGTTGTCTCTACATGTGCTGGAACTCGAAAAGGAGAATTGATCCTCACAAACACTTCAGCTGAGAAACCATCTTACTTCACACTGCAGTTCAACATCTGTCTTTGATTTGTGTAGACACTAACTTTGACTTGTCTTCTGTACTGTAGCACAAACACCAGAGCAGCAAAGGTCCCTCACTTACTTCATCAGTATGAATCAGAGTCTGCAGCGTCTCCCTCTGTCGCCTCATCTTCTCCATCTCCACCTCCTGTCTCTGCCTCTCCTCTTGCCGCCTCTGCTGCAGCACCACTGCCTCCTTCTGCTCCAGCAGTCGACTCTGAACCTCCTGCAGCTCCCGTCTCTGCCTCTCCATGTCGTCCTCTCTGGAGCTCAGGGACCCAGTCAGCAGGGAGCCACGAGGCAAGGTCTGAAGCTTAACCACTGCATGGCCTGGAACCAGAGGTGCACCATCGGTGATGCTCGGGCTGACGGCTTGGATGGGATCGGAGGCTGGCTGGAGAGGGATGCTGGTTGAATGAGGTGACGGTTTGGGAGGTGGTGGCTTTAAGAAGGGTCTCACTCTCTCTGGGAGGTGCTGTGTTACTCTCTCCATAATGTTGTCAGTCAGCAAGGCAGAGACATCTGGTCTCTGGTTCCTGTAACTGTTCGAAACAGGCTCCAGCTCATTCGGCAGCAACCTGGAGCCAGAGAGACGAGGAGGTGCAGCCAACATGTCAGACTCTCTTGGGGGAACCTCCACAGAGGTTTGTGGTGTGGCCTGGATGTACGCAGGCACTGCAGGAGGCGTAGGGAGCGGCAGAGCGGTGGGAGGATGTGCAGACCCAGTACTGTGCAGAGGTGGCTGAATGAGGCCAGCAGGCATGACAGCAGGCGGGAACGATGTGGCGGTCATGTTGTAACGAATTTGTAGAGCTCGCTGGTATTCAGCCAGGCGCTGACGAGCCACTTCCACAGACCTCTGGTGAGTCCTGAAATAAAAAGGGTCATTTTACGCAGCAAACACATTACCAGTCAAACATTTGGACTCCTCGTTCAATGTTTTTTCTTTGTTTTTCTCATTTTCTACATTATAGATTAAACACTGAAGACGTCACAACAAAAAACATTGAATGAGAAGGTGTGTCCAGACTTTTGAGTAGTGCTGCATGAACAGTGAATTATTCAGTCCCCTGATGAGATCACAAAAAACAACGTTTGCTTTCAGGCTTTAACACACCTGTTTTGTTCCAGCAGCCGCTGTTGGTACTCTCGAATCCGTCTGGCGTGCTCATCTTCACCTGGAGGAGGCTCCAGCTGTTGAGTGCAGAGGTGAACGTAACACTTCTTCATCACTGAGGTAAATGTACTGTTCTCAACATACTTTACATGGAATACCTTAAAGGCAGCAATAGCAGTACATTACACAGAAATACTGAGAAAGGCGTGTGGTATATTTGGCATTTCTTCACCGGGCATGAAGGTCAGATCATCAACAGTATGAAGGATACTAACAAATGTGAGCTGCTACATAAAGACAACATGAGAAAAGAACCGAGAACAGCTCTGAAATGTAAGCACAGGTCTACCTCAGCGGTCAGTCCAGGAGTGATGGACGTGACTTCCTGGTCACGGACAGGTGCTTCTGGTTGGTTGACAGGTACTTCCTGGGTCACAGCAGCCTTCAGATGTTCCCTCTCCTGCTGGGCTTCAAGCAGCATCTGCTCCAGTTTGGCCTTCTGCTCTTCCAGCTCCTGAAGCAAAACTACCTGCTGCTGCTTCTCCCGCTCGAGCTCCTCTTCCTGGTCAAAAAGAAATAAATAGAAGTTCTTAAAAAGCAAAAAGCTGAACACACATTACATAAACGGCTGATCATAAACCCAGTTTTCAACAAAGCTTCAGTACTGACTGGATATTTAACGTGGAGTAAAGGCAAAAAACATTTGAGGCGTCAGTTTTGTTAAAGATGACCCCAGTTTGACTGAAAAGTGAGAGCTCATATCATAAAACGTGTCGAGCTCGTGGATCAGGCAGCAGGCACCTCTTCATCCTGTGAAACGCAGCCTTCAGAGAATCACATCTGAGCGAGGCTCCTGTGTTCTGCTGGGTGTAAACACAACATCCACCGGCCCCCATTCTGCTCAGCTTCACTTTGCTTTTGATTTTTACTACGGAAAACTTTCAGCACGTTGGCTCCAAAACAGGAAATCAAGCCGAGATCTGTAGCTGTTTTATGTTCAAAGCAGAAAAATAAACTGTAATGTGGAAGGATGTGAAGCTTCTTCTGAGAAGGCACCACCTCCTGCTGCTGCTTTTGACAGAGGCTGGACTGATTAAGTAATGTGGAACACCTGGATCAATAAATTCTGACCAATCACAAAACTCCAAAGAGGCTGTTGGACTAACAACAGAACTGGGCTTTGGATTTGAACAGAATACGTGTGTTAAATCAACACCTCTCGACTAAAACTCAACATTTCAATGTTTGACCGGTTGAATTACTTTTACCTTGATGTGACATAAAACACAGCCGTGAATCATCATCAGCTTCCTGCTTCTTACAATTTAATTCTTTGTTGTCGCTCAGTGTGATGAAATACAAAAAGACAAGATGACATCTGTGGCTTCACAAACAAGAAGCTGAGGAAGATGAAGATTTCAGCAGGAATAACAACAAGCTGCACGTTTCCAGGAGGAAACTGACTTTCCAGTGTCGCAACAACATGCTGTTAGAATGTGACCCAGCAACTGTCCCTGAATTCAAGGCCGAAGCCTTTAAACCTGTCTGATTAGCTGTGGATGGCAGCACACGCTGCTCCTGCCAACGTTTCTCTTTAGAAGTCATTCCTGCTGTGGATCATAGAAATGGACACCAGCACGCACCCTTTTCTTTCGTTCTTCTGTAAATTCTTGGATTCTGTGGTCAAGTGCGACAGGAGGCCGAGCATCTGCTGCTGCTGACTGCTCTGTTGTCTCCAGTGCTGGTGGAATTAAACACAACAACACAAAATGATTCTTCTCATTTTCTGTATGTCTCGCAACTAAAATATTAATATTTCTCAGTCAGGGATGCAGATGTGAAAGAATTTTAGTGGAAAAAGAAACAAAAACAGATGATAACAGCTGTTCTAGCTCAGCAGCAGTCAGCCTGCTTCACTTCAACAGTACAGTTTTTAAAGTAGGTAAAAAATATTAAAACATACATTCATATCTTTATGTAGCAGTTCATGGCAGTGAATGACTCACGGGGTGGTGAATGGGCAGGCCCAGGAGGCTCGATGGGAGGCAGGTGGTCTTTCTCCTCGCTGGTCAGAGAGCCGGTGTCGATGCTGGAGTCCTGCTCTGGGACCTGATCGGTGATGACGGTCGGTGAGCTGGCTGCAGGGACACGACCGCTGTGGTCAGTCCACTGGTTCCTCTGGCTTCTGATGCGATCCAGGAGCTTCTTCAACGCCCGCCTAGGAGCAGGTTTGGAGGGCTCCACTGCAAGGAAAGAACACCGCTGAATGAGTTTCAAGAAAATTACGTCAAGACCCGGTATCTGCAACCAGCTGCTTCTCTTCACCTTGAACAGACGCGTCCTGCTCACTGCTTCCAGCCTCTTGCTCTGTGTCATGTTGTATGTGTTCTGTTCCCGTTGTGGCGCTCTCATCCAGCGTGACGTCCAGATCTTGGTCCCCACTGCCTGTGGACAGAGCTGGCAGAGGCTCAGGCACCAGCTGGACCACCAAGTCACCTTTGACCCCTGGGATCAGACACAGTCCTGGTTTAGATGATCCTTATGGCTACACACACACACACACACACACACACACACACACACACACACACACACACACACACACACACACACACACACACTTGGTTGAATAGTACACCACTGAACAGTCCTTACTCCTCTCTCCAGTATACATGTCCTCAAAGGCAAACTCCATCTCCCTCTGGAAGTCCTCCCTCGTCTCCTGTCTCTTACAGAGAGGCTGGAAGATCTGAGGAGGCATCTGCGACACCTGCTGCCTTCTCCTCTGCAGGTCTGTCTGCTGCATGTGCTCCAGTTCAACAAGCAAGCGCTCTCGATCCTGAAGGAGACCATCAGAGTACAAGAAGTACACGGATTCAAGGTACAAGAGATGAAACATGTTTACAGGAAATCTTTTATCCTAGTATGAACTATTTTTCTATGAAGGACTGCACTAGGATTTTGGATGACTGGGGCTGTTGCAATGCGAGTAATGTGTCAACGATAGGGACAAAATATCCACGTATCCCAGTTACACAAAACACTACACTCTGTTTATCACATGAAAGTCAGTTTTCTTACTTCTGGTGGAGGCTGTTGTCCTGCTGTCAGTCAGCAGTGATGGTAAGTAACATCAGAGCAAACCATCTGTCAGATATGCATGAACAGTTTTTATCTGCTCATCAAGTAACAGGTGAGTTGTACCTGTACTAGAAGTTCCCTCCTCAGAGCTTGCTTCCCTCTGAGACGAGCCTTCTCCAGCTGCTCCTCTCTCCTCCTCTTTTCCTCCTTCTGTAAGTCCTGCAGTCTCCTCACCTCCAGCTCTGCCTCCTCACGAGCATCAGGCTGTAGACACATACACAGATCAGACAACTCTAACAGGAGCAGGGCTAACAGACTATGGGGTTAAGTGCATACCTGGCTTACCTGCTCTGGGTCTACCTCTCTGTCCACTATGCTCTCAGGCATGTGGTAATGCGTCGCAGCAAAGGCACTCACGTCAGATTTCTTTACCACATGTGGCTTCTTGGAATCGATGTTCTGCTTGAACAAGGAAAGACGATGTTACCTTGACTTCAGTGTGAGTATAGATGGGGTGTAGAGCGGGTAATTTCAGTTACCACATGTGCAATAGTTTCCAACAAATCCTTGAATAACATATGATCAGCATTACTGAAACACTTAGCCCAAAGTTTATTCTGTGAAGCGTCTGTGACAAATTTTCAAACTGATTCTTACCATAAACTAACATTTGAGCTGACAAGTGCATGTGGCTTGACAGGCTGAGAACACTGTAATTCATATACTGATCAAGCAAATCACCTGAATGGGGTTTGGAGGAGGCGGCGGGAGGCTGGCCACTTTGGCTGATCTTTCCTTTTCTGCCTGTAGTGCCTTCTTCCTGGCACTGATGGATCTACAGAAGAGCAAAGGAACAGTTTAATGATCAGTTAATTCTGACGGAAGCAAACGTGAAAATGTTGCTGATGCTGCTCACCGGCTTTGTCTCTCATGGTCTTTAAGCCTGTGTGATTTGAGCTCCTTCAAGGCTTCTCGGTAACGCTCCTTTGCTTTGGTTTGATTTTCCTCCTCCCTCTGAGCTATGGCTGCCAAGTCAGGTTCCTAGTGCAAATAAAACAACACGTGAACTTGGACACTGTGATCATCTTTCAGTGAGAATCTTATGAAGCAATGATTTTGTTCGCAGTTTGCTTTCAGACATTCTGCTTGGTTTGGCCTTTGATCATCTTCCATCTTTGCGCTGAGCAACTAAGTCAGCAGTGACCAAAACGTCCCTGAGGGCTGTGACAGCTTCATTCTCAGTTGTATTGCCTTCATTCTTTAAGACTAATGTTATCTTACGTTTTCTTTTGCACTCCTGTGTCCCTGGCCAAGAAGCTGGAGGCTCTCCTGGTATAATTCCTGCAGTGTGTTTATTTTCTCCCTCTGCTGTCGCTCCCAGTCCGCCCTGAGCTCCTCCCCGAGCTGTTCCAGCTCACGCTGCCGTCTCTTCTGAACCTCTTGGCGGATCTGCTGTGCGATGCACCGCTGCTGCTCCCGCACCTGGGTGTCAAAGCAAAGTACGCATAAAGGCATACTCAGTCTTAAAATAACAACTGAGTTCGAAAACTATCCGGAAGGGTGTTTTTCATTAAGGTGGCTCAAAAAACACAAATGCTTGTCTTGAACAAAAACGCTTTGTTCATGACACGAGAACAAAGACATCAATCAGGCTCAAGTCCCTGAAGTTCATAGTAAAGAAAACTGACATGTTCAGACAACTGTGACGCTCGTGGTGATGACATGGAGGGTTAAATATTACAGCAAAAGTGAAGTAAATCAGACATGAATTCAAAAGAGAACTTCTGGCTAACAAATCAACCCAGGCTTGATGAACTTAAAGTTAGTAGAAGTTAAGGAGACAGCTGAGGCAACTTACTAGGAGTCTATAGCTCTGGATCAAAGTTGATTATTGTCTTTATTCTAATTGCAGCGCTTTCAAAAGCACATATGTTGACTTGAATGTTAGCGTTACCTGCTGTATTCGCAGTTTTCTCCTCCTTTCTAGCTCCTCTCGTACCACCCTCGCCTCTTCGTTGGGGCTCAGTCTTAATTGGCCCACTTTTCTCTTCATTTTCTACAAATCTGCTGTTGGACATTTCCCAAAAGCACAAAGTAGGTTACGTTGGCCGTTAGCCGTGCTAACTGACGTTAGCTAGCTTCATTGTGTTGCAGGTATTCTCCACCGCCACGACGTGGACAGACATTTTAGGAGACCTTTAGAACGTCAAACGAATGCTAATCAATTCTGGAAAGACCAAAAAGCTGCCCCAAGGAGATTAAATCAGCCCCAAATGTTTTGTTTATCATCCGAAAAGACCAAACGTGCAACCGTTTTTGTCCTATACGTCACATCCGGTGGTTTAAACGGCCCGCCGTGCTCATTGGAAATCTTCCTACCATGGTTCTCTTCTTGGTTCCTATTCTTGGTTCCTACCATAGACTAAACAGGTTCCTACTGACGTTATGTCCACCTAAAAGTAAATCCCCACCGGAATGGCATCGATTTAAAAGAAAAAAACGGTGACTTCATCTACAAATTAAAACGATATTTTAGAAAGTAATGCGGAGTTCCTTAAAATACAATCAGCCTCCCAGTCTATGGGGGCAGTAGAGTGCTCTTGTTCCTGTGTGAAGCGCGAGGAATGAACCATCCACGGTGCTTTTAGAAAATAAGCTACAACTCCAGTGAATAACGTCGTGTACTTGTGCCTGTTGAATACCAGAGGTAAGGTTTACACGGAGTAAAGATCGTGCCGTCATTCGGGCATGTTTTTCAAGTTATAAGGTCTTCAGTTATCCTGTGAGGTTCGCAATGGGCTAACGCTAGCTAGCCTTGCTAGCTATACGCAGCAATACACAATGAAATGCAGCTCGTGCAGACATTATTTTATGAAAATTATTAATCCAGGTGCATAGAAAAAACCCTTAAATGTTAAAGACACGCCAGCTCACTTAAATGATAAACCAGCAGGTCCCAGAAGTCATAAATGCCTTAAATTGCCATTGTCTTAAAGTAGATAGCAACATGACAGTTGAAGTCTTGCTGTTAGATTTGGAGGTGGTAAATAACGTTACTGTGTTTTTCATATTGGTTATCTAGCACATTTATACACACCTGTTTTCTGGTTCCTGCATTTCTTTTTCATTTTAAACATTTTGCTAAATGAATGTGTGTTTTGTCCGCTCTGGCATTGTAAGATGTCAAATTGTTAAGCTCAGGCTGATCCACTTGGCTTATTGTCTCTGTCCTCTGCTGTGTCTCTGACAGTTTGATGATGCAGTGTCTCTGTTTGCTTCCTTCATATCAGCGTTGTCATCATGTCTGGTGGTCCAGCAGTGAGGGTCAGCATTGAGTCTTCCTGTGAGAAGCAGGTGCAGGAAGTGGCCCTGGATGGAACAGAGACATATGTCCCCCCTCTGTCCATGTCCCAGAACTTGGCAAAGTTGGCACAGAGAATTGACTTCAGCCAGGGATCTGACTCGGAGGAGGATGGGGGTGAGGGCGAACCCAGGGACCGGGAGTGGGGGAAGCAGGAGCCAGAGGAAGAGGAAGGTAATGTATGCTGAAGAGAAAGCAGGGAGACGTCAGAGCTAGATTCTGTCAACCTGACTGGTCCCAGCTGTGATTGATCCATAATTCAGCCTCTAGAGCTCTCGGGTTGCTGCACAGCTAAACTCAACCTTAAACTGTTACTATAGAGCTGATTATTATAGAATCCAGTCCCATGACCCTGCACAGGATACGTGGGTAAAGAGTCATATGGATTCTGTTTGTGGTAAAATCTGATCAGAGGTTTGCTTACAGGTACGGTGAAGTTTCAGCCGTCTCTTTGGCCCTGGGACTCCGTGCGTAACAACCTGCGCAGCGCCCTGACAGAGATGTGTGTACTGTATGATGTGCTCAGTGTGGTGAAGGAGAAGAAGTACATGGCCTTAGACCCAGTGTCTCAGGATCCAACAGCTGGCAAGGTAAACTGCTAAACAGTGTTACTATCAACCAACATCTGCAGGAGAGGCAGCTCTGACCAGAAGTTCAAATATGATGACGACCTTTGGTTTGTATTTCTCAAAGAGCTGTTAACTTTCTCAGTGTTTTACACACACTTTCACTTCAGTCCACCGTCCATTCAGAACAGCATTTCTTGCCCTTGTGCAGACCCCCCAGGTGTTCCAGCTGATCAGTAAAAAGAAATCGTTAGCCACAGCAGCGCAGCTCCTCCTGAAGGGAGCAGAGAAGCTCAGTAAGTCAGTGGCAGAGAACCAGGAGAACAGGAGGCAGAGGGACTTCAACTCTGAGCTGCTGCGACTGCGCTCACAGTGGAAACTACGCAAAGTGGGAGACAAGATCCTGGGAGACCTCAGCTACCGGAGTGCAGGTGATAAGAGCTCTGATATATCCTTACTTTGTAGATTTTGTGTTCTACAAAGTAATGTGAGGACAGTTTAGTCCCAAACTAACATGTTTTGCCTATTTGCCCACGCAGGTTCCCTTTTCCCTCACCACGGCACGTTTGAGGTGATCAAGAACACCGACATTGATCTGGACAAAAAGATCCCAGAGGATTACTGCCCCCTTAATGTCCAGATCCCCAGTGATTTGGAGGGATCTGCTTACATCAAGGTGAGAAGGAAACGCAGCGTGGATCAATATGACTCTCCACAGTGGACATTCCTTAAAATACAGTCCTGTCTATGAGCCGTGGCAAAAAATGTACCTGTGACGATTTTATACAGGTGACATGTCCACGACATGGTGGTCAGCAGTTGGAGGTCATTGATTTTTCACTCGCCGCTGCATTTTTGTTTGAATTTATTTCATTTAGTTTGTTTTATAATTTCCATACTGCTGTCATCTGCAAGCTTTAAAGATTTCAGAAATGTAGCTGTAATAGTTGCGTACTGTTTATGTCTTCAGGTGTCCATCCAGAAACAAGCTCCAGACATCGGTGATCTGGGAACCGTCAATCTGTTCCGAAGACCACCGAAAACCAAAGTCGGTATGGCTCAATACACAAAGACGTTGCACGTCTCCTGACAGGCGTTGAGCTTTTGAAACTGGTTCAGTAACTGTCTGTAGATTTAGTAAAATGTATGTAATTTCCTCCACATCCCAGATTTCTACCATCGTTCACCTCATCTCATTCTCCTCACATGATCTCTCTTCTTCCTGCCGCCCTCTCTTCCTCTTGGCCCAGGTACCCAGGCGTGGCATGTGAAGCTAGAGGCAGCTCAGAACGTTTTGCTCTGTAAGGAGATCTTCGCCCAGCTGTCCAGGGAAGCTGTCCAGATTAAATCCCAGATCCCTCACATTGTTGTGAAGAATCAGATCATCTCGCAGCCCTTCCCAGGTCAGACTGACAACATCCAAGTGGTTGAACTTCAGCAGGAGTGGAGTCTTTGTGCTTCTGCATGAGAAAATCTGTGTTTGTTGCATATTTAACATTGAAGTAAAGAGACCATGTCAGTGTTTTGCTTTTTATACTCCAACACAGTCGGTTAAGGATGTTCAGTTGTTCCCCTGGTACAGATATTATTCACCATATTTATATCTGAATTAATCTAAAAAATGTCTTCCTCTTGCTTCTGTGATCCAACTCTCCAGGTCTGCAGCTCTCCATCTCACTGTGCCACTCAACAGGAGAGAAGAAGAACCACCGGGCGTCTCCAGAGAAGCCCAAACCAGACGACCACCTTTACGTACTTGAACACAATCTGCATCAAATGATGAGAGAGGTGAAGCCCTGTGTGAAGTCAGTCTGCATCTCACCTGAAGCTACTGACTATGTCTACATCATATATGTGTGTGCGTGTGTGTGTGTGTGTGTGTGTTTTCATGTTATGGGTTGTGTAAAGAAATTAACATCGGCCGTTGTATCATCATAATTGGATTTTTTAAACAAATATTGACATTTGGCTCAGCTGTTTCACAACCACTTTGACTCTTTGACTGGATAAAATTACAATCAGTGATAAGAAAGCAAAAATTTGATCACCTTTCATTGTTTCTGTCGCAGTTCCACAAGCAGCAGCTGAGCTCGGTGGTGATGCCGCATCCTGCTAGCGCCCCCTTTGGCCACAAACGCCTGCGCCTCGCGGGGCCGATGGCCTACGACAAAGCTGAAATCTCCAGCTTGCAGCAGAGTGAGGGGCTGCTGGAGAAGATCATCAAACAGGCCAAACACATCTTCCTACGCAGCAGGTGACTTCTGTAGCACCATCTATGATGTCATCTGAGGACTGATATGACCACAAAACATTTGCCAGTGGTGGTCATGACGGGTCATTTTAAGCTACAGGGATGTTAGCAGCCAGTCAACATTGAGCTCTGCCGCTGGGTCTTATCAGTGGGAACACTGTGTAAAAGTACTTACAGGCAGATATGCCAGCTTCGTGATGTCATTGTTTGCAGTGGAAATAGTTGGAGGTCTTGCAGACTGAGTAATATTTGCAGTAAGCAAATATTGCTCAGTCTGCGTGTTACGACACTCCCAAAACATGCTCCTGACTGTTTCCTCTGCCACACGTGGAGAGGAGGTGGCTTACATCATCTTTGTTCACTTTATAAACAAAAAAATCATCATTAAGTGTTTCATCAAGGCAGTGTCAACAATAAATATGCTGACATGCTTCTTGATTGAGCTGTTTGCTCTTGTGGTCACCAGGACGGCGCGGACCATCGACAGCCTGGCCAGTCGCATAGAAGACCCTCAGATCCAGGCTCACTGGTCCAACATCAACGATGTGTACGAGTCCAGCGTCAAGGTGCTCATCACCTCCCAGGGCTACGAGCAGATCTGCAAGTAAGTGGAGGAGATGACGGAGGGTGGAGGAGATGACGGAGGGTGGAGGAGAAGGAAGAGACAGAATACTGGGGATACAGGAGAGCAGCTGTGGGCGTCTGCCGGCCTGTGAATGTAACTTTGGAAAAGAAAGCTGTGAAACGTAATCAGAGATCTGTTTTTTCAACATGTTACTTTAGTTTTGCTTTCAGTTTTCCTTTAATCCCATTACACAACCAGAAATGCCACTGACAGTCTTACATGGCTGCAGCACAGGGAACAAAATACCACGAGTTTCCTGCTTTTATGAGATGCATGACAGCAAGAGTTAGTTTTTCCCTCCACTCGTGTGACCCCTCTCAGACAGGGCGTACTGTGTTTTGTGCTCTCAGGTCCATTCAGCTGCAGCTGAACATCGGAGTCGAGCAGATCAGGGTGGTGCACCGAGACGGACGTGTCATCACACTGTCACACCAGGAGCAGGAGCTGCAGGACTTCCTCCTCTCACAGGTATCGCACTAACTTCCCTCACAGGTGGAGGGGGAGGCCTTTGCTTACTGAGCTTGAAACAGTGTTTGCTTCATTGTCTCCAGGCTCTAGTTACAGCCATGCATGCGTCACTTTTTGAAGTCCTGTCTGTCTCTGCCTCCTTCTGTCCGTCCTGTTGTTGTCACAGATGTCGCAGCATCAGGTGCATGCAGTTCAGCAGCTGGCCAAAGTGATGGGCTGGCATGTCCTGAGCTTCAGTAACCACGTAGGCCTCGGCCCAGTGGAGAGCATCGGAAACGCCTCCGCTGTCACTGTCGCCTCTCCCAACGGAGAGTACGCCATCTCAGGTGAGATGAGTGAAATGGTCAATCAGCCCTTCTCTCTTTTTTTATACTGCAGTGTCAACTCATGAAGAAAGCATGATTACACACATTGTGACTATCCAGACAGGAAGTTCTCCTCTTAGAAAAACCACAAAGAAAATCGACTTTGAAACGTCAAAAATCAGCCACTTGTGAAGCTTTATTGTTGCTGTTATGTTGTATTTTTCCATGAAATAAATTGCCAGGTTTCCAGTGCGACTTCCAGGCTCAACAGCTAAATAACTTTTTGTTATTTATGTCTCAGAATCAAACAACTAACTTTGTCAGCGTGCACTGAAATTCAGCAGTCACAGAGGGAGAATAATAATACCGTCATTAGGCCTAATTGATCAGAATGCAGCAGAGACGAGCTAACGTGTTGTGTTTTGAGTCAATGAGCTCAGTGTCCTTTTCCTGAATCGCTCTGCGTTGCTCTCACTGTGGCTGTCAGTGTCTGTGGTAACACGTAGAGGTGGATGTAACCCCGCCTCTGGTGGAAATCACTCAGGATCAAAGAGACCTGTTGATACAAGCTGGAGGATGATTAACAAATCACAACGCTTCACCACAAAATGACTGCTGGAAAGCATCTTACCAACATCAGTTATTGTTACTTAGCACCATAAGAGTATCCTAAGGCAGTGAATGATGGAGTAATACTGAATATCCTCATCACCTGGAGAGAAGAGTGTTCACAGATTGTAACGAGCGTCTGTGCGCTTCTGTTTGTCTGCTCAGTGCGTAACGGTCCAGAGAGCGGCTGCAAAGTTTTGGTCCAGTTCCCCCGCAGCCAGACCAAAGAGCTGCCGAAGAGCGACGTCATCCAGGAGGCCAAGTGGAGTCACCTCAGAGGGCCCAGCAAAGAGGTCCACTGGAGCAAGATGGAGGGACGGAACTTCGTGTACAAGATGGAGCTCCTCATGGCCGCGCTGACTCCCTGTCCGTAGGTCCAGCCTCACGCCAAGCCCAAACAACAACTCCCACTAAGAACATGCTACAGCATGCAGGTCCCAAACTTGAAACAGAGCAGCAGATATGATACAAGCCTGTTTATCAAAAGTGTGACTTTTCCTTCCTAAACCCTTTTTTTACTCAGCTCATGGACTTTTTGAACACTGCCAGAAACTCCTCTCCACCCAGCAGTGTCTGCTGCTGCTCTGTCTTTGATCACGTAAGGTGTAAGTGGAGTGTATGTGTACCTCAGTGATTTGATCCCAAATAAAGAGCAGAGTCTTTGTAATGTCATAAGAATGAGGCTATGAGTTTTCTGAGGACTTCTGGTAAACACTTCAAAGCATTTTTATTCCTGCAGTCTTATTTTTCCTCATCACTTCTCTGATTTGAACATGTTGGTAAACTTTCTTCATCTGATTCATCAAACACCTGATGCAAGTTTAAAGGGTGTTGAGTGAAGCAGAAGAAAATCACAGTTCATTTGCTAACACAATAAATACAGTATGTATTGTTTTCCACAGTCAGGAGTGATATATTTACATCCGGTGTCATCAGCAGTGAGGTGTGATGAGTGTGAATTCAAAGCAAAATGTAAACATAGGACAGGTTTTCAGAGCTGACGGGCCGTCGTCACGGATGTTGAGCTGCTGGAGCTTTATGTTCTTTAACACAACAGCTGAATGTCCAAAAGCAGTCTGTGTCGCAGCTCTGGCAGGTGTGACCAACAGTCTGTGGTGTGTTCTCATGTTCAGATCACAGCTAGACGTCCATCAAAGAGGCTGCAGCTCTGTAGCATCATTTTCTGCATAAAGGGGGAATTAAACTGGGTCAATGCAGAGACACCACACAGCACAGTGATATGAAAGAGCTTCAGAGGCCTTTGTCCTCAGACACAATGGATGAGTTCAACCTGTCACGCCCATCAAGCCACATTTATACACTCCACACAATGGTGCAGAAAAACAACTGAGTAAACTATGAACTCCAGGACAAACAAACAGATTCTGTCAGGCTGCTTTACCTGGCATCTGTCTCCTGCGTCTCCATGCCACTATCTTCCTGTAAGCCTTGTCCAGTAGCCACACAGCCAGCATGAGAAGGCCGGCCAGGCAGGCCAGTGCTAAGGCAGAGACCGACAGGTACTGGAGATCCTCATACAGCGCCTCTGGAGGACAGGGACACAGGAGCCAAGTCACGTTTCAGTGAAAAACCACAGTAAAAAAACGACTTTCCAGAGATGCAAACACAACACAAACATGCAGAGATGAGGTAAGACAACTACTGTGAGTCAGTGTTTTATAATAACACAACAAACTAAGAAAATCTCATGTTTATCAAAGAGAGGAAGAACAATGTTGTTGTGTTGTTTACTGATAAACTCAAAGTGTCTGTTTTAGGATCTGAAGATACCGACACACATCAGAAATGTGGACGGTTGCTAGTTTTGTTCTCTGTGTTTTGCCTTGTTTACTGTGGTAGAGTTCATTGTGGTTATCTGTGTACGTTCATGCATTTATCATTCATTTCACTGAAGCTTTCTTTTGCAGAACACGCTCACACTGTCACACACATTCACAGATGGAAGCAGGAATCAAACTGGCAGCTTTCCAGTAACAAGGCTGCTTCTGACATCCACGGACAGGCTTGGGAAACCAGGGCAGAGCCGCTGTCATGCTGCTACCACGGTGCTGATGAGCAGGGCACAGTTTAAGACCGCTTCAGACCGAGGCTCTTGTTTCATGCTTGAATCAGGAATGAGGCCACCGGCTGCGTTTTGTCGCCCATCCCGCTGAAGAATTGTTTGGCAGGTTCTTGCTCTCGTCTGATTTGCTGCTGCTTGTGTCGAGCAGCAGGTATCAGCGTGTGAAAGCAAGCTCTGCAAGCTCATTAAACCCATGACTGCAGGCTGTGCCGCGTGAAAGGCAATGTGACAATGCAGACATCTTAGCTATTTGCTTCAGGAAGGAGCCACTCACCGTTCACTTTCAGGGCAAAGCCAGCGTCCTTGCTGCTTCCTGTTGTTTCTGTGACAGTCACCACGTAGAATCCAGCATCCTGCAGCCGCAGGTCTGACAGGCCCATCGAGCCATTGGCGAAGACCTGCACTCTGCTGCTGTAGTCCACCGTTATGTTGGTGAACACCCCCTGCTGCCAAGTCCCGATGGTGCGGCTCACCGCTCCTGACATAAAGTTCCATTGAATGGTGGGAATCCCAACGCAGGTAACATCCACAGAGAAAAACACGTCCTCCTGCACGGACCTGGTGAGGCTCCTCTGAGGAGAATGGATGGAGATGGCCCCAGCTTCCAAAGTGAGGAGGATGAAGAGATGTGGAGATTTAGATTAGAGATTCAACAGATAGATACACACTGTCTGATAAACACAGGTCGGTGTGTGACAGCGCAGCGCCATAAATAACAAACGTGTCACCTCGTTAGTCTCAGCCGCTGATGAGCTCTGTGAATCATTTACATTAAACTCCATGGAGAGGCAGAAAAGTGCCGTCCTGCGCTCGCTGGAGGAGCGAAACTTGTCAAACGAGCTCAGAAGAACCAATTTGAATGCTGTGTTGTGTTGTGAGTTACTGGCCTTGTGTCTGTTTTGGCCGCCCCTCATCAAATATTTTCACAGCAGTTTCAGTGTGGATCTGGTTCTGCTGGTGGTGTGTTTGCTTAATGAGGCACAGGTAAAGAATTCCACCTGAGAATGCTGATGAAGAAACAAGGCAGCGTTTCTGCTCTTCTGTTCAGATCTATTCAGTCTTCATGCACTCATAGATGTGTATATATACATGGTTCTGTGTGAAATAACCTATGAGGCTGTACAGCTCTAAAGTTTCTGTTCTTCATTTTAACAAAGAAGCTGAACACAGTGTTGCTCTTCTGTGCAGCACACCTCCTTTTCTCTCTTTCCCAGTTCCCTTTTTGTGCTCTTTGAGATTCAGATTTTCTCTGGGACCTTTGATCCAGACCAGGAGAAGCCAATGTTTACATGTACAGGAGCCATGTGTGCACGACTGTGATCTGCTGACCTACTTGGCTCTACTATGCGGGTTAAGACACAGAGACAGAGACCTGAGACAATGCTGTGAGTCTCCAGTTTTCACTCCTGCCTGGTTGGACCCTCATCCTACAGTCTGAATTCAGTCCTCAACAAACACAGGGTTGCCATGCAGCCATGTTATCAAACACAACAGTCAAAAGCGTGAGCTGTCTGGAGAAGAATTAGAAACGTGTTGGAGGGCTTACCTAAGTGACACATATGTAAAGTGATGCTGAGAAACACAGCAACATCTTGAATATCCCAGAGCTTAAAAGGCCACATTAGAATCTCAGACCCATTGGTCGAACCGCAGTAGAAGAATCTCCCCCGGGTTCCTTTACATTCTGATGTACTGTCCTCTCCGTCTTTCTGCTGTCCTCTCGCCTGTCCTCGTCCCCAGGGCGTCCTGTTCGTGTGTGAGAGCGTTGTCCTCCTTATTATTGAGAGAAATCTGAGTCTGTCAGAGAAGTGCTGGAGTTTCCCTCCTCTCTCAGGACAGTGCTGGATTTGTCTTCATACCTGTGCAAGTCGCTGCCAGCCAGCACACACCTATCAGACAGGTTGAGCCAGAGATTATTGAGCAAACATGTATTCAGAGTTCTGTGATCTCACACCCACCACACACACACACACACACCCACACACACACCCACACACAAATGAAGGAAGCTGCAGAACACACACGTATACCCTTCTCAATTTACCTACCTATGCCCAACAAACACATCCGCAAAGTGACACCATCACCTGGTATTCATGGCGACACACCTGGAAAAACATGTCAAACAGGAAGTGTACGTTCACACATACGGTGTGTACCAAGAAACACGCACGCACAGTGAACACAGTGACAGTGATATTTCAGTGTATGAATCCACTACCAGGCCTCACGGCATATTATTTTTTATTTATTTTTTAAATAATTTTCATCTTTATAGACTTCTTTGATACATCTGTCTTGACTGGGATCAGAGAAATTCATTTGACAGGCTTATCTCAGTAAAGAGCTTTTATTTTAAATCTTTTCAGACCATCAGTATTTTTATATGAAATGTAGTCTTCTAACTACGTTCATGAGGAACCAAACTAGGACCTGTTGGTATGAATAAAGTAAATCATCCATCCTTTAGCTTCACTACAAAATGCGTTATAGAACTTGATGTTTCTTTATTCACAACAGTAGTGCAAGACAACATATGACAGTGGTAGTTTTTCTCATAAGAATATTGGCTCATTAATTGCTTATTAATTAATTAATTTAGATTATTAAACTTGGAGATATTTTGGGCGGGTTTTTCATGACATTGGGCGGAGTTTGAGCAGAGCTCGTCAAGCTAACGCCGTCTATCGCCGGCGGAGGCCTCCATGCTAACGTTCGTTAGCCGAGGCGAAGAAAACTGTCTGTAAGTTAATTTTTACGAAGTAACTTCACATTTCTGTAAGACAGAATATCGCTTTAATTATTCAGTTAACAATTATGGAGAAGCCAAATTGCTGTCGACTTATTTTTTGGGTGTGTTTTGATTAGCCAAGTTAGCGCTAACTGTTAGCTAACATGCGAACATGAATGAAATGCTGCTATGCTAATTTTCCGCTTGTTGCGCAGTAAAAACTGGCTCGTGTCAGCGCTTGACATTTTCAGTGGAAAGTGACGTGTTAGCTTTAGGCTACAAGTAACGTTAGTTTAGTCCAGACTAGCTTTCTTAACTTACTTAGTTCACCTCCATGTCCACATGCAGAATCGTCAGGGTGGTGTTTCATGTAAACTGGTACCACATTTAAAGAAGGTGTGCGTACTTCAGAGATTGTGACTTTGCTTTATGCAGTTACGCACATTCTCAAATCACTGTGAGGTGTATTTACAGCTTGGTAGTTGTTCTCTGGCTTTAAATTAGTAATTAACTATTTTTGAAGTACGAAGACATGAAATTGTGGTATATGCTTAAATTTAGCGTCAACAGTAAATCTGCATGATGAACATGTAGAGTGCGGCGAGTACAACTTGCGCTGTTCTCCACTAGAGGGCGCAGGAGCTCGGTTTGTTGTCGTTCAGGCTGTTACCAGATCAAACGTTATTTTCTCCCCTCAGGGATTTTTTTGTGTGCTTTAAATGTTCATTTTTCATCATGACAGATGCTATTACTTTTGTTCGTAATTGGATCTACAGCTCTCTTTGTGACGATAAACAGCATGGCTCTAACGTTTTAAATTTCATTGGACAACATTATATCACGTGACCAGGAAGTGCTTTTTTAAAATTAAGCAATTGAAAATACAAACTCTCAAAGAGGATAATAATAAAAATACAGATGTAAGTTAAATTCAGTATAAAAGTGCAAAAATATAACATTAGGGGATTCATGAATCACAAGAAAACAAAATAGTAGCAAATGGGATAAGGTGCAAAAGATACATTTTATCAGGCATTTAAGTTTAACATAAAAAATAACAGTGGAATAATAAAATAGAAATAAGTTATAATTTAGAATAGCAGAAGATGGGCAAAGTCCAGGCTTCATTTCTTGGCATATTAGCTTTTTATCTTTTTAAGCGATGAAAAAAAATAACTTAAAATCATTAATAAAACTAGGGAAGGAAGGCTTAGCGTTCTTCCACTTAGCACAATGGATATGATGTTTACCCAACAGTAGGATGATGTTAATAGTGTCTGAAACAGACAAGGCTAGATGATCCAAATAAAAAATAATATGATGTCAAATGGCGCCACATCATTAATTTTTAGAGAGATCCAATTTTTCATGTCACACCAAAAACACTGTGTAATAGGGCATAAAAAAAACAAAACAGATGTTCCAAACTTTCATTTTCATCAGTGCAGAAGCAACATTGATCCCCCTCAAAACCAAATCTTTTTTTGAGAGTTCTGCCACAGGATACATTTTGTTTATGACTTTAAAGTGTGTTTCTTCGACTTTAGGTAAAATAGGCCATTTGATAAATTTCGAGTATGCTTTTTATATATATAGTTTTTCTTGAACCAGTCGCTCTTGAAGATTGATTTTCGATTAAGTGATATTACTCTATTGTTCCATTAGATTGAATTATGGGGAGAAAAGTTGTGGGTAAATATCATTTTCCAAAAATGTAAACTCTGCTTGTGAAAATTAGATAGCTTGATCGGGAACTTGTTCACCTCGAAATCACATTTCAAAATAAAGTCTAAACCTCCTATTTTTTCAAACGAGGACCTTGAAATGTGGAACCACGTGGAGTTTGGCTGTGATAGACAAGATCTTATCAGATAATTCTAAAGGTGCCAACCATAGATTCAGACTCTGGAGCTTTGATACCACCTTTATTATACTCCTTCACAAGCTGAGACCTTTTAATGTAGTGGGTTTTATTCCTCCACAAAAATTGGAAAATAACCGTGTTAGCTTTTTTTTTTTATCTTATTAGAGGAAATATATAGGGAGTGACAGGGATAAATTAGTTTGGATATGCCTTCAGCTTTAGATCGAATGGTTCTGCCAAAGATAGTAAGGACGGCATCGCTTCTCGGCCTTTTGGCTAAGTTCAAGTGTAGTATCTGTTCTTATCAGCTTAATATCTGATACGTCCCTCACTCAGGGACCATATATTAAATTGATTTTTGGAACAGGGAGATGGAATAGAAGCTTGCCTCATCCACTCCACGCATCGACCTGGTATTGCAGTAGCTCCAGGAATGGTGCACTCCTTCTACACTGTGAAATATGAAGAAGCAGACAAATGTGAGTGGGATTGCATTGCCAGTTGAGGGAAGTACTTGCCCATAGGTCTAAAGTCATTTATGTGCAGTAGTATGTACTATTGTTTTACTTCTCACTACAGATTTTTTGCTCTGTAACTTTATGGAAACAGCAGAAACTTAAATAGAAGTTAAAAAGCTAATATTAAGAAGCGTTCATTCATGAAAGAAATCTCAAATAGGTGGACTCTATGTGATAAAATGTCTATTTGGTAAGTCCGCACACTGATCTCCATGTTTACAATGTTTTAGTAGAAATATATAGGTGCTGTTTTTCAGAGGAACCATTGTTGTTCACACTCCGGGTCAGCAGGTGGCAGTAGCATGAAAGTCAGTTGCCCATTAACGGTAAACAGAGAAACAGGGAGTAGTTGTAATATGAGAGAAAAAGCGTCGTTAATGTGTTTTCAGTCTTCCCTCTGATCACTGATTCAGCTTTGGTTCAGCTGAACTTACTGATGGACTGTCTGTCTTTTGTTGGATGTAAAATAGAACTGGTGATTTTATGTTAGCTTTAGGATACAGCGGTACATGATGGGAAATATAACCATAGCGTGTGTGTGTGTGTGTCACCTGAATTTGGGCAATGGCTCCCCCAAGTGGTCCCACGGTGCAGTGAGCGCCACAGAATGTGGTTGATAGAATAATCAGTATATAATTTAATATTTCTGAGGCTGAATAAAGTTGCTTTAATGTTTTTATTATTTAAAAACATTCCTTAATTATTCTGTTGTTTCCCTTATCTGACATTGTTTTGTTCTTACAATGCAACTAATCTTCTGCTATGAGTGTCTTTTTTTTGATAAATGAATAAATCCTAATTGTTGCATCCATCAACTGATTTTCCAAAACTTACTGTAGCACGGAACACAGTATCATTGAGCATGACTAAGGATGAAATGTAGTAAAAATAAAGACTGTTTACACATGGAAGATGCTTGTGGTTGAAGTGGCTGAAGGCTGAAGCAAATGCTGCCCAGTAAAGGCACACCTTTACCTGTGTGTACAGTAAACACCTGCCCACAGATCTCATCAGTAACATTAACACAACAAACCCTTTTCTCTGCCCCCCCATTGAAAAATCTGAACTTATGAAGAAGAAAACATTTTATTGAACTGCTGAACTCAACGTGACTTGACTGAAAAATCCCGTGATGCATTACTTTGGATCAAAGCGAACACTGAGTGTTGTCTAACGTCAGCAGGACCAACAGTCTGCTCGTACTCTTGTTTCCTGTAAGTGGGAAAGGGCAAACAGCAGGTTTGGCCTCTGGGGAGAGGGAGGAGCGTGACCACGGCAACGAACGCCATTCACACCTCGCTGCTGCGCCTCACCTTTGCAATTCTACACCTGTGCAGCTGGAGCTCTTCATATCTGATGAGCTGTTTGTGGAAGCAAACGCACGGGCAAGACTTGATTATTGACAACAAAAAAGATGGACGATGGACAGCCAGGGGACAGACCGGAGCCAAACAAAGGCCAAGAAGAGGACGGGAATAGTCTGGATTGGCTCCTTAGAAAAGACAAGCCGGAGGACATTTCAGCACCCATGGACACCAACGTCTCAATATCAAGGTAACTGGTCCTACTGGGGAGGAACTGGTGTTTGCTTTCCATCTCACTGGTTATGAATGAGGCCTTTAATTATGAAACGAAGCAGACTGACTGCTGGAGAAATCAGTGTGGTCTTAAAGCAGCTCAGAAAAGAGTTCACCCCTCAGGGACTGATGAGTGTCAGGTGACATGGTCGCACATTCCAGGTGATCCAGCTCCAGCCTGTTGGAAGTATCTGTTTGTTCACCAGCTGGTTCCTTTTCCCAACACACTCGTAGACAAATACTGTGTTAACAAAGTGTCCTCCACAGTGCACTGAGAGGTTACCGGTCATGTGATGCCGTGTGTGATTTCCTGCGTTTCAGACAAACTCATGTCACTGTGGACATTTGCAGTAAAGCCTTCAGCAGGGAGCGAGTGTTTGAAGCAGCGTCCCAGGGAGACGCCGCTCAGCTCCAAGGTCTGCTTCACTACCTGCGAGTCAACGATACGAGACTCACGAGCCCAGAGTTCACAGGCAAGTAGGAACAAGACCCACCCTCACTGAGAAAAGTACACTAAAATATACTACATGCTAGTATACTGAGCATATTAAAGCGTACTTGCATTCAGACCATTAGAATTTTGCGCTTACTGAAATGAAGAGAAGTATTAATAAAGTTAGGAGGAATAATCAAAAACTCTTTATACAATGATGAGAATAATGTAATGAGGAACAAAGCTCATTTGTGCACAACTTTCAGATGAAACAAACGGGAAAACTGCACTCCTGAAAGCGTTGCTGAACCTTAAAGATGGAAAAAACGACACCGTGGAAGTCTTCCTCGACATCGCTGAAAAAACTGGAGATCTGGACAATTTGATCAACGCGTCTTACAAAGATCCTTTCTACAAAGGTAAGTGAAACGTGACTCGTTCGGGATGCAGGATGTAGCAGCATGTCACAGGATTGAAGTTGCTAAGCGTGTCAAGGAAACGTGAACAGCCTGCTTGACGCACGCCGCAGGTCAGACCGCCCTGCACGTCGCCATTGAGAGACGGAGCTTTGACCACGTGACGCTGCTGGTCCAGAAGGGAGCAGATGTGCAGGCCAAAGCCAACGGGAAGTTCTTCCAGCACAATGCAGGCCTTGGCTTTTATTTTGGTAGGCAATTGCTTCCTAAAACCACCCAGAAGCTCCATTTTCTCTCCCAGTTGTTTGTGATCTTATCTCTAAACTCACCTTTGTGTATTTCCACCAGGAGAGCTTCCTTTATCGCTGGCTGCCTGCACCAACCAGCCCAACATCGTGTCCTTCCTCATGGAAAACCCGTACAGGAGAGCTGACGTGACTGACCGAGACTCGCAGGGAAACACCGTCTTGCACACTTTGGTGGTCCTAGCAGACAATACGACAGAAAACACAGATATGATTGAAAGGATGTACGACGAGATCCTGATTCAGCACAACAAACTGGAGGAGAGAGGAGTCCAGCTGGAGGCCATTGAGAACAATCAGGGGTTGACTCCTCTGAAGTTAGCGGCCAAGCTGGGAAAGATTGGGGTACGTCTGTGCTGGAGGTGTTAATTATCATGGGAGGGAGCGTGACACTGTGTCAGGATTCACTGCACTGTCACGCATGATCCTTATCTCTGCTCTCATCTGTCATTGGCCAGCTGTTCAGGCACATGTTGCAGCGGGAGTTCATGGACGAGGAGATGAGGCCGCTGTCCAGGAAGTTCACAGAATGGGTCTACGGCCCTGTTCGCTCCTCACTTTATGACTTGAGCGCCATCGACACCAACGAAGACGACTCCGTGCTGCAGATCATCGTCTGTGGCAGTGAAATTCCGGTCAGAAGTGTCTATTTTAACTTCTAGTGTTGTGTTCATATCAAATGGCATTGGAGACAAATGATGCAAAGTCAACAAATATCATGTACACAGTATGAGCTGAATATGACTATGCCTGTGGAAATGATGCTAATGGCTAATCCATGATAATGGAAGACTGATGAAAGAAGTGAATCAGATACTCTGAAGTCAATGTCAGCAGGCCTTCATCACCTCCACAGGGCGCTTATGAAAGGTGTTTGCAGTGGCTGCATACCAGTTTGAAACAGTAACTGAGTGTTTTAACCGACCTGTGACCGTTTCCTCAGAATCGTCCTGCGATGCTGCAGGTCGAGCCTCTGCGCAGTCTCCTCCAGGATAAGTGGGACAGATTCGCCTCCAAGTTGTTCCTGTTGAATTTCTTGGCTTACCTGATCTACCTCATCATCTTCACCACCGTGGCCTCCTACAGAAAGGAAGGACAGGTAAGAGGAAACCCGTCCTCTGACCTAAAACAGACAGTGTGTGGTTACAGGGCTTCATCAGTTTAAGCTGGGACTCCACCTTCTGACCTGCAGCCGCCGTTTCCCGTTGAGGACGTCCCGCTGGACTACCTGCGGTGCTTTGGGGAGCTCGTCAGTGTCTTCGGGGCTGTGTGGTTTTTCTACAAAGCGGTGAGAAAGTGGAATCTGGTGCAGTGATTCACACAAAAAGAACATTTTAAGATTAAACACACGTGTGACCCCTGATTCCTCAGATCACCATTTTCAAGAGGAACCGCCCAAACTTCAAGTCTCTGTACACCGACGGCTTCAGCGACATCCTGTTGTAAGTCCTGCCACGAAGCCGCGTGTTGTGTGTTAGCGTCATGGCGTTCTCACCAGCCTTCGCTGTCGGTGTTTGCAGCTTCCTGCAGGCGGCGCTCCTCCTGATCGCCACGGTTCTGTACGGCTGTGGACGCAGAGAATACGTCGGCCTCCTCGTGCTCTCGCTGGCTCTCGCCTGGATCAATGTGCTGCACTACTCCAGAGGCTCTAAACAGATGGGCATGTACAGTGTCATGATGCAGAGAGTAAGAGCGAAGCTCAGCGAAGCAGCAGTCTCAGGAGGCGCTTCCCTGCTTTAACGCCTGTTTGTCTTTTCAGATGATCCTCGGTGACCTCTTAAACTTTCTGTGCGTCTATGGCGTTCTGCTTTTCGGGTTTTCTGCTGGTAAGACTGAGGCTCACGCAGAACAAAGGTTTCAGATGCTTAAGATCAACATTCCTGACTTCAGTTTTCTCCGCATCCTCAGCTATCGTTGCTCTCATAGACGACTCCCCTGCAGCTCATAAAAAAACGGCCAATGACACGCTGGCACGAGGAAGGAGCTTCGGCCTCGAGCCGTTTAAGTGCGAGAAGCCGAGTTACAACGACATCAAATTTACTACGCTGGAGCTGTTCAAGTTCACGATCGGGATGGGAGATCTGGAGTTCACCGACCACGTCCAGTACAAGGAAGTTTTCTACGTCCTGCTCATCCTGTACATCGTCCTCACGTACATCCTGCTGCTCAACATGCTCATCGCTCTGATGGGCAACACGGTCGAGAGAATCTCTGAAGAAAGCGAAAACATCTGGAACCTGCAGGTGGGAAGTTTTCGGTACCCTCGGTGTCTGGATACAAATAGAGCCGAGACAGGGAATTTAGTTTATTGATGCTTTTTTCTTAATGAGAGCACTGAAATGTGATTCGCTCCAGTTCAGTGTTTCTGTATTCTGTGCAAACGTCTGACGTGTAGTCGCTCATCCTCAGAGGGCTGTTACTATCGTGGACATGGAGAGGACGCTGCCGAGGTGCCTGACCAGCAAGCTTTACTCCGGGGTGTCAAAGATGGTGTGTCTCAGAAACGAGCAGGACGAGAGACGCAGGTTTTTGAGGTAAACCGTCACTGGGTGATGACTGCTGGAAGACCTCTTTAGAGGGTCAGTGCATCCACAAACCTTAGAAAAACCTCCGTTGTTTGAACAGTTTGTGATGGTGTCGAGCATTTGTAGCGTTCCACGTGATGCAGGATGTTCTTGACTTCAGGGTGGAGGAAATGAACTGGAGACAGTGGAGGTCCGATCTTGGCTTTATCCAGGAGGAAGACCCCGGGGGCCACATGATGAAGGCCCAGCCCGACGACCCCCAGACTCACGGTACAGCAACAAACCTCTTCATCTTAAACAGAATACGACCGTCCCAGTCTTGAACGGGAGCCGCGAAGCGTTCAGTCTGTCTCTGAACGAGTCGCCGTTTGATCTTTCAGGGAAACTGTGGAACCTGAACCCGCTCCTGCAGAGGATCCGCGCCAGACGTCAGCAGCCACAGCAAGCCCCCCCAGGTCATCCCAGCATAAAATCCAAAATTTAGCTTTTGAGTTTTCATTTTAAAATGTGAAGTTTGAGGTTTCAGTGGTGGATTTTCATCCATATGACGACAAACGTTTATATTCTACCATTTCTTAAAAGAACATCTTAACTACACCTTTAATTTACACCAACTTTGAATCTGTTTGCAGACATCTAATCCGGTGTTTCCCAACCTTTTTGAGCCACGGTACAAATTTTACACAAGGCACACCACCATACAAAATCTAGTCTCCATTTACTTACTCAGTGTGAAAGCTGGGCCTGTTTAGTTGAATATCCTTGCAGGAACTGAAGAAAGACACACAGGAAGATTTCACCTGATTGGTGCTCTAAGCCAGCGGCCACAGACCGGTTTCACGTAACGCAATAATTTGCCAGACCGGCATAGAAACGAATATAAACTTATTATCAAAAATACAACTCGATATTACTTTGAATGTAGTTTAGTTAGTGGGAGCCCTGCGCTTGTTTCTCTTCAATGAGAAGGCTTCATTGCCTCGTTTGCGAGGCTTGGTGTGTGAGGATCACCTGAAGCGATAAACCCGTAGGACTGCTGATATTGTCTCTGAAATGCAGCTTTCTTTTTCTTGGCAGTTGTAGGCTCTTCTTCTTCTGTCTCATCATTTGGCCTTTTCCCCTTCAAAGAAGTCTCCAAAGACGTCTGTTTTTTACTCATTTTTGCTTGTGGGATTACTTTCTTACTACCGTCTCACGTGACCGAGACGAGCGGTTTGATGTGTGCACAGGCACAGGTGGATGCACCTGGTTTTCAAAATAAAACTTCTTTCAGACTCTGATGATCAATAAAGTATTTTTTGTTCAGTCTCTCTGTGCGACCCGGCACCAAACGGCCCACAGACCGGTACTGGTCCGTGGCCCGGTGGTTGGGGGCTGCTGCTCTAAGCCTTAGAGCACCAATCAGATGAACCTGGATAATCTTCCACGGCACACCTGATGATGGCTCACGGCACACTTATGTACGGCGGCACAGTGGTTGGGAAACACTGATCTAATCTAACTAAAATATAAACTCACCGTGACTCCTCACTCATCTTCACATCAACACAACACAGACAGTCGCCCGGGAAAGCTTTGTGTTTGCAAACTTTATTTTGGTTAGGGGGAATGTTTGTGCAAGACATTTTATTCCTGAAGGTTAGGCAAAACTGGAATATCACATTTTCACAAAGTAGAGAAAGAAAGCCCCCTCCACCACCGTTCACAACATGACAGCTCTTTGATCATCAAAGACAATCATAGAAATTGGAGTAAAAATAAATCTAGAGAGAATTGTTACACACCTGAGCCCCAATAAATATTGCCATCTGAGTGGACCGACAGGGTGAGCTACAATGTGCTTCAGCAGATTCTTACCGTGCATATTGACGTGTACTGTTTCTGCATGGTGTGAAATGGAACCACAAACACACACAGGTCTGATCAGAACATCTGAATCCTGCTCGCTGGGGAGGAAAATAAAGAATTGGGGTGCGGACAGGAACCACTCGCTCTAGATTTCTTTTATGCTCGCTTCACATCTTTTCACTTTTACTTCACAAGATTTTCTGTAACCGTCCAAAGGAGGGCAGCAGCTCTCCTTTTTGTCACCTGGTTGTCGCTCACGCCTGTTAGAGCACAACAAGCTCGCCGAGGCTTTTGGCCGGGGTGGTTCCAGAGAGGGACGCTTGGTCACTTTGGTCAGTGAGTCAGCAGCAAACAGTTCACACATCCCGACCGGGTCGAGGAATCGTGGCACACTTCAGGACTTCAGTCCATGACACAGCATCAGTAGTTACACGAAGTAGCTTGGTCCCCCATCAGAGATTAAACTTTGTGCACCTTTGTCAGCGTGCACACCTGTGTGCAAGTACCCAAGCTTAACATACACACACACAAGCACCCATTCACACGTTTCTCCATACTAAGCCCAGTGGAGGCACTTCATATGAAACGGTAGAACCTGACTATGTCGGGCTGTAACGAGGCAGTTCAAAACAAACAGGGCAGGTCTGTCAAATGGTTTAGTGTTGATTTAGAGGGAACCCGAAGGGGCCCGAGAGGAGCCGCAGTGGGTCGGACTCCTGAGAGCCGCTTTGAATACTGGTCAGTTATTATGGATTCAGAATAACCTCAAATGTGGCTGGTGGAGCAGACCGCCAGCATTTGAGAGGAGGCGACCTTCGCCCTGCGCCCATCCCCTATATAGTAACTTATTTTCATTGATACAGCCCATACATCATTACTATTCATACACACGCACACACAAATCATACTAGTGTGTGTTAAGATTAAAGACATATAGCAGCTTTAAGGGGCAGGCACATCAAAAATGAGCCAGGGAAAAAAAAAACAAACTGCCATCAAGTATGAAGACCAAAATCCAGGAAAGCTACGGTTTGCACGTCAGCCGTCTCTCTCTGAAGGCGGCGCGTCATCCCGCCATTCTGTCTCCCTTTTGACCCGCTCTGTACTCTGAGAGCGATTCGGAGAAGACGAACTGCTCGGCGCTGTGAACGATGCCGGATTAACGCGCGGACGCAAACCTCTTCTTTGCTTCTGAGCGCAGACGGTTGAGTTTGGGCCGTCTGCGTCAGTGTGTGTCACCTATGGCACCTAATGTGAAAACACCTATGGCTTCAGGATGCAGTGGTCCAAAAAATAAATTAAACTATATAAGGATATTTATTAAGTATACCAACTAAAACACAGTCCAAATACTTTAAAATAACTGCTACAGCCCTGTTCTACATACCTATTAATTCAGCTAAATACTATTCATATTTTACTCTTAAAATCATCTTAAATCCTTGACAGGCAACATTTCAGACAGTGGGACAGGTCTTTTATCATCATCACCTTAATATTTCAATTCAAGGCAACGTCACCCATTCCCACCGCCCGCACACGTTAACGCCGCCCGATGATCTGACAGTACAGTTTCAACAGATCTCAAATGAACCAAAGAAAAAAATAACTTACTCTTTCTCACAATGACGCCACACTTAAGTTGGGATCCTGGCAAAGAAAGTTAGTTAAGTATTGAGGATAACTACTGTGACATTTAAGGCTTTTTCAGAGCAATATATGCCCAGACAACATCAACCCCAAAAAGAAGAGGACGTGGGTCCAGAGCTTCATGCTAGAAACATCTAGCAAAACATAACCTGCATTAAATGTCTTGACTTTTTTCTGTGTAGGTAGCAGAAATACAGCACAGGGTGAGGCCAGTGATTCGCAGATGAACAGCCCACCAAAGCCACAGAGAGTCCGCACCGCACCAGTACACTGGTGTTACAGCAGTAAAGTGGTGAGGAAGTGTGTCGGAGGGGAAATGAAGCTTTTTCCCAGCTCGCATTATTTGAAGTACTTGCACGTTTGCAAGTGATCAATTTGCCTTTCACACGCTGACATTCGCCATTTTAACATTAATGGGATGCCATTCTGCTTCACATTAGCTTCAGACAAACAGGGGCTAATGGAGTTTCTGCCCCTTTTGCCAAATGTTAAGTATAACATTTAAAAAGTTATTTCTACAGTTCAAGTAGGACCATCTACAGAAATACAACAAAAACTGTAATGAGGGAATAACTACTTCAAAAGCAACTCTTGACAGATTACACACGAGGGCACTTTAGACTTTCCAAACCAAAGAGAAACTACTTGCAAGTCGAGAAACGACGTGAATCTCAGAAATGGAGAATGTTACTGTTTTTGCTAGTGCTGGCTTTGTCTTGTTTTTAGCTAAAACTCGGCTTTTCTGCCCACTACCTGGACCACTGACGGCGCAGCTCGGAGGCCATGTTGTATCCTGATTGAGGAGCTGTGGCTCTCGCTTAAGCCCGTTAACAAGTGTACACCTCAACTACGGGCGGGACAAAACCTTTTCAACAGTCTTATTAATTGCATATACATGTAACCTTCTTATTTCAATGGATCACAAACCTGTTAAGAGGATAAATAATTTCAAATAAAACATCACACCAGGACATCCTAAATCTCGCCTTTGGGCAGTTGTAAGGCCACAGATGCAGAAAAAAGTTGAATTGTTCCGTGTCAACCTGGGAAAAGCACTGTGACAATCATGTGGCAAGATTTTTTTCTAAGCTGCAAATGAATGTTTTACACACGAACAAAGAAAGCACATCCATACCAGTGATGAAAAGAGGAATTCTACTCAACAGTCCACATCGATCTCAAAAACCCTTCATCTGCAACAAAAATACGGCATGGCTTAAAGGGAAAATCCGCCACGTTTTATTTGGATGTCCAATCAGTGTCAAGTCAAATGAGGCAATAAATTCATCAGTGCTCACCGACAGAGAGAGCCGAGTTCACCTGCTGCACAGCGAGCGCCGTCACGTGACGTGCGGGTAGCCAGGTGTGCGAGCTTCACCTCAGCAACGAACACACCAGCTACGCTTCCATCAGTGAAAATGACATCCCGAAATACGAGTGCAGAGGACGTTACGGATGAGGATACGTGTTACAGTGTTTTGGCCGCCTCGGATTCAGCCGTCTTTATTCCAGTGGATTAACTGTTGTGATGGAAACGTCACGTTTGCAGCGAGAGCTACCACAGAAGCAGTGTGGAGTCGTCAGCCATTTGTTCATATGTCTGTCCGAACATGTGAACGCTAAGCCTCATTTGAAGCCAATTAAATAACGAGGTAATGCTGCTGTCGTCCCTCATACAGCAGCGCTGGCTCAGCTAGCGTTAGCTGTGTGCTAAGATGAAGCTTTGTGTCACAGCTGTATGTAAATTTACTTGTTAGACACGAAGAAGAAATGGTCAAACTACAGGAGCTCATTTGGGAGTCAGTTCACACGCAGTGCATCCTGGGACATGTAGGCACTGCTGGCGTGGCTCCACAAGCAGGAGAACTCAAATCTCTTGGTCCATATACGGCACTGAGTGATTTATTGATCCAACTGACGACATTTACCGTCAACACTGATTGGACATCTACATAAAATGTGCCCAAATTTCACTTTAACCTGAGGAATACTTTGAAACATCACCACCCGGTGGGTCTACAAATCAAGCTCTGAAGCAATAAAATGTAATTGATCACTTGCAAGATCTTAAAGAATAAACCACAGAAGCTGCAAGTAGCTGTTGAAAATAACTCACAACACAGCGAGGGGAGGTAAGCGCACACTTAGCGGTAGCCTGGGTGATGAGTGTGAACAGCTCCACTGTTGTTGGGCTCCTGAACTTGACCCATGGCTGACCGGTGCATCTTCTCCATCACATCCATGTTCTGCTCCTGAAAGCTGGGCATCTGGAAGTCCCCTCCTAAGAAATCCACATTCTGCATCAGCTTGGACTGACCGGTAGGACCCTCTTTACCTGGCCGGTACTTTGCCCCCGGGATGCGGTCCGCAGAGGCAGCAGCCTGCGCACCCTGGAAAGCCACTGGGAGGTCCTGAGGACCGGATCCATTGTTACCTGCTGTGGCTGGGATGCTGCACCACGGTGGCTGCATGTAGTGGCCGTTAATGTAAGGCAGTGAACCTCCCGGGCAGTTGACTGGGGATGAAGGTCGTTGTTTTTCTACAGGGTGTTTAAGAGGAAACTGTGCAGTGTTAGGTAGCTTGTGGGAATAGCTGAGGTTTCGAGAGGGGAAAGCACACTCAGTTGGAGGCTCCATCCTGGGGTTCTTGCAGGGATGGGCCCCCTCGGGCGGCTGCTGCATGTGGGCCAGTTGATGCTGAGCCCAGGAGCGCTGCTGCTGCTGCTGCTGCTGCTGTAGTTGTTGTAAATGTTGCTGCTGTAACTGTTGCTGCTGCTGTTGTTGTTTCTGCTGATGTAAATGGTGCTGAAGCTGCTGCTGCTGCTGCTGCTGCTGCTGCTGCTGCAGGTGTACCTTCTCTGGGTCCGTGTGAAAGGCAGGTATACTGTTAGTAGCAGCTATATTGGGCTGTGAATGGAGAGCAGCACTGGCAGTCTGAGCCGTAGCTTTGTCTGGGGGTCCCACCATGAGGCAACTGGGCACGGAGCCCAGAGCCGGGTGGTGAGAGGACACCCTTGAGCTGGCGTTGATCAGCAGGTTGCGGCTGATGGGGCTGGGGTTTGCAATCTGGCCCTCACAGACTGAGGTGGTGCCCATGCCAGCCCGTGCCTGGCACAACTGGTTGATTTGGTGCACAATGCTGCTCAGGTCACCAGGCCGGTTCTGATGCAGGCTGGCTGCCATGGACAGTGGGATGGTGGAGGTAGATACAGTTACATTTGGTGGGGCGTCTGCATCAGGGAGCTTCCGGGGCCCAAATGCCCCCGGTGGCGGCTGCTGGAGGCTATTAGGTATGGTAGGAGGGCCCGCACCCACAGCCTGGGGAAGGGGCTGTGAACCAACCAGCCCCTGGGTGTGCTGCAGGCTCGGATGCTGAGCTCCATCAGACATGTGGCGCAGATCCTGAGTCACACCTTGCTGTGTGAGTAAAGCTTGCGGAGGAGCCGGCTGATGCTTTAGTGTCTGCAGATGAGAAAGATGCTGCTGTGGTACGACTGGTGGACAAGACTGGCTCTGCTGCTGCTGTAGAGCCTGGGCGTGAGGCAGACTCGGCTGCCTCTGTATGCCTTGCGGGTGAGCCAATCTTTGCTGCTGTGAAGTCTGAACTTGGGACAAGCCCTGCTGTCGCTGCAGAGCTTGTGAATGAGCCATGCTCCTTTGCTGTAAAGCCTGTGGGTGAGGCATAGTGTGAGGCTGCTGTAAGGTCATTGGATGAGTCATGCTCTGCTGTAGTGCCTGTGGGTGAACTGTACCCTGTTTCTGGGCTGCCTGGACCGCAGGCTGAGAGGGGCCCTGCAGGTGAGGAGCAGGTTGAGGAAGATTTAAAGTGCTTTGAGTGGCATACGGCCCGCTGTGAGGGTTCATGATGGCCTTCTGAAGCTGTCGGACGCGGCTACCGTCCGACTCTTTGATGACGCCTTTGGCAGGCGCGCGGAGGACAGCCAGCAGGCCCCTACTGGAGCTGACCTGAGAGGGGTAGGGACTGTGGCGCTGGCTGGACGAGGACGTGTCAAGCCCGTTGACTGTGCGGCGAATGTGCTTCCTTTGAGGTACTTTGACACTGTTGGGGAAGATCTGGATGGTCAGAGGGCTGTTGGCAACTTTCTTAGCATAGGCATCCAACTCTGCTGGGGTTGGATAGCTGGCAGATCTCATCTTCTGTGTAGTTTCCCCTGAAATGTGTACACGGTCAGACAACCAGAAATGCCTCACAAAACACATTGAATGGGTTCTGACGATAAATCATAACATCATATACTAAAAGGTCCTGTAGCATTACACTGTTTGACAGTCAGCAGCTGGAGCTACATGGGAGCTTTCTCTGCTCCAGCTCTCTATTTAGAGTTCTGGAGTCACTGAAGCTAGCACGGCACTTTATGGACAACAAAACCTCACTTTGCCTCCATTAATGCTTTGCATCAAATGCTCGGAGCCTTTAATAGGCTGAGTGAAAAGCTAGCACAACAGTCAACAAATTAAAATAACCTGAAGTGTTCAGCGGTTCAGCCTATGAAGCCAGGATCAGGTACACTGTTCAGCTATAACTTAACCAAACAGGCAGGCAGAGGTGGGTATTTCATTATAGTTTAAGCTACAGAATTAAGAAACATTATTACATCGCCCTTGAATGTTTACCTACAAGGTTAACGACACTTTCTTGTTGTGTAACTCGTGTAAAACTGCAGCGTTGACACACTGTCTGATCCCTGATGCTGAACAATGAGGAAATGAACCACGACATGGTGGAAGAAAGCACTTACATTTCTGAAGTCCAGTGTTCATCTGCGTGCGGGAGAGAAGTCTGATGGTAGGGTCACCTGATGCTGGCAGACAGGCCAGCATGTCACTATTCCACTAATGCAGCATGGGACACCTTCTCCTCACCATACTGGGGAGAAACAGAGCAGGCAAGTCAGCCGCTGACAGACACTTACGTTGGTGTGAAATGACTTTGCTATCGCCTATTTTCACATCCAGTACAGTTTGACCTTTAGCAAATGGCAGCTTGTAATAAACTGACATCATGGTTCTATAAAAGCTGCCTGAGCACACCCTGCAGCTAGAGATGGAGATGGAAAAAGATGTTGTTTTCCCTGAACATAACAGCACAGACGCGGCATGATGGCGGGCTGCAAGCCAACCAGCTATCTTCTTCAAACTCACGCATGGTAAAAAAAAAAAAAAAAAGCACAGTGTGCTCTGCTGAACGTGTTTTAGTAGGTCATATTGTGAAAAGACTGACCCCATTGAATCCAAATGCACAGCACTTTAGCTTAAAGGCAAGATTAGTCCAAAAAGCTTTTAGACAACTACTATAGAGACTGTCCCACTTAAACAAGGCAACTTTAGGTATTAACAGTTACAGCAAGAGTGGTAGTGAACCAGTGATGAATCACACCGTCTGCAAATTGATAATGAATCTGCAAAATGATGTATGAGTAAACCATAATCAGTCTAATTACTGGTCAGACTTGGACGAGCTAGACAGCTCGACAAGAGCGGTGCCGCTGCCCACACTGGAACCTCATTTTAATGCCAAATCTTTACACATGCTCACATTTCCATATGTAAATTTGGGAATAAGTATAATAATAATAAAGAGTTTCTGCTTCCTTCCTCCTGTGTTTCCAGTGGAGGCGATCAGGGACAAAGTGCACAGCAGGCCTGCAACCATTGATTGTTTTCATTAGCAATTCAGCCAATTATTTTCACAATTAACTGATTAACTGTATAATCAATAAAACGTCAGGGAATAGCGAAAAGGCCCGGCCAACAGTCTAAACCCCAAAGATTTTCAATTTACTATCTGATGCGACAGCATGTCCGATGTTTCCTTGAAAAACAGCTTCAAACAATGGATTATAAGAACGACTTTCCTAATGAATCAACGTTGTTTTGGCTGTCGTGATCTGGCCTTGCAGCAGCCACCAGCTGAAACATGTTGTGAGCTTGTGTCAGAGGTGTTACACAAAGAAGCAGTGTTCACAACAAGGACACAAAGGAGAGTTTAAGCAAACATCCTCGCCTCCATTAGCAACAGTGTCACATTCATGGAAAATGAAAATAATAGCTGGTCGCAGGCCTGCTGTGGATTTTACTCCCCATCTGCTCCACTGGGAAGGGATCTCTCGGGTAATGACGTGTCCTCATGGCTCAGTAACATCATTCTGCAGATTCATCATAGATTTGCAGACAGTTTATGATTCATCGTGTGTTCACTTCCTCTGTCCAAACACATGTCTGACTTGTTCCAGTGATACAACCTTAATGGCTGAATTCTTCCTAGATCCGCCTTCTCAGATAAGTGTTGCCTCAGATAACGCGCTCAGCTGTTTGTGTAAGCATACGTTCAATAAGACTCCGAGCTCCCCTGTTTGATCTGGATATGAGACCGATGCTCTTATGCTGACTGGGTTCAACCTTTTCATCCTCTGTGTCCCACAGGATGACGCAGTGAGTGTTGTTAGAGGAAAAGAGGATCTTCATGAATGCAGACTGCATAATGTGACCTTTTCCACAGACAGACAGACAGACAGACAGACAGACACCTCGTCCTCAGCTAACGCCTTAGTTAACCTCTGTCAGATTTTCTGAAGGTGTCGAATTACATATTTAATACAGTCTCACAGTGGGCTAGGTTAACTTTCAGACAGCCCATCTGTAGCTAGGTAACGTTAGCCATCTGTCTAGCCATCCAGCCTTAATCTGCTGTAGTTTAAAACAGCTGCTAACACGAGTAACGAGCTAATAAATGTAGCTCGACTATTTCAGGAAGCAAACGCAAACTGGGCTGACGGTGGGGCCACCACAGCTCCCACAGTGGAAATGAAAAACGGTGAAAGTACATCGTTCAATAGGCTACCTCGAGTCAAGCACCACAATAAATAAGGAGCTTCTTTGTGCTTATTGTGAGCAGGCCAGCTGGTTAGCAAACTTTAGCTTTTCATTGACGGAAAACACCGGCGCGGTCCGTATTAAAGGGGATAATACTTACTCCTCACGAATCTACGAGTAAGGAAACTTCATTTTGTGGCGATTTAACGTTGATATTGTTTTAAAAATGAAGAGACCATCCCCAGTGTTGATTCTCCGTGCTGCTGTCCGGCTACGGCAGCAAACATTTGTTGGGCATGCGCAAACGAAAGGACCCCAGAGCTGCATTTAGGCGTCGACGGCAAAGCCTGATCAATAATACGAACGGACAGGACGTTTCTGTAGTAAAGCCAAGACTAAAGCTGAAGGCAGAGGCAATGGTAGAACTACTCTGATGAGCAGCACTATAAAATACTTCAGTACATAAAAATCCCGCTTTTAAACTCAAGCAGAGAGCTTTTAGGTGTAATTTCAGAGGTGGAAGGGACACAATGCTGTTATGCTCAGTAACATTTTACATTAGAAAGGACGACGTTAGAAGCTAACAAGTTCAGACTTTGCTTCCAGTTTTCCTGCCAACATAAACTGTTAATGATAATTATATTTATCATCCTGATCTCAACCATTTGTGGAGAATGAAGTTTCTTTTAGAGCTAGATAAAATTTACACAATAAAAGGAGCTTCCTTTAAGATTGTGAGCTCCTGTCACCTGCCACAAATGACCTTTTTCAATATGGCAGGAAGACTGCATATGTAAATGAGCATCTAATCTGCATAAAGTTCTGGCAGAGGAGACATTATGATGGAAACAGTGTTTGCTTAGTGATGGAGAAAAAATAACTTCACTGAAGTATTATGATTCTTGTGTCATACAGGAAGTGATTCAACGCCGGTGTGCTGGTTGGATCAAGACTTCAATATGTGCATGTCAAAATCTGCTGAATTGTCTTATTTTTACCTGTCTTTGCTAAGTAGCTACATTAGCATTTTCTTCAGGTACTCTTGCCATTGCACATGGCGGGTGTCAGAGCAGCAGGCATCGCTGCATCTTCAACCGACTTTAATGGTAAAGCTGAAGATTCTTAACCCTCTAGAGAAGCATGTAATCCTACCAAGTGACAAAATGTCAAGGAGTCATCAGGTTTTCTTGTGATAACGATAAGCTAAGATAATGACAGATACTGCACTGCTGCCATGACACACCAATCTACATCTAAGACCATTAGTTGCTTACATCAGAAACATCTCTGACACACTGCGATGCCAAACAGAACGGCTTCCGTCCTCAGCTTGCTTCGCCTGCAGATAATGGGACTGACTTCCTTGCGGAAATTCAAGACAGCAGAAGCCCATTTCAGCTGTGGTCTGTTTCAAATCCGTGGTCATTTTCAGCAGAAGGCTTTTAAGTGTCTAATCCACTTATCAGTGGTGAGTCACGCTTGCTGGCACGAAAGCATTTCAGGGAGCTTCTGAGAGGACAGCTCCATTTCAAGATAACAATAGAGCTTATGTTTATACTATGCTGTCACCTTTGGGTGTGTGAGATGCACCACCAAGCCCAGGTCCAGCCTCACCCGGGGCAGGTCTTCATATCAGAGCCACAGCAAACACCTGGGGGTGTTGTGTACTCTGCTATACAGCAGTGAGAGGCTTCCACAGCACGACTGCCATGTCTCAAGCTACTCCTCATGACACATACATTTACTGCTCAACCTGTTTACACTCCAGTTTATGCACTTCACTGTTTCTGTACACCTGTCTAGTGTCATTTGTGTATTTGAGCATTGCTGAGGGGAGCCTGAGATGTAACGTCACTGCTGCATGTGACAATAAAGAACTTGACAAGCAAAAGTGAGCAAACTGATAGATTTTGGAGCCAATAGATTTTTTTAATTGGTTGTGGCAGTTTGGTGGCTTTGGTTGCTCGGGATGAAAATAACCACAGCAGGCAGCTTCTCCCTCTGAGCAAATGGTGTCCTTGAACCTGTGTGGCTGCAGTCCGATCAGTGCCGAGCAGCATCAGGAAGTTCCTTCATGTCTGTCCAGAGCCATATTCTTCACGTATGTTTGGACTATATTCACCCAATATTGTCCTGCTGCATCTGCACAGATTTTTTATTTCTGTCTTCTCTGTACGCATCAAAATATAAAGGCATTAAAACATACATAAAAAGTACAAAAAGTTCAAGATGGCTGAGAAATACTGATGCGTTCATGTGTTCATCACTTTAATGTTGCAGCAGGTAAAGTTTGGGCTCATTTTGATGACTTTATATACACACTGCTGAGTAGCGTAGCTTATATATAATAAATACCACATGAATTTATTAGTTGACTTCGTTTTTATATTAATAATCTGAATCTGCAAAGTAACTGGCAGTAACTTAAGTTATCAAATATCAAATGGAGTGGAGTAACAAGTACAATATTTGCATGCAAAATGTAGTGAGTATAAGTATAAAAGTAGTGAGTTACTTTCTACCACTGGAGAAAATTCTAAGATGAGCAGCTGTCAAAATGAACAAAAGGTTAAAAAATATAAACATGTATTAACAGATTTCTGTTCACATTTTAGTGCTGTGTCCAACAACAGCATCTTCATCACTGTTCTCTCCTCTGAGGCACTGCGATGGCCCTGAAGCCCTCCTCCTCCTCTCCTCTTCATCCCACCCCTCGTTCCTCTCTCCATCCCCCCACTGCTTCTCTTCATCCTCCTCCTCAGCTGTGATCCTCACTGCCACCTCCTCCTTCATAATGTCATTCTCAGTGGCCACAGGATTGTCATAGCAACCTTCCTCACAGATAGAAGAAGAAGAAGAAGAAGAAGAAGAAGCAGGAGAAGAAGAAGAAGAAGAAGAAGAAGAAGAGGTGTCGGAGTCTTTGCGGTCAGTGGGTGTCGGCACAGCGTTGAAGGTGATGAAGCCAATGAGAATGACCACCAGCGAGACCAGGTAGAGTACAGAGAACTGAGGCAGGGAAGACAGAGAGCAGGTAAAATTTACCTGTATGAACAGAGGTGATACTGATGTAGTGGGGGGGGCTGCTTTGACTTCTGAAAATTGACTTTTCAGTTATGCATTTTAAATGTGGGAGGAGGAGATTTTATTTAAACATTTAACAAGCTAATAAAACAGTTAATTATCCCTTACACAATGCAAATTATTATTCAAAGCAGTTAGTTTTAAAGATGGGTGGGATCCTTAATCTCCAAATGAGTATAAAATGAAAATATTCCAGTAGCTCACTCGAGGAAATGAGCAGTTCATGTCAGGTAAGCAGAGGAAAAACCAAGGTGAATTATGGCAGGTGTCATTTACATATTCAGCACATGATGAAATGAAACCTGTTAAGTTTTTTAAAAGCTCATTTAAAGGACTTCGGACTCACAAGCTTACAAACTGTGTGTATGCATGCTGCTGTGGTCAAACACATGCCGCTGAGATTACACTATAACCCTTATTACAGTTCATCAATGCTGATGTGTCATCATAGCATTCAGCAGGTCATTGTGACCCAGGAAGGGGGGCAGGACGAAGCACCGTGAGTGTGTATGTTGGAGAAAAGGAACTTCAACTTGAGATGTTGTCTTTAAAGGATACGGAAATGTGAAGACTTAAAAACAGGTCAAATTATGTTGTTTAATTTTCACACAATTTCCTAAAACTCTGAATCTGCAGGGACTCATTTTAGACTCAAGACCAGCAGGTGTGTGTGTGTGTGTGTGTGTGTGTGTGTGTGTGTGTGTGTGTGTCCGCTCACATTGTACTGGAAGAGGAAGATCCCACAGAAGAGGCTGAAGAGGTCAGCGGTGAGCAGGGAGAGGTTGACGGAGGTGGCACTGCTCAGCTTCACCACTATGGGCATGCAGCTGTACAGAGCATACATGCACAGCGCGTAGGCAGAGAACAGGAGCCCTGAGAGGAAGGAGAGACGAAGCATGTTGGTATGAAGACCTGCAATTCCTATTCAGCCAACTATCCTGTATCATCAATACAAGTTATGATGATTTCTTCTCTTCCCTGTTCGCTCTTCAGCTCCAGATTAATCTTTGCCCTCCATGTACAAGAGCTATAGCTGATCGACTTTTCAGTTTAGTCAGGAGAGAAGCTGAGACTGCAAAGACCACTTCAAGCTTCTTGTATCTGCTTCTATCTGTATCCATAGGATGATTTTTCAGTGTAAAAAGAAGTGAACCAGGACAGGTGAGCTCTCATCCTGCCTTCAAAATGTTCCTGTGTGAGATCATCACTGACCGACTTGCCAGCTCCACTGGATGGCAGCTACTTCATTACGCTCCAGGATCACCCTGGACAACGGAAAATAAGAACAGCAGATTAACCATAATGTTGAACAAGTCTTAAGACTGATCTCTCACACGTGCGCACACACACACACACACGTACATCTGTATGGTGCTGATGACTGTGCTGAACAGGCTGACCATGCCCAGGAACTCCACTCTGCTCAGGTTCTTCACCGTGTACTCCTGACACACGTTCGACACTGCGTACAGCGTAGCGCTGATCAGCACCAAACCGTCACCCAGCAAGATGTTTGAGGCTGAGGAGAGAAGAGACGTCTCAAGCTGCGGTCTAACACCGTCAGAACAGCACTGATGGTGGAGCAGTGTTGGTTTGTTCATCTGCACATCATCCACCAACAAAAGTCTCTTTACTACTTTACTTACTGGAGCCCTGGTCTCGTCCCGCCAGCAGGTCGGCCCCGACCATGGCCCCCACCCCAAGGAGACAGATGCAGACAGCAACATAGTGGACAGGCCTGTAGCGCGTCTTCAAAACCCACCAGGACAGTAACATGAGGACTGGGATCACGAAGCAGTCCAGCAGCTGGAGACAGTAAACACAATTCATTCAAAGCTGAGGCTGATCCTCAAAATGACATCTGCTTCTTCTCCTCATTAAAAAATCCTGAACTCATCATTGTGCAAATATGCTTCATTTCAAAAGTCAAACTACTTCACGGGAGATGAAAAGTCCGCTCTCAGTGTTTGTCTGGACCAGGATTGGCTTCCAAACTCCTTGTGATGTCACAGACCATGCTTGCAGGCCCGCCTCGTTAAAAGCGGACTTTCAGTGAGCTCAGAGAAACCGAGCACATGTGAAAACAGCCCTCTGGAGTCAAACTCTGCACAAACACCTTTCTGCACAGTGAAAGTCAAGTGAAAGTAAAACTTTCTACAGCTTACAAACATGAGTATACTTGAAGCCTGTTGACTTCAAATCACTGCTGAGACAAAAACACCAAACGTGAAACAAGCTCAACCCGTACCCACCTGCACACTGGTGAGGGTGGTGTACTGGTAAGCTTTCACCACAGCGTAGTTGGCCTCCACGTCCACCAGTCCCATCAGAAGGTACTTCCACCATCGTCTCTTCAGAATCTGTAAAATATTGCCATCCCCTGCGTTTTAAAGGGGAACGCCCCTGAACTTCAGTATTGAAATGTTTGTTTCAGCACCAAGCCTGAAGACAGACGCCGCTGCTCCCTGAGGGCAGGCGGCTGGCTCAGGAACTCTGCTCTAGAACTTTCCCCCTGACCCACAGACTGAACTGTAATGTCATGAAATAGAAAAGCAGCTGTTCAATAAACAATGTCATTATTTACTGCACACTGTATTTCAACGGCACTTACAGACAATGAGATGATCATTTTGTGTTAGTGGTGGAGGAAGTGCTCCTTTACTCAAATAAAGCAGCAATACCACATCATAAAATACTGTTTTTACTTCGGTGAAAGTATTAGGTATTACTGCAAATTAAAGTATTAAAAGTAAAAGAACTCATTGGTGTCAAATTCATATATTATTGCTGATGCTCTGATGTGTTGGCAGCATTTTCCCGTTGTGCAGTAGCTGTCATGGTGGAGCTAATTTGAACTATTTTACAAACTCTTGTGGTAGTTCTGTTCATAACAAAGCTTCATATTTTAGACACTAATTGTGTTTTAAAATCTTTATTTATAAGGTAACTAGTAACTAAAGCTGTCAGAGAATTAAATGGAGTAAAAAGTACAATATTCTCTGTTGAATTGTAGTGGAGGAGCTGTGTAAAGAGGCATACTCGAGTCCAAGTACCTCAAATGTACTTAAGTACATTGAGTACATGCGTAAATGTTCTCTCCACCGCTGTTTATTTCAGTGTTGCTGTAGTTTAAAATACATTTTGAACATGTAACTTGAATTACGCACGGCCAAAATCAGCAGTATTTAAACAAATTACAGGTGTTATCTCAGGTGTTTAGCGGTGGTGTTACCTGTTCTGCAGATCAGCATGGTGGTGTAGGTGGCACACAGCAGAGTGTAGTTCAAGAGGCTCTGCAGCATCGGTGTGTTCACATGGAAGCTTGTGGCCAGGTACTGGGAGGTGATGGCCGTCCCGCAGATGAACACGGCCAGGCCCTGACCCATGGCCAGCGTCTTGGCCAACTGCCTGAGGGGGGGAAGGAAGGTACGTCCTTATAGCCACCGGAAAATTCTTGAGATCAGTTATTAATCTTATGTGCATTTTTGCCGACAGTTGGGAGAGAAGACTGAGAGAAGCAGAGCTTGTAGATCCAGAATCCTTTCCCCTCTGTGTCGCTGAATTAAGGGTTTCTGTCGACTGATTGTTCCAACATTTTTATTTGTTTCTATCTGATTTGAATAAGGTGTGTTTTATGGTGATAAAATGAGTGTTTCTGTAAATGGAGTCTGGTGGCTTTGGCGAGAGCGATATAGCAGCTGTGTCTGGTTAAACAAAAGGAAGGTTTACACTGCAGCCTGTTTCACAGCCGCCGGCTGCAGCTCGCTCTGAATCTAAAGATCAATCAGGAGTACTCAAAGCAACTAGTAACTGCAGTTATCAGGTCAACGTAGTGGAGTAAAAAGTACAATATGTTCCTCTGAGCTATAGTGGAATAAAAGCATAAAACAGCATAAAATACTCAAACGCAGATACTTAAAAATTGTACTTAAATGCAGTAGTTGAGTAAATGTCCAGACCGAAACCAGTAAATTTACCAAAATCTAATCAAAGTATCAGTGAAGTAACAGCAGCGTTATTTTCTCTCCCCTCTTTGTAACAGACTGCTGAAACATGCTGAGAGATCACAGCTCCAAAGACGAACACGAAGGTGCTTCTCCTCCTCTTCCTCTGTCCACTCACCAGGTGAGAACTTCCTTGGGGTTGAATTTCCTGATCCTCTCAATGAGTCCACAGCTTTGGTTTTGCTGACTCGCGTCTCGGGACGCATCCTCAGACTGTTCAGTAGCCATGCTGCCACAGCAGTGATGGAGGACTCCTCTCTGAGTGTGAACTGAAGCTTTTAAATCCTCGACTTTGACGGTGCCAGAGCTGAATGATTAACTGACGCAGAGGGCAAAGATTACTCTGTCAGTTATCTGCGGGAGTGTGTATAATGTGTTGAAGACAGCCGGCAACACTTTGAGATAAGAGCTGATGATCAAAGATAAAGTTGAAGAAGTCATCAGTGTGTTTCCTCTTGTTTTCGCTCTCAGCTGTTACATGCTGATGACATAACTCGTGCTGCAGGAAAAGCACTTCATCATTGTGTATTTTATGGAAATGACACCGGTGGAAACTAAGTAAACACATTAACTCAAGCACTGTACTTTACTACGAAGGATTGTGAGGTACTGCGCTTCACTGCTTCACAAGTATTTCCATTCTATACCAGCCTGTTGTGTTTACTCCACTACAGTTATCTGACAGCTACTCTTCAGATTGAGATGTAAAATAAACACCTTCATTCATTCACTATCTTATCATATAATTGTGAACTTTCACAGACGCTTTGGAAAAGACGGTGTGGTGTGTAGAAAAGAATGGATGGATTGTGATTTGCTTTGCTCTTTAAAATGATTAACATTTATATTGATCTCATCATTAATTCAACATCTCAAGCTTAAAAATGGAGGATGCTCACTTTGATCTTTCATTTAAGTCCAAAATTTCACATTTGAATTCCCGTTTTTGACTTGCAGGCCCTGCTGGAGCCAAAGGGACACTTTGTCAGATTTTGGTGGTGTTAGACTGAAAGTTAGTGAAAAACAAAACAAGAAGAGGTGAAGCCTGTTCTGATACTGTCCAAATATAATCTACCTTCCTTTATGTGATATTTTAAGGACACTTCCTGTCACACTTGCTTTATTTACTTCAGTTCGTTTTTAGAAACAGGAGAGTGAACCGCAGTGTTTGGGGTTATTACTGTACCATGACCTAATGTGAGCCAGCTGGAGCGCCTTTCTCGCGAGATTCTGCGAGGTGATAAGTTGAAGAAACATGGCGACGTCTAATTTGTTAAAGGTAAGAAGCGCTTGAATATATCGTATTTCCCATATTTGCGTGCAGATATAAACTCCTCGTTTTCATATATCGTGCAGCTATATGTTTGCACAATTAAGGCGCATACATACACGCCCTAATAGTGCAAATATATGAAATAAATGCAAAAATACATGCGCCTGAAGTCATAGTTGCCACCGTTGTCGTTGAAATCCGGCGTTGTGTCGGAGTCTGTTTCCCCAGACGTTTACCCCCCCACCCACCCCCCCGCCTGGACTAGAACCGACCCTCGTACCGGACCCCAAACTGTCTTCTCCTGCTCTTCTAAACCTAAACCCAACCGAAGCCGTTACCCTGATCAGGCATCTCAGCGACGGCGAACCACAGCTAAACAAGACCCGTATCAAGCCCCCAAAGCCGGTCCCGGAGAGCGCGGGGGACGCGGTCCGAAGCAGAAACGAACTTCGACACGAGATTCTGGTTCTCACTGCGCGGCCGTGAAGTTCCCTCTTTTGGCTAGTTGTTGCTAACGTGTTAGCTTCTTTATTTTGCCAGCAGACGGAAGATGAACCTGCGAAATACACCGTGTGTGTCCGTAAGGCCACGTTAACCACCGAGTGTCATCTGTCTGAGCAGGACAGCCAGTAAAAGAACCAGCTGACCTTTAGTCAGGGACCGGGTACCTGAGACAGACGCCCCCCCTCAAACAGCTCCAGGAAGCTGGACAGACACCCACAAAGACTGATTACTAGTCTTGGTATTAAGTTTAAATGTTTGCTTTTTAGTTTTATTGTGAAGTGGTGGAACACTTATTTCCAAAGATACAGGAGATGATCAGGAGTAAATGAAGTTAAGCAGTTGATCTGGTGTCAGTGACTCTAATGTGAGGACTTGCTTCTTGTATAAACTGATGTCTTCTTGGTTTTGGGCTCTTTGCACAAGCAATTTGTGGAATTCCATTAGCATTTTCCATTATTTACTGTCATTTAACAGACTGAATATCATCCACTTAACCTCAGTCAGTCATGGAAAATACGTTTAAGTTGCAGCCCTGCAGGAAATATACATGAAGCCACCGTCCTCCATCCCTGCCCCTGAAAGCATCCCCACAGAACGATGCTGTCACCACCACGACGGACTGTTCGGGTGGTTTTGTACGAGCGGCGCCCAGTTTCCTCCAGACATGATGCTGAGAATCGAAGCCAGACACTTCGGTTTTTCACAGCCTGATTTTATATTTGCAGCCTTCCTCGTGTCTGTGCCTCCTCACAGTCCTGTTTGTGAGCTGAGCAGGCGGTCCTACGGCCTCGTGGCTCGGTTTTTAATCTGACTGCTCTTTGCGTTGTCAGCTGTAAGACCTTATAGAGACAGGTGTGTGCGTGGAAGGTCACTTCTGAAACCTGTGTAGAGAATATATAAGAAAAACGTGCCGTGCTGGCAGCTGACCTGACGTTTTCACCTGCTACAGTTAATATTATGGAAGGTGCTTATGTCATTCCTTTGGTCCAGTCAGTTGAATTTACCTCAGGTGGGTTCCAGTCAAGCTGTGGAAACCTCCACACCTTGACTGGAGGGAGATACTGGAGCTAAATTTGAAGTGTCAAAGCAAAGAATACAGAGTGTGCTGTGTGTGAGATCAGTGGACCCGTTCCAAGAATTTCACATTACATTTCTCTTCTTTTCCTGGTGTAACCCAACCAGTCGTTCAGTACAAGGCTCCCATTTTATCCAGTTCACAAGGTGGCCAGTTAAGATCGTAGCTGCTGCTAAATAATTAGACACTGCTTGGTCTGACTCCGTTCTTTGTGTGTCTCTGCTTTTTCCGTCTCCGTCTTCTCTTGCTTTCTCTCCCCCAACACCTCCCTCCTCTTTTCTCTTCTTCCTCCCACTCCACCCATCCCGTGTCTCTCCTCCAGAACAAGGGGTCCCTGCAGTTTGAGGACAAGTGGGATCTGATGCGGCCCATCGTCCTCAAGCTGCTCAGACAGGAGGCCGTCACCAAGCAACAGTGGTTCGACTTGTTCTCGTAAGAGACGCTCTCTGCTCCGTCCCTTAGCTCTCTCTGTCTTATGTAAGAAAGTAGTCCAACGTGGGATCCACACAGCTGCTACTACGGCTGCTGCTTCACATCCTGAACGCAGTTGCTACTATTTTGGTGCTTTTCAGCTACACACACACGCTATAGACGGACTGGATGGTGTTGTTCTTTACGTAAGCCCCACACAGCGCTGTACGTCTGTCAGTGCGCTGTCGGGGGATGTGTCCCACTCATAAACTGGAAAAGTGTCTCGTTTCTGTAGCTTAGCTTCCTGATCTTGATGTAAAACTGCTTTTTTTTTTTTATTTTGGCAAATACAATCTTACATATCGTCTCATACAGTTACAGCTGTACTACTTTTCTTTTTTTTAAACAATAGGACATAGTTAACGGTATATAATCAAACATGGGAAGCTCTTCATTTCATGGTTTTCCAGAGTTCTGTGGTAAGGAATACACACACCCGTATACATACATACATGTATATCTACATTTATACCAACACACACATATCTACATATCCACATGCATGCTTACATCAAACAAGATCAGACAGAAACTTACGTACACGTCGTTTCTTATTGAAGTCCATACCTGCGTTTCCTTTTGTGTCCAGTACATAACTCCATTAACTGTGTCAGCGTCTCTTCAACCATGTTATCAAGTCAGTTAACATCTGATCCAGCTGGTTTGACGTACTCAGTCCACTTGGTCCGGTCGCTCCATAATATGAATTTCACGTATTATTTCTATCCACTGTTCTGTAGCTGGTGGGTCTGGTTTGAGCCATCTCCTTGTGACAGCCTTTTACTGTAACTGCCTTTTCTAATAGAAAGATGCTTCAGCAGCCTGTTTTAAAGCCTCATTACAGACTTAAAGGGTGCTCACTTCACTTTGTTCCATGCTTTGATGTGTTTCCCTGTCAAATAGGATGTCGTGGTTTAACTTTGTGAGGATTTTGATTGAAAACTAGTGTTGCTGCCTTTTTCATATAGCCTTTAATTACCATTTAATGAGCAGAGTGTGAGGGACACAGTTTGGAGGAGCTCCTCACGTGCAAAATGAAAAGCTGAGGCCGGTTTCAGGCGTGTGTCCTCTGCCGTCTCTGCGGTGTTGGGGTGTTCAGCGCTCAGGGCAGCAGCTCAGTGTGTCGGCGTTGGCGCTTCTGTCTCAGCGACTTTTGGCTGAAATCAAAACTTTATTCTGAGATGGACGCGACGTTTCTTTTGCTTCCGTGCTTCTCGGAGCCTTGACTCTCTAAAACATTTACATTTGGAAACTATTCTAAGCCTCCAGGGACTTGAATTAAGCTCTGCTACTCACAAATATTACAGAAAACGCTGAACTGTATTTGTTGCCTGAGCCTGAATTCACATCACGACATGCCTTTTTTCTTCTTGTCTGTCCTCAGAGATGTCCACGCTGTGTGTCTATGGGATGATAAAGGACCAGCCAAAATCCATCAAGCCCTCAAAGAGGACATCCTAGACTTCATCAAACAAGCACAGGCTGTAAGTAGTGTGTGTGTGTGCTGTAGGTCTGTTTGGGTTGGTTCACTTTTCGTGTGCGTTGGCTGTTTGATGGACTGTTTTTGGAGGGAGTAAGTGGAGAGAGAGAGAGAAGCTCGCCTCGCTCTGCCTTCTGAGATCACATGTAATGTCTCCATCTTCATCTCTAATGCCCTGAATCATCAAAAATCAGTGTATGTAACTATAAAAGAGTCAGTTTTAAGGCGATTCTTTATGGGTCGACCTGCACCACCTCTAACCTTTGTTGCCACTGCAGCGGGTGCTGAGCCACCAGGACGACACAGCGTTGCTAAAGGCCTACATCGTAGAATGGAGAAAGTTCTTCACGCAGTGCGACATCCTGCCCAAACCCTTCTGCCAGCTGGAGATCACGCTGATGGGCAAACAGGGCAGCAACAAGAAAACAAACATGGAGGACAGCATCGTACGCAAGGTGAGAGGAGGAAGTGGGAGAAGTCCACAGGTTCAGAGGTCAAGGTTTGAGTCGAATAGATGAGGAGGAGGACAGCAGGGACAAGAACATTTTGCACAATAGTTGAGAGGAGCAGGAGGGAACAGAAAAGTGAGAGGAGGTGCAACAAGAAGAAGAGTTTTAACCTGCAGAGGAGGCGCAGTGAGACGCCTAAAAACCGTCCCATGACAGAAAAACTTAGGATGAATCCTGAGATGTTTGTTTGATCTGTGTCAGAAAAGGCTTTTCATTTTGAGACAAAGGGCTGTAGAGGAGGAGGTTTGGGTGAGCGAGTGAGTGCGAGTCAGTCGGCAGATGAAAGGAGTTTTGAAGGAAATGTAAGCTGTTCGTTTTTGGTGAACTCATTGCTGGCCTTCCTTTAATTCCTCTAGCTGATGCTGGACACGTGGAACGAGTCCATCTTTTCTAACATTAAGAGTCGCCTGCAGGACAGCGCCATGAAGCTGGTGCACGCCGAGAGGCAGGGCGAGGCCTTCGACTCCCAGCTCGTCATCGGCGTACGAGAGTCGTACGGTAAGACTGACAGAAACGAACTTACGGGGCGTGGACGTGCTGAAGTTTTACGGCAGATATCCAGGTGGGAAGGGATGAAAACTGCATGAACGCTTTGTGTCCCACCAGTGAACCTGTGTTCAAACCCAGAGGACAAGCTGCAGATCTACAGGGACAACTTTGAGAAGGCGTACCTGGACTCCACAGAGAGGTTTTACAGAACACAGGCACCGTCCTACCTGCAGCAGAACGGCGTCCAGAACTACATGAAATATGTGAGCCGCAGTAATATAAGTATGAGCATGAAGGATGCCACTAAGGGTGGAGCGCTCTGTTAATGTATGGAAGTGTGACCTTCACCCTCATGTAGCACGAAGCTAAAATGAGTGGACAGATGTGAGGAGAAAAGGTCGTCGTGTTATGTTATTAATTCAGTCTTTGCGTTACTTTTACTGAAGCGTCTGTGTTCATGTGTGTTTCCCTGCAGGCAGACACAAAGCTACGAGAGGAGGAGAAGAGAGCACTGAGATATCTAGAGACACGTCGTGAATGTAACTCTGTTCAAGCAGTAAGTGTCTTTGACAGCATCTGAAGAGTCAGTGCTGCCTGTTTTATCAGCTCACATTCACTGTGTACTCCTGAGGCAGACATTTGAGACTGATATTTCTTTTGTTTTCACTTTAATGAGCTTTTACACCTCAAAGTCAGGTGAAGTCACATGTTGATTCCTAGAAGTCGTTCTTCTCGGCTTGTAATTGGCTCAGATGGTGGTTTCAGTCCAGCTCTGCCCTGTCAGGAGTCTCGTGAAGTCCGTCTCAGAGTGTCCCTGCAGTGAGTCTGTGTTTCCTGTGTGTCCCACAGCTTATGGAGTGTTGTGTGAACGCTCTGGTGACCTCGTTCAAAGAAACCATCCTCGCTGAATGTCCAGGGATGATCAAGCGTAACGAGACAGACAGTGAGTGCTGCAGCGCGTTTGTCTGCACTGTAGTTTGATGAAGACAAACTGTGACGTCTGCCGCGCGTCCTGGAATCAGCACTCAGTGTTCACACATCAGCTTTGAAGGATGGAAAGAGCTTCTCTTGACTTTCGTCTCTTTCTTCTTCTCCCCGGAGCAGAGCTGCACCTCATGTTTTCACTCATGGACAAGGTTCCCAGCGGGATCGAGCCCATGCTCAAAGACCTGGAGGAACACATCATCAGCGCCGGGCTGGCAGACATGGTGGCCGCTGCCGAGACCATCACTACTGTACGTGCACCAACACTCGCTCCAGCAGTCAGTCAGCGCGTCCGTCTGCTGGAGCTCAGGTTGAACAGCAGGAGGTGAAGGTTTAGTGTGACCTCTGTGTGTGTGTGTGTGTGTGTGTCCAGGACTCTGAGAAGTACGTGGAGCAGCTGCTGACTTTGTTCAACCGCTTCAGTAAACTGGTGAAGGAGGCCTTCCAGGACGACCCACGCTTCCTCACCGCAAGAGATAAGGTCCGTTTTATCCGACCGCCAACGCAGTGGACGACACAGCAGTCACTTACATGTTTCATACCTCCGCTGTGCTTCAAGGCGTTTTGTCATCAGTTGTATTTGCACAATGTTGAGACCTTTGTGGTGAACAGGATCTGGAGGATTTGAGTGTGTATGTGTGAACTGAGCAGTTAGAACGGAGCTGTGGGAAACCTTTTTCTGTATTTTCTGACCTTTCATAGACATGTATGCTTCCTCTTCCTCTTCCTCTTCCTCTGCAGGCTTACAAAGCTGTTGTCAACGACGCCACAATCTTCAAACTGGAGCTGCCCATGAAACAGAAAGGGTGAGGAGGTGTTTGTGTCCATGTGGAAACCAGTCAGTGCTGTGGTGTGTATGGAAATTCATGAGTGTTTCTCCGTCCAACCAGCGTGGGCATGAAGACTCAGCCCGAGTCCAAGTGTCCTGAGCTGCTGGCGAACTACTGTGACATGCTGCTGAGGAAGACTCCTCTCAGCAAGAAGCTCAACTCAGAGGAAATCGAGCTCAAGCTCAAAGAAGTGGTGAGTCTGTGCCGGTCGCCGGCTTTTGGAAACATGGCTGAACTCAGGGCTGATCCGCTGTCAGACCGCTTCCTCTGGTCTCGTTTCTTCTCTCTTCGCAGCTCTTGGTGTTGAAGTACGTCCAGAATAAAGACGTGTTCATGCGTTACCACAAAGCTCACCTGACCAGGCGCCTGATTCTGGACATTTCAGCGGACAGCGAGATAGAGGAGAACATGGTGGAGTGGCTGAGAGTGAGTCACACCTTTCTAACTGTTAGACTGTCAGACGCAGAGACAGACAGTAAGTTCACAGTGTGAGAGTCTGGCTGAGGATCAGCGACACCAGTATTTCACCTGAGACTCAGTGCAGGTAGAAAAACTGCAGTTCTGCCTGTAAGCCAGCAGTGGAGGCAGTGACAGAGCTGAATCCACTGTGTAAAATAAGATCAATGATATGGCCATACACTGTTTTTCCTTTGTTGTGTGTGTGTGTGTGTGTGTGTGTGTGTGTGTGTGTGTGTGTGTGTGTGTGTGTGTGTGTGTGTGTGTGTGTGTGTGTGTAGGAGGTAGGCATGCCTGCTGATTATGTGAACAAGCTGGCCAGGATGTTTCAGGACATCAAGGTCTCAGAGGACCTCAATCAGGTCTTCAAAGAGGTGCACAAACACAACAAGCTGGCTCTTCCAGGTACCACACACACACACACACACACACACACACACACACACACACAATGGTCATTTCTATTCTTTGAGGTGTATGTAGGACTTTGTAGGATTTTTAGAGGTTTTTGTTAGTGAGGATGCAAACACTGTTGCACAGACGTGGTCAGACACAAACACGTCCCATGCCGGACCAATCAGAGCAGAGCTAGGCCGGTTTGACAGCACCTGACAGGTGTGTCGGATCAGCTCAAGCTGCTGGCAGACATTAGTGCAGAGTTTGTCTGATTCTTGCTTCTTGAAGTGTTTTGGATGTTTCTGCCCCCTGCAGCCGACAGCGTGAACATCAAGATCCTGAACGCCGGAGCTTGGTCCCGAAGCAGCGAGAAGGTTTTTGTGTCGCTGCCCACGGAGCTCGAGGACCTGATCCCTGAGGTGGAAGACTTCTACAAGAGGAATCACAGCGGTCGCAAACTCCACTGGCATCACCTCATGTCCAACGGCATTGTGAGTTCCACGAGGAGCCGGCCGTCACGATCTCGTGGAGATAAAATGCTTTTTCACTCCTGGACTTCAGGGACAGTTTGTGGAGATTATTGAGATAAATGAATACACTGAATAACTTCATTAAATCCCTTCAAAGTATTCACTGCATACATTACGAGCCTGGAACCACACTGACAGAGCAGCACTGTGTCGCCAGTGAGGAGACATGTCTCACCCTCTGTGTTTCTCGTCCCCTCTGCTCAGATCACCTTTAAAAACGAGGTGGGCCAGTACGACCTGGAGGTGACCACGTTCCAGCTGGCCGTGTTGTTCGCCTGGAACCAGCGACCCAGAGAGAGGATCAGCTTTGAGAACCTCAAACTGGCCACGGAGCTGCCTGACGCCGAGCTCCGCCGCACACTCTGGGTCAGAGCGAGCAAACGTTTGAGTACAAGTCTGCAGGATTAAAGATGTTTACTGAGGTTACATACATTCTTTGCACCTCATGTGAAAGACGCCGCCGCCTGCGTCACACGGCCGAGGTCGAGGAACATTTTACCGCCCATCTGTTGGTTTTTCTTTTTTTTTTTATAAGTCTGTCAGTCGTAACCCACCAGCTGTCGGGCTGTGAACGTGCCAAAGACTGAGAAATCTCAGACTCACTGATCTACATCCACATCCCAGCTCACTAATGTATGCACGCAGGGACGGATGCTGGATCAGATATCAGACACAGATCCTCCATGAAACCATGGTGGCATCATGCACGAAGGTTTCCTGAAGGAAACACACACACGACGACAGCTTCAGTGACTTCAGCAGTGAGGTTGTTCTGTACATTAAAGTGTCCCTTCTGTCCTGTCTTTGCAGTCTCTGGTTGCCTTCCCCAAGCTGAAGAGACAGGTGTTGTCTTACGACCCTCCAGTGAGCTCGCCCAAAGACTTCACAGACAGCACGCTCTTCTACGTCAACCAGGAGTTCTCCCTCATGTATGTGATGCTGTTTCCAGGAGTTGGTGTTTCACTTCCTGTCTCACTGATTTGTCTTGTGGAAGTTTTGCATAAAGTAACTTAAATATGTGCGTTGCACCTCAGCATAAATCACTGTTTGAGTGTTTGGCTGTTGATCGTCTGTTATTTTCTCAGCAAAAACTCCAAAGTCCAGAAGCGGGGAAAGATCAACCTGATTGGTCGGCTGCAGCTGACCACAGAGCGAATGAGAGAAGAGGAGAATGAAGGAATCGTTCAGCTCAGAATACTCAGAACTCAGGTATGAAGTGCTTTACAGAGAAAACAACCAACGAAGCCCGGACAGCAGGATGAAGCCGTGCTGTAGACTGTAGAGGTGTAACGCGTCTTCTTCTTCCTCATCCAGGAGGCCATCATCCAAATCATGAAGATGAGGAAGAGGATCAGCAACGCCCAGCTGCAGACGGAGCTGGTGGAGATCCTGAAGAACATGTTCCTGCCTCAGAAGAAGATGATCAAGGAGCAGATCGAGTGGCTCATCGAGCACAAGTACATAAAGAGGGACGAGGCGGACATCAACACCTTCATCTACATGGCATAGGCGGCGAGGGAGGAGCGCTTTCCTGCTCTGTTTTTTACTCCTGGCCTGCGACCGGCGCTTCAATCCTACAAGAGGAGGGACGAGGAACAAGTGTGTGAGGAGGAGGAGGAGGAGGAGGAGGAGAAGGAGGGGTGATGATGAGAGGGACGCGTACTGAAGGACGATGAAGAGCCTTTTCAACAGACGTGTGGATATTTTTGTGTTATCGGAGTGTCTTTTCCAGGCGTAGAGTCGGACTGTCTGTGTCTGCGCTGCCCTCTAGTGGCGATGGGAGGAGCGGCAGCGCGCGGCGCCTGCCAGCACCTCAGAAGGAAAAAAAAAAAAAAAATAGTGACATTATTAAATGAAATACTTCCTGCCTTATTTCATCAGCAACAGACTGAGGAGGAGGAGGAGCAGTGAGGAGGGAACGGAGGACGAGCGGGACAGGCTGATATCAATCCTTTGCTTTCACTTAACGCCACAGCAGCCATCGAAGCGGCAGCCATTTTGCATCCCTCCTGTTCAACATTTGTCTTATTATTGAACTGGGAATGCAAAACGTGGAAGCTGCCATGGAGGAGGAGGAGGAGGAGGAGGAGGAGGAGGAGG
>JBBMOE010000027.1:6152177-6445207 GCA_037975065.1 Chaetodon trifasciatus | reverse complement strand
GTGTGGGTCCAGTCCAGCATTCAGGTGTGAAGCTTCAGGTGTCTCATTGGGTCAGAATCCAGCTGTTTGCTGCAGGTGTTACACTGTATTCTGTGACCTGATTGGTAGTTTCATCCATTGGCTGATCGTGCTTTTGATTGATTGATTGATTGATTGATTGATCGATCGATCGATCGATCTTTTCAAAGGTGTCTGTGGATGTAGAAACGAGGCCTCCAGTGCACAGTTTGTCCGTCAGAAAGCATGTTTTCCACTGTCACACGTCGCGCTGGTAGATATTTTTAAATCCTTAAAAAACAGAGCAACAAACATGAAATCCTTTCAACATCTGGATTTTGAGTCTCTTCAGAGGAGCTGGAGATCTGTGTGATTACAGGTGTGCACCAGCAAGGTAGACTAAAACATGTGAACTGAACGCTCTTCCTGGATGATTTCTGTGGGTCAGTTTGAGTCTCGCTGTCTAAAAAACACTTATTTTACTTATTATTTTTCTACGCAGTGACCTTTAAAATTAATACACAGTCGCAATCTGACAGACGGATCACCTTCCTGACAGTCGTACAATCCATCTCTTAATTCTGCATCCAATAATCAGTCGATCAGATCAATCAGAATTTTTTGTTGGCTGCTTTCAAAGAGTGCGCGGGTGCTACATCGACACCTGCGTGCTGTTGAGTTTCACGTCACTGAGTCACGTGACGGCGCTCTTGCTGCCGCTGACACGTTTCAGATATTTTAGGTTAATAACCCCCTCAGCTGCTCCGCGCTCGTGGGCTCAGCGGATGCAGACGCGTCCGTTTCAAGTGACGTCACCGAGTCCCGAAAGCGCCGCTGCCGTTCAACTCTGACGTTGAGTCGTTGTGCTCTGATGTTGGAGGACAACAGTGAATGTGTGAGATTTTTCTATTTATTGTGTATTTATGGAGAATGTTACTTCCTGTCAGCTGACATGTTTTTGTTGCTTTTGTTCTTGGACAGATGTTGGTGCACGCGCTGACATCTGACGCAGCTGTTTGATTCCAGCCTGATTTAATCCACTTTCCTCTCCTGATGGTCGGATTCACGCCTGCAGTTTGTCAAAATGTTGAAATAGCGTTTCACTTCCGGTCCCTGCGAGACCAGGATGTTGGTAATAATCAGATTTTCAGTTTACTCACTGACCCCCCCCGAGATGAACAGACTCCCCATGTCGGTGTCATTATGCAGTTTCCTCCTCTGTGCACGCTCGTGGCTCAGCTCTCGTGGACGGCGGTGAAACGCGTCCCGGTGAACGAGGACTTCTTGGTCATCAGCACGTGAAGCTCTGATGCGGTGAGCTCAACGCTGATGCTGTTCATGTGTTCATGTGTTCATCGAGGCAGTGAGTCTGGTTTCTGCTTGTTCACGTGCTGCAGGGCCGTCTGGTTGTTTGGTGCATCGGTGGGTCACCTGAGTGTGATTGAAAGCAGCACTCTGGGAAATGTAGGCTGTTTCTAAAATAAGATGCGGTCAGTTGAGGTAAAGAAGCCACCGGGGAAATACTTTTAACACTGACGGGGTAAATTTTCCCTTTGAGCAGCTTCTCTCCTGTCTTTGCTCTTCACTCATGACTCGGTAGGAACACCTGAGCTCGGACAGGTGTCCCGTCCACATGCTTTGACACCAGCTGGGTTCAGCTCTGCAGGAGAAATTCAAGTTTGTAAATCTGTGGAGACGATGGCAGAAAAAAGCAAAGACATCTGAGTTCAGATTTGAAGCAGGAATGTCTGATCGTAGTGCCATAATCTGGTTTGAATCAGGTCAGTTTTAATCATCTGGTACTTTGGTTTCTGACTAACGAGCTTCCCATCAGCCTCAGCTGCTGTTAGCATGCTAACTCATAGCACTGCTGTTAGCACGGCCGCTTGAATCTCTCCTGCAGAGGGTTTTCACAGGTTCACGCTGAGCGATCGACGCCCACGAGGTGTTTCTGAAAATCACTTCACGAGCTCTGAATGTTGAGCCTGTGACTGTCTGCAGTCCTGAGCTAACGTCTGACAGCAGCTCCTCAGATCTGCTTCAGAAACACCTTTTGACTGACTGACTGAAACACCGCTGGACAGAAAACACGTTCTCCTGTTTCCATGCTTCGTACAGACATGCCACTTCCCTCCACGCTTCCTTTTATTGAAGTACAAGCACTGGTCTTGTTTTACTGCCCTTTTCTAAGACGTCCTGTGTTTTAAACGGTGATAAACAGTGAAGATTGTGTTATATTTTGTCCAATCAATTATCAGTATTAGCTGGTGGAACCGAAACCTTCCGTAGCTTCTTTCGCTCATTCGATCCTGATCAGACACATCTGGTTTAACTTGAGACGCGTTTTAAGGGGCTGAGAGTGGCTTTTATCGTGCGGAGCGGGCTTTGGTTGCTGTGTTTGTATCATTTGAAGCCGTGCACCTGCCCGTCAGCCCGGCCCGCACAGGTGGGCACTTACCTGTAGCCTTGCATAATGACAAACTTGAAGTAAACACAATCTGTCACAGCCTAAACCAGCTGAATGTTCGCCACTACATCGAGTCAAGACATTACAGTTTGTGTGCCGGAGGGGAGCAGAGTGGTTCAGCTACTTCAATGTGCTGCGTTGTTTTGCTTGTTTCAAATATTTTTTAAAAGTTGAATAATTTATTTCCTGGCAAAATAAAGACAACTGTAAAGAGACGTCTGCTTTCTCTCTTTCCTTCACTTCCTGTCATTGACTTTACTGTTCGAGGTCTTTAAAAAGTTTAATCTGAAGTCCGTCACAAGTCTCAGAATGACATTATGTCACATTTATCCTCCCAGTGAAAAAAGTACCGTGCATTAAGCTGTGAAACGTGCTGAGACTACACACTGTCCATGTTTTGGAAATGTAGGGTCGGCTGGAAAAAGGTCAAACGAGAGAGAGAGTTCATGATGTCATGAATATAATTAAATGTGTCCATTCTTAAATTCATATCAAACAAATCAGTTATAAAAAGTACAATTTTACATTACATGAGCAGTGAAAAACAATGAGAAAACACAGAAATGACAAATTAGTCTAAACATGCAAACATGCAAGTAAACTGCTAAAACTGAAACGAGTTAAAATGTGAAATGAACGGCATCGTAGATTTCATGTAGACTGGAGGTTTTTAAAGGTTTAACTTAAAGTCCTGAGTCTGGACCCTCCCCCTTAATGGACGTCAGTTAGTCACATATTGTTGAATATCAGCGCAGTGAAGCGGTTAATTGAGCTACAGGACGAAGCAGCTGGAATCATGAGGCAAAGGTGTGAACACGAGGACTTCACTCAGCCTTCATGTTTATCTGACAGCACTGGTTTGTGTTCTTACGTCTTGACATTCCCATCGTGACGTTATCCGACCGCTCGGTGGGCGTCTGCGGGCCTGTTAGCATCAGTGAAGATTCATTTAATCCAGCTGATGTCACGACGGAGGATTTTTGCTAACAGCGGCTGCGTTATGCTGCTCTGCAAGGCCAGTTTATTTGTCATTTGTTTGTAATACAAAGTGCTTTACAGGAGACATGAGACAGAGACGAGATATAAAAGAAGGCAATATAAAAAGACAAAGTATTTTAAGAGTTAATTAAAAAAAGATAAAAAATAAGCTAAAATAGAGTAAATCCGTTTAAAGGTACCATGTGTTAGAATTGACCACCTGTCAATCAAACAGCATATCAGCAGAGTAACCGCTGACCGCTGCTCACGATGCTCTTCTGTTGTAATCTTTGGCTGTAGCTACTAGCTGCCGTTAGCTCGTTAGCTCAGTTAGCCATGTAGCTAGCTCAGCTCACTGGAGTCTGGCCTCCTCTGTTTAATCCTGAGAATGTGTTTAAGAATATTTCCTTTCCTGACGTCTGTTGATTTCTGAAACAAAAAGCTGAGACCGTCAAACCGTCGCCCCCTCAGGTACAAAGTGGTATTACAAGACAAGCAGCTAGCTGCTTAGCATGCTAACTTCAGCGGACACGTCTGAGGCGACACAGACGTATCCGCTGAAGATGACGTCAGCGCTGTGACGTCTTCACGTTCTGTTGATCATCAGTTCATTCTTGGAACATTTTAAAGTAAACTTCTGGCCAGATCTTCACACTGAACCTTTAAACAGCAGAATAAAAGTGACAGGAAGCAGAAGTTGATGGTCTTAACATGAGATCCGATCAGAGGAAAACAGAACCTACACACCTGTAAACAATCTTTATAAGCTAGCTAGAGATTATTTGTGATTTGTGTCTCAGACATGTTTTCACCCAGGACAGGAACTGGAAATCATTTTGTTTGTGGGCATCGAGCTGAAGCACAGCGAGAGAATCAGTGTTTGTGTTTGTCCTCTGCAGACCTCTTGTAATCTTCTATAGAGTAAACTCATTTGTCCAAAGCGTAAACATCTCTTTCTGCTTACAGACGAGCTTTTCGTAAATTTCTGTTGTAAACTGGAGACTTCATTAGAATTAAAACTCAATTATAACTTGACGACAGATCTGACCGCCGTCTCAGATGTTGGTGAGTACTGTACTGGTTACTATGGTGACGGTGATGGTTCCGGGGAGGTCGTTGTCACGGCGATCACCCTTGTCTCTCAGGTGGAGCGTCTGCTGGAATTCGCCTTGCTCGGCCGGCAGCGTCACCTGACCCAGGAAGGAGTCCATCAGCATGTTGTTGTTGTAGATCTGAGAGACGCAGCGAGAGAGGAGCTGAGCGCTTCATCACGCCGTCCACGCACACACTCACATTTCTGTCAGCCTTACCGACTGCCAACACACACACACACACACACACACACACACACACACAAACCTCGATGCTGATTGGCTGGTTGGCTTTCTTCCTGTAGAAGAGCCCCTTGATGTTGAAGTCCGGGCTGCGAGTGTTTTTATGGACCGGAGAACGAACTTTATGTCCCTCACAGCGAATGATCGCGTAGGGGTCCGACACTGGAGACACACACACGCACACACACACACCAACAAACCTGATCAACTTACATGCTGTATAGTTTGTTGATGACTGATGAAAAAAACAGAATTAACTGAAGTCTACCTCCGCCAGAGTCCTGTCCTGCGAGCCCGTTCGCCTTCAGGATGTGGACCTGAGAGACCAGAGAGGGATAACCACACAACCCAGACCAGCAGGTGCGTGGAGGCTCATCCAGAGTCAACTCGCTGCAGCAGAGACGGAGACAGACACAGACAGAGACAGACACAGAGAGACAGAGACTTGTGTTCAGGTTCTTGTGTTTTCCAGTCTTTCTGTTGTCCGTCATCAGCCTGGCTGTGGTTTAAAGAGCAACATGCAGGCTGGCGACCAACGTGAATCAAAGTGTAGGAAAAATATTGAATTAACAAAAAGAAAACACTGTTTTCCATTTGAAGGTTCAAATGTTCTTTTCATTTTCATGAATCCAACAACACTGAACGACAAACACTGACGCTGTCACATGGAACAACAAGAGCTGAGCTCAAACTGGTCCAGTGTGTCCCTACGTGCAGTCGGAGGGCACGTCTGTGAAGATGCGCAGCAGGAACTCTCCCTCCAGGCCGGGGTCAAAGGTCGTGGGTATGATGACGTAGCGGCCCTCCGGCAGGTCGATGCGTACGAACACGGACCTCGAGTTGATGTAGATGCTCCCGCCAACCTTCTGCTGGGTGGCGTGCATCCGGTAGGTCCTGTTTAACTCCACCTGAGCACACAGAGAGTTTTCAGTCCAGGCTTACGGCTCAGTCTCCCGCTCTGCCCTCCACTGCTGTGGACTGTCGGCTCCACAAGGGGGCAGCAGGGAGCACACCTGAGTGATTCCTGCCTGTGGTTTTACTCAGATTATAAGGAGAGCAATGAGAAGTCACTGTTTTTGGGATTTTTTTTCTTAAAAGTTTCTCTTGGGGAGCATAACCCTAACCCATCGGAGCCAAAGAAGTGCATTTTTAAATGAACTCAACTCTAACCTCCCTGTTTCAGACCTGAAAAATGATCCAACCCATGGATCAAAACTGTGATTCCATCCATAAAGGTGAAGATGTTACGTTTACTCTTAGACCTGGAGGATTTAAATGATGTCTATGACTGAACACACACACACACACACACACACACACTCGCTGAGCGTACCCTGTGTATGTCGAAGCCTATAGCCAGGTTTTCTCCTCGTCCCTCTCTCAGCGTGGCTCTGCGGTCTTTCTGCTGCAAACAGATCAGAACCTCGTCCTCCGGCTTCTTCACGTCGAACACGTACTACAACACAAAAGAAACACACACACACACACACACACACACACACACACACGTTGTTTGAGGTCACTCCCTCTTCCACATCAGAGAAACTGAATAAATGAGAGGAAATAACACCTGTGGGTTCTGCAGGAAGGAGTGCTTGTTGTTGACGCAGCCTCCGGCTCGGTTGAGAAGCGGGTCATCGTGGCGGCGCCAGGAGCCCCGCAGCACGACCTCCTCCCAGGTCTTATGTATGCTCAGGTAGGACGTGTTGATGAGACGACACAGGATGAGGTCTGTGAAGTTCGCGACAAAGTCATCGAACGTCATCCTGTGGGAAGGGAGAGAGAGGAACTTCAGTCACACACATGCCCCCGTCCCCTGTGTGCCACCCCCACTGGGGGGGTGTCACTGAGTATGACCTTTGAAGGACATTACAGAACCTGAAATGGCCCTGACAGGAAATGGTTTCACTCCTGCTTTAGAGGCCAGTCACCAAGCGCCGCATGCAGCAGCTTGTGTGTCCAGCAGGGGGCGGTGTTGCACTCACACTCACCAGAACTCTCCGTCGTCCTGCACAGTGACGCCGATCCTCTCCCGCTCGCTCTTACTGACCTTATTCCACTCCTCAGAGCTGCAAACAGGCAGACACACGTCAGTAATCTACTTTAATCTACCGACACGAGGACGGCGGACGAGAAATGTTTGAGTTGAAAGAGATCAAATGACACGTTAACGCATTAGAGAGTCAGACACACACACAGCCCGGCGTGTGGGACTACACATGCTCAAATCATCATCATCCTCATCCTCATCATCATCATCATCATCATCTGACAGTTAAAATAACAGTATTTTAGTAAACTACTAAAGTACATTTCAGAAAAGATTTCATACTCCACTCAGGCTTTTTAAAGGCTCTGCTTACAAACTGCTTTACAAATAAAGATTTTCCCTGAAAAATAAACCATAATCTTATAAAACAGTGAAATATTACACCAGTGTTTTGAACCTTTTTGGCTGGTTTGACCAAAGAGACGTTTGCCCTCTAGAGTTTGTGGATGTTTCAATGATTCGTTTAAGACTCAAAGAGCTAAAATGATCAAATATGATTTGTGTTCATGTTGCTGATTAAACGTCTGTACTGTTACTCAGCAGTATTTTTATATTGTTGTACTAGTACTTTTACTTGGGTAGAGGATCTGAATACTTCTTCCACCTCCGCCTGCGTCCAGATTGGCCTTCAGACGACATCGTCAGTAGACAACCTGATGATTTGAGCTTTGTCGACTTATTATGCACCCCAGAATTCATCATGGAGGACAAGAAAGACACCGGTTCATCTTTCCCCTTTTCGTCTCCTCTCTCTTTCCTGCTGAGCCTCCTCCTGCGCTCACACCTCCTCTTCCTCACCTGTCGCTCCAGGGTCCGTTCCACTCTCTCTGTCCCCAGGGGTTTCTCATGCGGATCATGGTGAGCTTGTCTGACTTGAAGTAGGCCAGCAGGCCGTGGCCCAGCCTCACCTTGCGGACGTCCGTCACCGCGTAGGCGTGGCCCTTCACCAGGCCGCAGGCCAGCCTGGCCTCCATGTCCGCGGCGCTGTTCGCCTGGAAAGACACGGCGGCACTGGTTCAGTCAGTTTATCTGAAATTCATTTCAGCACTCAGCCGCTGTGAGCGTTGGCGTGTCCCTGCTCACCCGGATGGAGCAGCTGATGAGGCCTCCTCTGTTGTGGACTTTCAGGACTCTCTCGAACAGCTCGTTGCGTTTCTCTTCATCTTCTTTGAACCCGTCCTCCATCAAGTCCATCGGCTCAGACACGCCCCCCGTGAAATCCACGAGAGCGTCGGCTGTGTTGCCCCCATCCAGGGCCTCGTAGCATCCGCACATCCTGGAAACACACAAAAGCAATAAATGCTGACGTACAGACATTTTAATTCACTCATTCATTTTATTCATGCTGATTAGCTGCGAGTTGAACCAACATCAGTTCGTTGCCCACTGGTCCTCTGTCCACTCTCAGTCTACCTGGTTCTGGTCGTGGTTCTTCAAGTCTTAGCAGTTAAATGTACCACAAATTTCACCAGCTGTTCCCTCACACACACACACACACACACACACACACACACACAGTGGAAGAGCTTACTTGGCGTAGGCCTTCTCCACCAGCGCGCTCCAGAACTCGTTGCTGTCGTTGGAGTGGCAGTACACCAGCTCTCCGTTCACCGTGGGCAGTCGGTCGTCGATCACCACGTCCACCCACTCGCCGAACCGCCAGAACCGGAAGTGGAAGATCCCGGCGTAGGACTGCGGCTTTTCCTCGTCCCACTCCTGGTCCTTCCAGTCAGGAATCACCTGGGAAAACAGAAGAACACCAGTTTGATGTTCATGTTGCCAAAGCTCAGGTTTTATTTCAGACTAGTTCCTGTTTTCACAGGAGAACCTGACTTCACATCATCATCATACATCATGTGTAAAATAAATAAATAGATTCAGAATTTCATAAAAAACAACATGTCAACAAAGTTACACTGAATCAGTAGTTTTTATCTCCTTTATCTTCTTCTATTTAAGATGTTTTAAAACTAATATAAACCCTGTAAAATGTCTCTTTCTCTAGTTTTTAGGAGATACTGATAGGCGGCCGTGGCTCAGGAGGTAGAGCGGCCGTCTGCCAATCAGGTCGGTGGTTCGATCCCAGGATCCCATCGCTGTGTGACTTCATATGTACGTCGCTTTGGATAAGCGTCTGCCAAACGACTGATTGTAATTGGTTTAACTGGTTTAACATCTCTGCATCAGCACATTACGTCAATAAACAGGCAAATACATCCACTGAATGCTATAAAAGAGGACAGATAACATCCAGTGAAGACACATACACAGGCACGAGTCTCCAAAACTATTTAAGATAAAGTAAAAACAGAAGCAAAAGAAGTATTCTTCAGCTGATCATGACCTCTGACAACATCAGGTCCATGTGTTCATATTCCACTAAAACCAGCAGCTGTCCGTCTGTCAGCTCCTAAAAACATTAAGCTCCACACTCATTTCCCCTTAATTAACCTTCAGCATCTATAATTAACAGGAGCGACAGAGGACTTCTAAAGTTTTTAACAAGGGAATGCCATCCACCCATATCCTGTGCTGAAATCCCTCCCCTCCACACACACACACACACACACACACAGTGTAACGATCCTCCGTGAAGGGAGTGATATAAATAAATAACTGATCCATTGAGCCAAGACCAGCTGAGCTCCCACAAGCCCTCAGGAAACTCCCAGAGTTCCCTGTCGTACGTCATCAGCGCCTCCTGTTGCCTAGCACCCTCACACATCACCCACCTCCTCAACGCCTTTGAAAAAAGCTTAGAAAGTATTTTCGTTTGATATTCAGACATTTGAAATCAGGCCTGAAACGTCTGAAGATCAATGATTCGAGGCCGGTTTTTGATTTCACTCTGAGAATCATTCAGATATATGATGTCCACAACTCGCACTGAATTATAAAAGTTAAAAATATGAAGAGTGTGCTGCAGGAATGTCACACATCAGGGCTGAAAACACTGGAGGACGACGGCTGACTGCTCTGACTGATGCTGTGTTTGCATTGATCTCATCTACCAACGCTCTCATTTTATGTGGCACGCCAATCAATGAGTCCCCACCAAGCTCCCCTGTGGGCAGGAGGGGGTGGGGGGGTGGGAACAAAAGTGAGAAACTGCAACACTGTGATGGAAATAGTTAGAAAGGGGAGGGGAGGGGGAGAGAGAGAGAGAGAGAGGGAGAGAGAGAGAAAAGCAGAAAGAAAGCAGAGCTCCATCACAGCATCCACCCGGACAGGCAGGCCTCATCCTCTCCCTAACCCAGGATTACAACCTCCAAGTGGGACATGGACAGCGCCACGGCTCCCTCCGACGCCATCGTGCTGGAATTTAAAGAGGACCCCGCGCTGACGGAGGTGAGGCTCTCGCTCTGAAATGACAACTTGTCACCTTCAGCTCCGTGACGCTGACCGCACCGTCTGCCATCACAGTGTGTGTTTTTAAGTGCATCACAAAGAACGAGTGTTTTCCTTCAGCTGTGACATTTCCACAGTCAGAGATATGTTGTTTTCAGAAGTTTTCAGAGGCAAACTTTTCTCCCGTTTTAGTCGACAGAATCGTCCTCATGCCGTCTGTTCTTACAGTTGTGTGTCGGCTGCTCTGAATGTCGCTGCTGTAGTGATCAATACTTTCACCCATCAGAGGAGTCACAGCACCAACGACTGAGCTGGCACCGCGCCTGAGAGACACTTCTGTCTGTCTGGGATCACTCAGGGTGACTTTTCTGACTCTGATCAAATGTTAATGCTCCCCTTTGCTGCAATTAATCAATCAGTGAATCAATTATTCTGCTGATTGATTGATCATTCAAGTCACTTTTCGAGTAAAAATGCGAGACATTTGCTTGAACCTGAGTTCCGGGCTGCTGGTTGGACAAAACAAGACGTGTGAATCAGTGATCTTACAAAATGAAAGGATTATGGAAAAGTAATAATGAAAATAATTGAACAGTCTCAGCTACATGAATATCCAGATGAGCTGTTTGCTCGGGTTGACTTTGAGGCTTAGGACTCATGCTGTCCATAAGACACGTCCTCACAGTGACTGAGTCAAACTGATGAACGAGACCATCCTGCTCGCCTGCTGTTCAACATGCTGATTACAGAAGCAGAGGCTTGGACATGACGGAGGTTTACGTTCCTTGTTGAAAGGTGTTCACGCTCCTCTGACATGCAGAAATTCCTCCCGTCCTGACTGATTATCTCTGTGCAGTTTAACTCTGAACGGTCACGACTCGGACAGGTTTGCTCCTGTCTGCAGGTGATGATGATGATGATGATGATGGTGCTCTGGGAGGAAGCACAGGAAGAATCTGAATCAAGTTTCTGAATGTCGGCGTGACCAAGTCGTCCCTGAACTCAACACGACTGAAACATCTGCGAGAAGGCTTTAAGCAGTACAGATGCTTGAATTTTAGTTTGATCGGGCTTCTGGAAAACGTCTTTCTTGGTTTGTCATCGTGATGTTTTGTCTCTATATTCCTCAAATTGTCTTTTTTCCACCAAAGACTGAGCGGAGACGGTTCAGTGAGTCTGAGCCCAGAGCAGATCCACATGTAACCTGATGATGTTTACACACTCTGTTTGCAGGGCGCCTCCGGTGGTCGTCCACAGCTCCAGAACAGTCACTCTTCCTGTGTTGCATGTGTTTCCTCTGCAGATGATGCGTCTTCGCGTGTCGTCTTTGCAGCGCTCAGGACAGAAGCGTCAGGACGGCGAGCGCCTGCTTCTTCCCCACGAGGCCGTGTACCGGCTGGACTTCCCCTCTCAGGAGCTGAACTTCTCCCGCTGGTACTTCTCCCTCGTCGCCTACGGTCGCGTCACCATCACCGGCATTTCCCAGCACTGGACCCCCGACCTCACCCACCTGATGACCCGTCAGCTGCTGGAACCCATCGGGACGTTTTGGCGAAACGCCGGCGACCCGGAGGATTCGCCGCTCAAATGGCTGGAGGCGGACATGCAGGAGTTTGGCGAAAGGATCGCCGAGCTGGCCAAGGTGAGGAAGGTGATGTACTTCCTGTTTGCGTTCAAGGACGGGGCGGAGGCAGCGAATCTCAGCTGCTCGGTGGAGTTCACACCTGACAAATAACTCCTCACTGTCCGTCAGCAGTCCTGTCAGAGCGTCGTCGTGTTTGATCACAGTAGAGCTGAAAGAAACCTCTGCACCTTTTCCAGGCCGTCAAAGAAATCCCTCATCCTCCCTCAAACCTTCTCTGAGTCCTTCACTCCTGACTTCACCTACTACGCTTCACTCTGACATTTTGGCACAAAGAGCAAACTTTTACAAATTGGCCTCAACCGCCGAGTCAAGATTTCACGAGCGCTGATTCAAACAGCTGTTAAGAAAGTATTTCTCAAGAGAAAAGCATGAAAGCACTTTATTTAACCTTAATCCTCATGTGTGACAAACGTCAGGTTTAAAGTTGGTACAGCAGCGAGATCATTCATAAAAAATGATGTTAAAACTTATTAAGTGAATAAAAGCCATTAAAATGTTCTCTGAAATCCCCTCTATGAAGCAGCGACAACAGGCTCCTCCTGTCAATAAAACCTGCCTTTTCTGACCATCTGAACATTAACGTGTGTGTGTGATGACTTCCTGTTTTTGCTGTTGTCGTGTTTGTTTCTGGAAGCTTCCGTCGCTCACAGATGAGACGGCCAGATGAACAACAAGCAGCCGTGAACGTCAAATACTCACATCCAATGACACGAAGCAGATCGATGGAGTGACATCTATTAAATCTGGTGTGAGCTGATTTTTATTGGTGTTACTGGACAGAGGAAGAGGAAGAGGAAGAGGAGGGGAGTCAGGTTTACAAATGAAGCCCAGTTTGCCTCAAAGGGCTCCGTGATGGACCCTGGATCCAGCAGCAGAGGCAGATTTTGATTGCGTCCTCTCACCTCAAGCTTTTCAGTGAGCGCAGTCGCTCAGATGAGAAAAGTGAAGATGAAGAGGAGGAGAGACAGGGAGGGGAGAAGCAGAGCGACAGGTGAGGAGACGAGAGGAGGGTCTGTCCCGCTGTGTTCATCTCCTGATTTTCGGTCTCATGAGTAAAAAATGAGCTGGGCTGGTTGACGTCAGCACGTTAAACAAACACTGCAGCAGAACCTGTGCATGAAAGATCAGCAGGCTGCTGTTTGTAAAGGCACTTTAACATGATTTTAACAACTGCTGATGGTCCAAACTTCAGCTTCTGCTGTAATAAACGCCGCGTTTCTGTCTCCGTCCTTCTGTCTCCTCGAGCTGCAGCTGGACTGGAGGGAAACACTCCAGCATGTTGTGTTTACAGCTACAGCATCTGCTCACAAGTTAGGACAGTTTCCATCTTGTTTCCAGTCAAACTTTCCACCTCAGCTGGAGCCGCTTCCTGGCAGTCACGAGGTTTTGTTTCCCTCGTGTAATCTGTGTTTTACTGCGGTGAGTCAGAGGGACGGAGCTGCTTCAGCGAGGACAGACAGGGGACAGAAGGGGGGACATCACCACGGCGGGTTTTCTCTGTAGTTGATGAAATCTGCGGTCTGTGGCTCATTAAAGCCTTTGTGTTGATATTTTTGTCCAATTCCTTTTAGGGCACAGGAACAATATTTGGAAAACGAGACACATGAAATGATGAATTTCAATCCAGAAAGAGAAACTTCATCTTTAAATTTGATTCGATTTTTCACATAATGAGTTCAAACCCACAATGGATGCAAATTTGAGCACTTCATAAAACAGAAGAAAGACAATGAAGCATGACTTTCTGCATCAGGGATAAATATAACACAAACAGTGACTAACAGAACTGTGACTTCACTGAAAACATGAAGGATTTTAAGTGAAAGAGGGACCTTTGCAACACGTCCTGCGTCCTGAAAGACGGTGACGGCAGGGTCTGTCCCCTTTGGAAAAACAAAATGATGCCATCATCAGACTATTCTGCACTGATCACACTCGAGGCTTAATAAGCGTTTCAACCCGTGTGTGTTGTTGGACCGTCGACGGCGTGCTGGCTGCTCCACTGAGGCGACGCCATCTTTAACGGGTTTCAGTTTCCCTTCAGCTGATGGAAAAGCGAGTGCTGCAGAGGACCTCCGAGACCAGACGGGAGGAAGGAGGCAACCAAGGGTGGAAAAAACACAAGTACACACACAGACACACACAACCAGGACTCCAACAGTACGCACTCACGTTTATAGCGTGTGTGTCGATGGCGTGAAAGGGCTGCAGGTCAGAGGTCGTGTGTGGATCCTGTTCACTCGCTGTGATTCACGTAAAACTGCACTTGACAAGTTTTATGATGTCCTAACTGTTTCATTTCAGATTAAAGTCTGAGAGACGAACCGTCTTTAAACTTCACAACATGGTGAGAGAGCAGCTCATGAGGTCACATGTCTGGTTGACACGTCACTGAGTGTTCGGCTCCAGCTGACAGGAAATCCCTTCCCTCATGTGTCTGTGTGGTTCCTGAGTGTCAGGGAGCTTCATCACGGTCACTGGTGCCACCTCATGGCTGTCCTTTACCACACCGACCTGTGCAAACTCCTTTACTTTGTCATGAAATCACTTTCACTTTGAGGAACAAGTACAACTCTGTTATTGACCTGTCAATCTGTAAGCGCGCATTTTGTGATCAGGACTACTTCACGATGAGTCGAGCTCGTGATTTATGAGCTCTAACGTGCGTCGTTATTAAGAATCTAAAGTCCTAAAGAGCGCTGTGAGTGCACACACAGTCTGTGTGTGGCGGCTGAAGTGTTCATACGTTCATATGAACACTGGCTGAGTGCTGCAGAGGCCTTGAAATTCACCACAACCAATGAACAGTGTGTGTGTGTGTGTGTGTGTGTGTGTGTGTGTGTGTGTGTGTGTCAGGGCAGTAATCTATCAGAAAATCACTTGGATTACGCAAAGTGCTACAGCACGGACAAAACTTAAGTAAACACACACCCAGTCACACACATGTAAGCCCCACACGGCCACACCCATACACACACACACACACACACACCCGGTGTGTGCATGCGTCCGGCTCCACCGGCTGTGGTTCAGTCATTTTAACTCTGTCATGGAGTAACGCTTGGCTGACTGTGAAGCTGTGTTTGTGGAGTCAGTGTTTCATTGAGTTTTTCACTTTTCTCTGTTTTCCTGTCATACTGCGTCATTCTGGTCTTGTGATGGATTCTCATGTAAACGCTGAGTGTTGTGTTGCGCACACCACGGGGAGAACACTGTTTGCTTTGATAAAGTCAAGGTTACAAAACCCGGACGCCGTCTCTGTGTCTTTGTCTCACCTTCTGCCATAGCGCCTCTCTGGAAGCCAGACTGGAGCAGGCGGCGACGAACCAGCAGTTTCCCAGCTGGCCTTGGTGCAGGTCGTGGGCGCTGATGCCGTCCACGAACAGATGTGGGTTGCTGCTTAACTCCTAGAATAATAACACGTAAAACAATGACTGAACTACAAATTGTTTCCAAGGTCGCTGGATAAGATGCATTTTTACGAGACAGACAGAGTTAACAGAATGAGGATGAGGGTGCTGCTGACCGGACCGTGAAGCTGGTTTTAGTCCTTTTCTACTGCAGCATGTTTCTATTGTGGTGCCTGTGGCCGCTCCACAGCTGTTCACTGGAGATCATACTGGGCAGTTGCCGGGAAGCCAGAGCACTCAGTCAACCATCATACAGCTAAACACAGGCTGAAAACACCCTGTGACTGAGCAGAAGCTGCTCCTGAACAAACCACAGAGCATACGAGAGGCGGACGATCAGGTCAGCAGCCAAATGACAGAGCTGGGAAAAACCAGTGACCAGTACACCCCGCAAGACAACTAACTGTGACATGAGAGACGTCCAAGCACGCGCGGACAGCATGAAGATCACTTATTTACATGTTACAGCTGAAAACTTTAGATATGAAGCGTTAATAGGTCCCTTTAGAGGTGACTGTAGGCGGAGCTTGTTACAGGCAGGTTAGCTGTTTCCCCATGTGCAGCATTTGTGCTAAGCTAAGCTAACGGCTGCTGCTACAGCTTCAGATTCAACAGCAGAGGGGGCAGCGTGATACCAAGGAGTCAGTAAGCACACATGTAATAAGTAAAACAAGGAGCAGCGCTGGCAGGGAGGACGGACGGAGCAGCAGTATCTCTCCGTCACACACCGCGGGTGGAGCACAGCCATCTGCAGGGGGTGGGACAGTCTGCCGTCTTATATGGTGCGGCTGTGCCGTCAGTCCAGTTTATGACTCATGTCAACACACAGGTGCTTGTGAGATCCCACCATGTGAGGACACACATGAGTTGAGGACGCCGCGTCACACACGTGAGCTTTGGAAAAGCCTGAAGTTACCTCAGGAAGACGGAGAGACAACACGAATGCTTCCTCTCTGTCCACTTCCTGGATAAATCAACAGCATCGATCGATTGGAGTGCTTCGGCTTTCCTGTTTAATTATTTAACAGCTCAGATGGTCAATGGCTGACGCACCAGCATCATACTTCTCCGCCAGCTGAAAGCCGGAGTTCAGGGGAGGAGTGAAAAGTGCTGAGTCACAGTTTGTGATGAAGGCAGTCGATCCAAACACTGCGAATGAAAAGACGACGTGTTCTGATTCCATCTGCTTTTCCAACAATGTCGCAGAAGTGCAACGCCGAATCTTTTCAAGACATCAGTGCATTTTGTTTATTTATTGATTAATGACACTGAATTTGATGGAGATTTGGACAAAACGTTAGCGATGAAGCACTAAAGACGTTGTGAGCTTCTGGATGAAGCGGTTTCGCCTTGAAGGAGAATTTGTCTTCTCGAGGCCTCCGTGTTTTCTCAGAGTTTCAGAGGGAACAGCCTTAACTCAGCTGGGGTTGGACTCCTCAGTGCTATTCTGGGTCTGAGTAGTATTTAAGGAAACACAGTTTTGGATGCAGAGGTCACTGAAGGTCTTTCATCTGCTGCTCACCCTCTCTTAACGCTCAAACTCCAACATCAGCGACATATTATCTCCTGCTTTTCGGGCCGTTTGATATCTACTTGTTAATTTTGGACCTCCATGACAAAAGCCTGCTCCTGTAACTGAACAATGTCCATTAAGCTCAGCTGGACTGCAAAACACAAGTTTGGACAAAAGGAACACAGAACACACATCAGATAACGATAATCTGTTTATTGCTCAGGTGTGTCGCAAACCTTTGAGCTCGAGTCAACCCCAGAGACAGGGGTGTGTATGGTCATTAATCAGCACCGTAACTACTGAGCCGTGTGTGTGTGTTTGTTACCTGCAACACATTTATGAAGTCTACAAATGCACAGTTTGATCACTTGAACACTTTCCGTGTCTGCTCTGAGAAATCTTTTATATTTTAATCCCAATTCAACCACAAATGAGACGCCTCAGCTTGTCCTCAACACAAACCAAAGGTGACTTCATTCAGCATCTATCACTCAGACATCTCTGCGTGTTATTTTGCCGTCCATACATGAGCGTCCGGCTGCTGGAGGGTGATTTCAGTGGGCTAAATTCCATAAATTCCTCTCTCCATTCAGTCTGTGTAAGCTCTCCTCTGCACTTGTCTCATGACCACGTCCCCCTGTCCCACCTACAGATCCCCGTCCGCTTCCTGCCTCTCTGCTGGGAATCAGCTGATGTGTTGATGTGAGCATCAGCACCTTTTTTAGGACTCTTCTTCACTGCGCTGGACACACAGTGGGCTGAGCAGTAAGGCTGCCACTGCAGTTGTGGAAATTCATGCTCATACTTTGTGAAGGCATCTTTTTTCTCACCTTAGGCCTTTTCCAGGTGACTCTGCCGATGCGGTTGCTCTGGTAGAACAGAGACTGGTCGGACGTTGGGAACAGAGGGTCTTCAAAGAGCTGTCCATTCAGCTGGCACTGCCTCCTCAGCGCAGCGAAAGACTGGCCCTCGTATGGGACGACCATCCCCCTGCAGACACACGCCAGCGGTGGCTGTAACGACCAGAGGACAACATGATTTTCATAAAGACACCGGAGGGCCGGCTGTAAGGTCACACACTCTGTACAGAGCACAGACAAAGGCAGGTCTGAGAGAAAAAAAATAACTTAAGCCACAACATGCACACATACACACAAGACAGTGAAGTGAAACACACACAGAGCATCCCACCAATCACGTGACAGGATGACAAACAGGAGCTGGACAGTCGTGTTTGGCTACGGATCATCAGCAAAGCAAACACACGATGAGAGTTTCATGGCTGTGTGTGTGTGTGTGTGTGTGTGTGTGTGTGTGTGTGTGTGTGTGTGCGTCAGCTTTAGGTGCCTGACCTGGTGAGTATAGTCCTCACAGCAGCTTCCTGGCTGCCAAACACATTGAGAGAGCCACACAAAGAGGAAGCGGTGTGTGTGCGTTTGTATGGATGGGGACGCGGGAGGCCTGGTGAGGCGGGAGCTTCTATTTTAAAGGTACAGTTCACCCAAAAACACACACGGATTCCCCTTTACCTGACGTGTGGTCTGCTGGTCTGGAGTCAGATCAGTTCCCCTCGCTTTGATGCGTCGCCTCCAAACACAGTGACTTCTCTCAGTGACCTTACACTTCAGCAGAAAGTGCCTCTCAATGAAACTTCAGCTGCACTACAAACACATGCTGAACATACAGAGTATGATGTGCTGCTGTAGATTAAACAGCCTTAAAGTAGTTAAAAAGAGCTCAACCTTCATAGATAACATCAAATATATGACAGAAAATCAATGACAGGAGGCAGTTTAGGACCATTGTCTCATAATACTCACATACTTTTACTTATAGAGCAGTATTTTCACATCATATGAGTACTTTTACTTTAACAAGGATCTGAACACTTCCTCCATCACTGGCCGCCAGGATGCTGGTTACCGTGGAGACAGTTCATGGGAGACATCAGGCTGGTCAGTAATTACATCAGTGTCAACTAAAGACACTAAACACAGAGAGGACACTGGACAGAGCAGATGAGAGAGTGTGTGTGTGTGTGTGTGTGTGTGTGTGAGTATCACTCATGTTGTGGGGACACAAATGTGTTTACACAGTCACACTGTGAGGACGTGTCTTCCTTACGGGGACAAAACTTGGACATTGATGTTCATGAAGTCTCATGAAGATTGTCTGTTTCTGGGTTGTTGTTTGAGGCGGTCACAGCACATCTAAGGTCAACACTCGAGGTCAGAGACAAAGTCTTATTCAGGGAGTTCAGAGACATGTCCAGGGTGAAGACAAGCCAAGGGTGTGCCCGCGGTTGTGTGCATGTGTGTGACATGCTGGCTGCTGTCCAGAGGAAATTACTGCTCAGCTGAAGAGTTTCAGGCCAGAACAGCGTTTTTTCTGACCGACAGTCCAAAACTGACATTTATTTTACGACCAAAAGCAGCAAATATTCATATTTGAGAAGCTGCATTTCCATTGACAACTGAAAAACAGTTATGAAATATTAATTTTAATAGTTTCCTGTCAACCTGCTAATCTATTAATCATAACATTTCCCTCTAAAATGTCGAGTCCATTACTTAATTCATCGACAGAGAAGAACAACTGATCTGTAAATAATTCATCCAGCAAAATGCCAAACATGTTTTCAGCTTCTCAGGTGTAAGAATTTGTTTCTTAACCTCATTTGATCTGAAAATATTTGGGGTTGAGACGGTTGACGGGACAAAAAAAGCAATATAAAGCAAAACCCGGCCAGCAGTGGATTTCTGAGGCTGAGACCGGGTTTAAAGATCTTCTAACGATATTTGTGTAGTATTTTGTGATTTTGGGTTGGGAGGAAACGCTGCAGGCAGACAAAGCAATCAACGGATTAACAGTGGAAATAATCACTGGCTGCAGCACTGAAATAACAGCGTCGGCCCGGCTGAAAACCCTCGACTGCTCAACGGCAGCTCAGACGAGCTGAACACTGAGGTCAGCTGGTGGAGGGCGGAGGGTGGACCAGCTCCACCTCTCCGGACTTTAAGGTGAGGATTAGGGTTAGTGGTTGGACCTAAGGTGGACCAAGAGGTGGAGCTGGACTTGGACTTCCTCCTCTTTCTTGCTGTCTCACCAGAGTAACTTCTCTTATTCTTACCCATGAATTCGGCTCAGTCTTTTTAAAGTGCAGCTCAGTGCTGATTCACTGCATGTGTGACTGGACGACACTGTCTTAACTCCTGCATTGAGATGAACCCTGAAAGACCACCAGCGCTATAAATACAGACACAGAGGCTTGATTATGGCGCAACAACAGAGGAAAACCAGCCAAACATGGGTGTGGTTCCATGTGGGCACCGACAGGCATGCCACCCACACAACTGAACAACAGCTCAGTGCAGATGTTTAATTATCACATGTGGGCATTTTAGATGACGTGTAACATGACCGGCATGGACACATTTCATGGACACATGCAGCTTTGTCTTTGTCTCAAACAGTCTACATGTCTGTCTGCTAAAAAACAACTTAAAAGACACATTTTCTTAAAGGGACTTTAACACTTTTCGGCTGCATGAAGCCGCCCAGATTAAGTCACGAATCATACCGGAAATTGGTAAAATTTGCCTTCAACTTAAAAGTTCAACGCCTCACACGGAAACGAGAGGAGTGTTGGAAACTGGATTTGACATGTTGATATATGAAGTCCAAAACCACCTCTAATCATTATTTGGGAGAAAGTGCAATTGTCATTATTGTTAATCGTCGTATTTATGTCTTGTAAGCTTGTTTAGAAGCAGGCAGCACTAAAAGGTGGATTTCAATCAGGTCCTGTTTCATTATCATGAATTCCCCATCACGATGTATGAAGGCAGTCAGTGACTCTGAGGAAATATCAAGACTTCAATACCATTATTTCACCGCAGGACTCATCAAACCTCCGCCTCAAAAATAACTTATAATAAATTCCTTTTATTTTGAAGGTTGCTGCCGGAAGTGTCTTTATTTACATATGCGTGCTTCAAACAAGGCGAGTTTTTTTTTAAAGATTCTTCGGTCCTGTGTGAGGGGGAGGAAAACGAAACCGCGAACAAATTATGTCCTTTATTACTGTAATGTTTTTCTTCTATCCTGTTTTGTCCTAACGACACTTTTTCTCATCTAACGTCAACAACAAAAGGCCCATAAGTCGTTTCTACGCACACTCGAAGTTTATGTGTATGAATTTCAAACCGTGAATTGAATTAACGTTAAACTCCATTAACGAGCCGTTAATAACGGTTGGCCGTGAGGTTTCCGCGCAGCAGTCCTGTGACTCAAGATGGAAAGTCATGTCAGCCCAGAGTTAACTTTAATAAATGGAAGTTTACCTGTAAAAATGTTTGGTTTAATGTCAGCTCCTCGGACGGCTGCTGCTGCTTCTCCTTCTTCTTCTTCTTCTTCTTCCTCCTGCAGGAATTCGGTGTTTTTTCTTCCTCTCTGTCAACAATTCGGTGATGTGCGGAGCTTTTCCGCGGAGTTCAGATCAGATAGCTTACAACACACAAAGTAAAATCACTTAGACACACACACACACACACACACACACACACACACACACACACACACACACACACACACACACACAGGAGGAGCTTAAACAGACCAGCCCATCTTCACTGATCTGGAGGCTCGAGCGAGATTCTCTGGTGCCTTCAGGTGCGGCACGGACAAATTGCAATCATCGAGTTGTGCGGACTTGAACCTTGAACTACTCATTGTATCGTTTATCTGAAAGGGAACTACTTTATGTAATAATATTATTATTGTTGTTGTTGTTGTTGTTGTTGTTGTTGTTGTTGGTGTTGTTGTTAATAATAATAATAATGATGATGATGATGATGATGATGATGATGATGATATAAAAATGATAAAAATGAATGCAAAATAAGACTGAAATAGGGATGAAAATAAAAATAAAGATAATGCGTAAAACCAGACAATTAAATATCAAAATCTGGGTAAAAATAGAGTAGAATAAGGATAACAGGATGGACATAAACCAGATGAAAAGTGAATGTAAAATAAGATGGAATAAAGACATTCTGTGTTCATAACACCAAACAGCATCTAAAAAGAAATGCAGCAGTGTGTCAGCGTGAGGCAAAGGAAGCAGCTGAATTAATTTTTTGTTTGGTTGATGTGTAAATATTGTGTATCTATTTAAGGTAATAAACAAAATGTAGGAAATACAGCACGGAAGGAGTTAACTGGAAACCTAGAAATCAACATTTTATGACAGCTGGAGGGAATTTACTGTAAGGAGTTATAGTTTCTTTCAAGGCTTTAGTTATCCACCAGTGACCTCTGCTGGCGGCTTCATCAAGTACTGGTATGAGCAAAATATAAGAATGCAGCCATGTGTAGTCTGCTGTTTGCATTATACCTGATCAGTATTTAAAGGCTCCAAAAGTGAGTGGAACTGGGTGGTCAGCAGGGCTCAGAGCTCATATTTGCCCCATGTCCACTCAGCAGATTAAACAGGCTCTAACAGTTGTGCTGGGTGGCCTGGGGTTAAACTGTCTCAACAAAATCCACAGCAGCAAAACAGGAAATATGCGACTGTTTACCTTGGCGGAGTGAAGACGTGATCCCCGTCATCTCAGTGAGAGTCAGGCCTTCTGGAGACGGCAAATCCCTCACGAGGAGCATAACAAGATTATATGTGATTCTGTCTGGGATTTGAACTGACCAGACAACAACCAGATGAGAGGAGCATAAAGAAATGTTTTTCAGGATGCCAGCGGGATGGCTAAGGGGTGACACCCCTTTGGTCCAGACAGAAATAATTTCACCTTTCAATGACTACTGGATTGATGACTGTGCTGTGTCCAAGTACAGCCTCACAGAGCTGTTAGCATGGCTGGAGACTCCACCATGTCCACGCAGGAGGAGCAGCATGAGCAGCATGCACCTTCAGAACGTGCTTACTTGGATGGAAATGAGGCTGATGGTTAGTGCAGTTCCTATTGGCTGCCAGTGGGGCACGAGAATACCTCCATTACTCAGTGGTGCTTTAACAGAGGAGGACAGCAGCGTATTTATGACATCAAGCTGTCCACCCTCCCCAGGCTTTGGTGTCACTGCCTGAAATGCTTAAGAACTGCTGCAGGTGACTTTATAAAACATCACCAGTGTCTCTGTGACGCTATTAATCTTTAACATCCTGAGGAGAAGACATCCACGGTGTCATGTGAGAGACTGCACTTTACACTCTGCCAGAGGAGACTGTACCACCAACACGTCCATCAGACAGTGTGTGTTCACACATGAAAAGGAAAACACGGCTGCATTTAGAAGAAATCATACAAGCCGTCACAGGTAAATATCATCAACTCAGACTGCACGTGGACTGCTGTGACTGATGGTCCACATGCAAAGGATGCAGCTGAGTATCTCTTATATTTTGTCTCATCTTCTCCTCTCACGTGTGAAACTCTGCTGGTGTGTTTCTCCAAGTTCAATCCTGTTTGGTAAAATTCAACAGCTGGAACTGAAATGGATTTGGACATATATTTTAATCTAAAATGACAGATTTACTCCTTTCCAGCAGTTGTAGATCTGACAGATGTGATCACCCCGTCTATGATTTCTTCGCCACTTGAGATCAGCTAAACAAGCCAAAATCACAGCACATTATTAAGCTATTACGGCAAACATGTTAGCAAACATCCAGCAGCTGTTTGATGAATGGAAGTCCAAAGACCTCTGCTTTTCTTCTCCATTTGGCCTCCAGTGAGAAAAATATCTGTCTCCTCAGCTGCTAAATGTTCCACTTTATTCACCAGATAGTCTCTAATTTCGTCTGCTGTTTGGAGCCAGTGGTGTCCAGTGAGTTTATAACAGAGCTCGTTTGCTGCAAATGAGGCTGATATGAGCTGAGTTTGTCGCCTGAACATGCTGATTAGTGCAGGTTTAGACACAGTTTTCTTTCTTCGTTACCTGGAGCCCTGCTGTGGACCCAGCTCTCGCAGACTTTTGCATTTACTGCACTTGAATCATAAAAAACATCTGACTCTTGTGTCCCGTGCAGGTTCAAAATGCTAACCCGGTGGTTAGCTTTCACAGCGTTCCTGGCCGGCTCAGTGAGCGCAGAGAGAGCAGCTGTTACTGTTGCGCCAACCTGCAGGGTCAAAGGTCAAGCTGAGGTAGAGCTGACTTTGACCTGTGGAGATGGAAAGAGCACAGGTGAGTAAAGAGGAGAAGACGGGACAGTCCTGTCTCACCTGAATGACTTCATTCACCTGAATGAACCGATCCATACGTTCATTGTTGGTTTTGGTATTTTCGTGAAATTTGTTGCAGTATGAAAAATATAGACTACCAACCATCAGCATACACATGAAGCTCTGAGGCTCCTCACCTGTGACTGCTCCTTCTGTCATGTGTAGGTGTGGTCCAGCACTGGCACAGCCCCTTTGGAGACATTCAGACTCCTGGTTTCCACAGTAAACTGGACCCTGTATTTATGCACCATGACGGGAGCCTGGTGGTCCCCAACAGCAGCACTCACCACAGCGGCCTGTACTACTGCCTCCTGCAGCACGCAGAGGGAACTACACTGTGGCCGTACGAGCTCCATGTTAACCAAGAACACAGCAAATACGAGCGAGGCAGCAGCTGCGATGCGTTCAGGGTCAGGAGGGATGTTGGGTCTGAGGCGGAGAGGCGGGCAGAGGTTTCAGATGGGCAGTTCGCTGGAGCTGTGGCGGCATCGGTGCTGCTGACGTTTGTGCTGGGCTTCAGCGCTGGAGCTCTGAGCAGGACACACGTTCTCAGGTGCGTTCAGGGCCCGTACATCCTTCCCAAAATCTGACATTTCTGTTGAATCATTTTGCATTTTACTAAATGCTTCAAAATTGCACGAGGAATTTAATCCAGGACACTAAGCTGAGCTTTAAACAACCCGACAAATGATCTAAACTGTCGAGGTCGTATCTGTAATGTAAGAACAAAGTGTGTAAATCTAATTAATAACTCCAGGTGCATCATTTCCTTTTAGGTGTTTAGAGACCGTCACTAAGGGGTTACGATCACCACAGAAACAATGCCAAGCTGACAGGCCCCACCACCATGAGGTCATCGACACCACCAGGACGCCCACCTACGACGACCAGGCCTTTGAGATGGAACAGGTGCGGGACGACAACTCTGCAAACTGTGCAACCATGGAAACGTCAAATTCATTGATAACCTCGTCTCCCCCCGCCAAACCTCAGAGAAGCTTCCGCAACAAACAACAGGAGGAGCAGGAAACCACCGTCTATCTGGAGGGATGTGACTACGTGAAAGAAGAGGAGAGAAGGATGGAGGAGGGGGTGGAGGAAAGAAGTCTGCAGGAGAGGAACGAAGGATGTGATCAGGAGACAGCGGAGGAGGAGGGAAGAGACTTCTACCTGTTAGGAGCAGGAGGAGGCAGTCAAACCGAAACTGATGAGGATGAGCGCAGTGCAGAGGAAGAGGAGAAAGAAGAAAGAGAGAGCACAGAGGACAAGAAGGAATGGAAACAAGAGGAAGAGATAGAGGAGGCGGGTGAGCAGGAGAGCAGGAGAAAAGTAGAGGAGAGGAGAGGAAGTGAGGAGGAGAGAGAGGGAGCTGAGAGCAGGGAGGAGGAGGAGGAGAAAAAAGAGGGAAATGATGGAGAAAATAAGAGGGATGAAGATGGAGAGACAGACGTCTGTAGCAAAGATAAGACAGAGGTGGGAGGAGAGCCGGCGTCCTCCCCTCCCCGCCCGGCTCCTCGCAGCCGCGTCATTCGCCTGTACCAGTACGACGATGACGGACAGCGATACTGCCACCTCCCCGACCCCGCCCCCGACGAGCCCCGCCCCGCCCCCAGGCTCAAACAGCGCTCCGTCTCTTTGACGCGCCTCAACGCCATCATGGCCGCCGCCTCCGCGGGGCCGCTGGACACAAGAGAGCCGGGGAGGGAGGAGGGAGAGGAGCGGCCACACTTCCACATGGACATATGAGAGACGTGACAGGGGGTGGACAAAATAATGACAACACCATTAAACATTTACCATATTGTTGGTATAAATACTCCATTTCTGTATGCAATGAAAGCAGTTATGAAGACAGAAATCTACCGGATCATTTACACTCTCATATCTGTGCTTGTTAAGTGTTTGGTGAATGAAAACCTGGAGTTTTACCAATTATTAAGAAGCAGCCTGTCATACTTCCATCTCCTCTTTATTACTGTGAAAACATCTACAAACAAAACACAAAATGGGAAAAATAATTACCAAGAAAGCATAACTCCACAGCTCCTCGCGGTTCATTTCTTGTACTCTTACTTTAAGACCTTTTCCTCCACATCCTCTTTTCTCCAAATCAACACTATAAAAAGTCTACTCAGCGGGAGAAAGGCCTCTGGACCACAGCTGGCTGACGGTGCACAGAGACCATCTCTGATGGGATGTGGGTGCGCTCAGAGTCCACAGGGATCATTCTGTTGTCCGTGTTTGTGTGTGTGTGTATTGTCAATCAAAGTGTTGGTTGGATCTGAAGTTTCTCCTTTTTCTGAAACGTGTTTGTGGTTTTTGTTTTATCTCCCTCTTTGTCCCTTTTGGCTTTGTGACGTTTGCTACGCTGCTGACCAACTTCTCTGCCATTCCACAAACTCGTCCAGCAGCACCGGCCCTGCAGACAGAACAACAAGGCCACAAATGATCTCAATGTAGTTCCTGCAACAACAGTAACAATAATAAATGTCTGTGTGAGGTATCTCATGCTGTGCCTGTGTCACAAAACTGGATCGTAATAAAAATATAAACAGCTCCTCTCATTTGCTTTTTTCCCAACATGTACCACTGATCAGTTTTTATGGAGAATGTGCTTCCAAACATCAATCACCATTTATTTCAGCACTGAAGTGTCGTGCAGAGCTCGGCTTTGAGGGAATGGAGAGAACCAGAGTCTAAATGTAGGAAGCTATCGTGTTAACCGTGTTGCATCATCCAGTGTCGTATAACCCTGCTCTGCTGAACGAGAGGCAGCACCACCAGCTTTCCTCTCTGCGTCCACCAGTGGAAACAACCACAATAAACAGCTGCTATGTAGCCTCTTAACGCAGGTGTACAAGTCACCAAGCTTCCCGTCCCACCAGGAGTGAACTGTCCACTAAAGCCTCAGCGTGAGGCTGCAGGGCGAGCAGCTCGTATACTCACAAGCTCCGTCTTCATCGTAGTTGCTGAGGTCTGTGTTGATGGTCCTGCTGAACTCCAGAACATTATACCACTGGTCCTTNCACACACACACACACACACACACACACACACACACACACACACACACACACACACACCTATCAGTTTTGGGGACATTACACAGACTTACATTCATTTCCTGGAGACTAACTATTATCTCCACTTGCAACCAACCTAACCATAACCCAAGTTTTCACCTTAAAATGTAAAGATTTACAAATCTTGGAAAAACGTCTCCCATTACGTAATGGGAATTGGAATCTAATACTATAATAGAAAATGAACTTTGGGATAACCTCTCTAACAGCAGTCATACAGGTATCACCAGTCAGCAGTGGAAGGAATTCGACCGGAAACTCAAAATCAGATTTTTTCATATCCCTTTGGCTGTTTCAAGTTTTGTTAAAGACCCCTCAGCTGCTCTATGCTGGAGACGATGCGGTAAAATAGGTGATTATACGCACATATTCTGGGACTGTCCAGTTATTTTTGAATATTGGAAAAATATTAAAGACGATATCGAGAAGATTATGAAAAGAGAAATCCCCTCAAACGGGCTATTTTACTTGCTTGGTGCTACTCCGGTCGACCTTTTCACGGCTGACCAAAGATGTATTTTGCATATTTTATTATTGGTTGCCAAGAAAAATGTAACGGTAAACTGGAAGAATGTTAAATCACCGACTGTGGCTGAATGGAAGCAGAGGTTGAGACAGGTGTATCTCATGGAAAGAATGACGGCATCATTACAGCTGAAAATGGACCTTTTTGGTCGGAGGTGGAGCATGGTCGGAAAATACCTAATAATGTGAACTATTTGGGTAGCTGAGGCTGCTCTTTGAGTAATGGAAATGGACCCTGACGAGATGTGAATTTGCCTCTTTTCTCCTCCTTCTCCCTTCTTCTTCATCCTTTTTTTTTTTCTTATTACTACACTATGTAATGTATATTTGATATGCATTTGCATCATATGCAGCAATATCTAGGTATGGGATATGTTTTGTATTTTTTATTTTTTACACCGCTGATCTCGTCTCAGATACTGTTCAATGTTTAAGGGAAAAAAAAAAGAAAAATCTAAATAAAAAGTTCTAAAAAAAAAAATGTCACGACAGACAGTGACATGGGAGGGTGTGGTTCTTATATTCATGGCGGTAATCAGCTGAATGTGTGTGACGAGAGCAAGACGAGGCCTCATTCATGAATCCCAGCTGAAGCAGCAGAAAACTGAAAATGAAAAGTCGTCTTACTGCAGTAACGTCATTCCTCTGAGCCACTCGTCTTTCGTGAAGAATCCCATGTTTGCTGCTTCTAGATGCCAGGCTAAAACTAACATAATGATCTGAAAGACAGAGAGAGGCATTAGGTTTAATCTTTGCTAACATTCTAAATAAACTCTGGTGCACGTGAACGGGGCCGTCGTTCCCTGTCATCACACTACGTCGTCTCTACAGACACTTTCCCTGCAGAAAGGCCACGATCACAAGCTCCAGAACACACACACGGCAACAAACCAACACGTTCAGATGTCTACTTCCAAAGGAAAAGAGGTTTTTAATATTAGAAACACTCTGAATGAAACAAACTTCATTTTTCTCCCTAAGCAAGCATCATTCAGCATCAGAAAGTTATGAAGAGGTCCTATTATGAAGAAAACTGTCATCTTTGTCACTGATTTTGTTCACTTCAGTGAAGAACACATGCTGTTCTCACACAGAGTGACGTCCTCAAAACAGAATGACAGGTGACACACTGAGGGCGAACCAAAGAGCCAGACGGACTCACATTCTCCGGTTCCACACCAATGTCTTCACAGAACTTCTCCATGGCCTCCGGATCGACCACTTTGTTGTTGCCGGCGAACTTGTGGAACCAAGCCAGGCACTTCTTGTTGGAGAAGAGCTTCTCAGCACCGCGGATGGCTCCACGGATCTGAGGCCGAGTGAAACTACAACACGGAGCGAAGGTTCAAAACGACTTAACCGTTTTCAGGAAATAAACTCATCTCATATTCAGTCATTAACTTCGGTGATGTGGGTTTAACACATGTAAATATCTTAACTTTTTAACATGTCTCACATGGAATAGAGTCACTGATAGAAAAAAAATATATAAAAAACACTGATAGATATCATTTTCAGACTGGGTGTACCTAATAAACTGGCAAGTTAGACACCACTATGCTTCAGTCCTCCAGTGTTCTGAAGCAGCACTGATTGAGTATGTGCTGAGTGCCATATTCCTCTCACTCACACACACACACACACACACACACACACACACACACACACACACACANACACACACACACACACACACACACACACACACACACACACACACACACACACACACAAACCCAAGACCTGAACTCAGCAGCACACTGAAAAATAATCTGCCGGGGACGCACGGCACACAAACAGCCAGCAGAGCAGCGAGGACAGACATGCACAGTTACAGTGTGAGTGGACGTGTGTGTGTGTTTACCTTGTAATTTTACACTTGTGCTCATTATCATCTGCTTCAGGGAGCTTCCTCTTCTTCTTCACAGGCATCACGGAACCTTTAATGGGCTTCACTAGCTGGGCTGCATATAGGAGTAGATTGTTGTTTTTAGTCATGAGATACCACATCCACCCCCTCATCCACCTACACACACCTCTGGATGACAATGCAAGCCAGTGATCAATCATTTATTTCAGGGTGAAATGTGCTCGATGCAGCTCATACCTGAGTACTTCTGGCTGCCTTGTCCATTCAAATCTAAGAGATTCTAGAGTAAAAGAGATCAAAACCTCAGGTGAGAAGGTCCCTGCACATACTCAGAAGTTGAGACTGAGACGTTGTACTGCAAAGTTTAGCTGTAGTATCAGTGTGTAAACGTTGGACTGCATTAACTTTATCCACTACATTTTAAAATGAACACAAACTGCTTACAAGCTTGTCCAGCGTTTCTGATGCTGTGCTGACGTCGGCCCGACTGCCCGGATTGTTCCTACGGGCAGATACATAATAAACACAAGCAAAGCATCATCAGTACTCAATGGTTCAACAACATTAACCATATGACCACCACGTTTATCAAGTCAACGTCATTATCTGTCACGATCTGTAAATGTTTAAGAAAACCGTTCACGTCTAAAACAGTGCTGGATGAGGTTCAGGTCACGGCTCAAAGCTGGGAGAACAGTTTCTCTTTGGACGTGGCTTTGTGCACAGGGACGCCGTAAACAGGAAACGGCCTTTCCAAAGCTGTTGCCAAGTGTGAGCGCACCATTCCCTGAAATATCGTTGTACGCTTAAGTATTAACGTCTCACTTTGTTGGAGCGTCTCTAAATCAAATGTGGACGCTGAAAGTGAATCTTGGACATTAGTATGTAGAGTCATGCCGTATAAGGCAGGTTTACAGACACAGAGATCACTTTCACTTACAGGTTTGGTCAAGTTTAGTGTGCTGTCCATGAAGACGGACAATGTGTCAGCAGCTGTCTCGAATCCCCAAATGTTGGCGTACTAATACTATACTTATAGTCCAGTATTTATTTTATTCTTTACAGGAACCTGCTAGTCTTTCTGTGGTCCTTATTGACACATCATCAACAAAAATACAAAAACATAAGTTCATATAAACGTTAGCGTCACGTAATGACGTTAACGTAAACGTAACGTAAAGAAACGATTCGGTTTTATTTAAATAACGTCGAATCACAACAGAAGCTGTCTCAGTCCACTTTCCATACAGAACAAGTCAGGACCATGATCTTCATCTTCAGGGAGCCAGCATGACAAAGCACTCTGCATTACTGAGAGTAAAACAGGGTTGTTTTTTTTTTTTTTAAATCACGTTAAGGCTGATAATATTTTTAAATCTCATCAGGACGAGATTTTTAAAGAAAATGACTAAACACTGCCATGTCTGGGTGTCTGCTATGTTTGTTAAAATACAAGCAAAACCACAGGCTGTAGTGGAGAAGAGGGCGTATTTAAATGTCTGTTTTTAGTCCATTCTTCTAACATAATTCATCATAAGTCTGAGGGGTTTCTGACGACTATTCTAACCGAATTTACCGTTAAATAGGGCGACTTTAGGACCTTCCGTTCATGCTAGCCGAACACGGCTAACTAGGTTACGATGACTAATGTTACAAATCCTGACTAGATCTCGCACCTGGTAATCGATTAAACGTCACAGAAACTTAAATTACAACATAAAACAGACATTTTTAGTGTTTCATTATTTAGGGTTCAGTATTTGCTGCTGGGAGACTTCTTTTGTTTGCTAGCTAGCGGAGCACCGCGGGTGTCAAGACAGCACAAGCAACGTTAGCTAGTTTGTCAACAGCGACTTCAAAGGCTTATCAAATCCACTGAAGTCAATTAAAACGAAGTTAACGGAGTTTTTGTTTAATAACGAACACAAGATAACCCCCTTTAAATACGTCGAAACACTTACTTGTCACACTAGTTGGGTAGTAGTAGTACTTGGCTGACAAATCAAATCCACTTCTTCACTTCACCGGGAGTTTGGCTGTCGCCGGCGTTTCCGGGGACTGGACGATACCATAACTTCATGGGGGTGTGACTCTCATTAAACGTTTCCATGTTGATGAAAACGTTGGCATACATAAATTCCCATCTTGAGAAAGCTCTAACACATTTTTTAATCTTATTAGATTACATATATATATTATTTAACCAACAGTGTACACAAGAGGAAATGGCTAAATTTCCCATCCACCCTACCGGACGGAAAAAGGTGAAACGTGCATCTTCTTAAAGGAACAGTCCTTTATTTTTGGGACTCACCTCGAGCGCGCACACGTTCTCCGGTGGATTTAAGATCACTGAATCAAAGGAGGAAGGAAAGATATATGGATAGAGGTAAAAAAAAACAAAAAACAAAACATTGTATTTGCGCCCATGCCAGCTTTGGTTTCCTGTTCTTGTGTTTGCCTCAGGGTTTTTTCCCCATGAAGATGCCATACACAGTCACATAAGATGAGTTCTGCGTCATTCAGTCACAATTTTCAGAATGAATCACTGAGAGGTGACACTGTTCCAGCTGGCAGGGTCACCTGTGTGTTACTGATGTTGTTCCAACAGTGTCAAACAAACAGCCAGCAGTGGAGAAATTTAGGAAGAGCTGTCTGAAAGAGCAGATGTCTTCTCACTAAACAAACTGGATGTGGTGCCAAAGAAGTGAAGCACAGTGCTCACCTGTCAGACCTGCGACCAGTCCTGCAGACACTGATGAGGTGCAGCATCACATCCAGCTGTTAGCAGCAGGCATCATCAGAGTCTGAAAGTGCATATGCATTAGCAATATTCATTGTTAGGAAGAAGAACTGAGACGTTAAGATGTGCACAGACCACCACACGCTCAGCAGCCAAACTGCTCCTGACCATTGTTAGAGTAGAAGGGGCTCCTGATATGCTCAGAGGTATTTATCTCACTGTATTACAAAAATAAAATGGACACTCAAATAAAAAAACATGGTTCTATCTCTTTTCACTCAGTTAGCAACATGAGGGAACTTATCTTTAAAAACCACTGATGTTTATTTGCTCCAAACAGTTATGAAAATGAGGTACAAGCCTGCATGTGCTGTGAAGGAGTAACCAGCCTGATAGTGTAGGTTAATTAGTAAATGTAATGCCATTCATTCTCAGAGTTAGACAAAGGCTAGGATTAGGCATCTCAACAGTATTTATTTGGCAGAAACCCAAAGTATAATATATTAGTACAACAGTCAGTGTACCATTGGGCATGTCTATCAAGTACATTTACACACAGTGGTAACACACACACACACACATACTGACGCAGCACACAGCAGAGGAGAGTTTCATGTAGCATAAAACCAGCTGAGCTTGTGCTGCAGGGTGGAGTGCTGAGGAAAGGTCAGCTCTGGCTGTGTGAGATGACACATAGAGCAACGTGTCCCACATCCAAACTGCTACTGTGGTTACTGAAATGTCTTCAAATGAGGCTTAATGTTCACTTTCTCGACTGTCCTTTGTGTTAAATATGCCTCCACTGCTCCAGCATGTGGATCTACAGTCGATGCTACCGGCCATATTGGCAGTGGAACGCGCTAACGCCAAACTCAACGGGCTAACCAGGAAAGCAAACACAAAAACAACATAAAAATGCCAAAACTTCAAAGTTCATGTTTGAAGTTGCATCGATCCATCCTTGAACTTCAGCTTTGAGGCGAATGCTGCTTCGTATGAGCCCTCAAAACAGTCTGAAGTAAAGTATCTGCACACATTTATAGCATTTCCAGTTGATGTGGGGATATTACTTAAATAAAAAATGAGGTTAATCCACTCTGTCTTCACTTTTTCAGATGATGGTAGTAGATGAAGACTGTCAGCTGCCACGTGGATGGAGCTCCTCGACCTGCATGTTAAGTACATTATTTTCATTATGCTGAAACACTAATGACACCGCGATGAACCCAGTGCACCACCCGCCCATGATAACGAGCTGGAAAAAGTTAGGAAGCTCACTGGAGTTGTGTTGTATCTGCTAGCAAACTCTGCTGTACATATACTGAAATAAAGAACTAGAAGGCTCTCAGTACACGAAATACACGTCCCTCCAGTGACACCAGGAAACTCTGGAAATGTCTGTCAGTTATTCCCACGCGTCACATGTTGTTTTGATCCACACGGCAACCGTCTCCACCTTTTCAACTAAGGCTGTTTATTCATTTGTTCACGCATCTGAAAGCGCGCTGCGTCGATTCTTTCTCGAGGGTAGCTTCACAGTGAAACAGGACAAACCTGGTAACTTCAGAATCACCTAAACCACTTTGCCTTCCTATCATCCATCCACTCATCTCACTCCTCAGCAGGTGAAGGGAAGCTCCCTCCGTCCACTCTGCCACCAGGGAAGGTGTCTCGTCACAGTTTGGCCTCAGATGTAGAAACACTTGTGGTCCTTCAGGTTCCTCAGATAAGAGAAGCTCTTCCCACACTTGTCGCACATGAACTGCTTCTCCCCGGTGTGGATCTGCTGGTGAGCTTTCAGGCTGTTTCCCTGGTTGAAGCTGCGCCCGCACGTGTCGCAGCTGAACGGCTTCTCCCCGGTGTGGATGCGCTGGTGTCTGTTCAGGTTGCCCGTGTTGCTGAAACATTTCCCACATGTGTCGCAGCTGAAGGGTTTCTCTCCTGTGTGGACCACCTTCAAAGAGGACGGGTAAAAGAGAAACTGTGGGTCAAACCATTTTCATACGGAGGACAAGCAGTTTTAAAGTCTTTCATAAAGATTTAACACCACTGTGCGACGTGTTTTCAGAGCAGTGCTGTGACGAGCATAAAGGTTTTACTTGATTTAACATGAAGTTTGATGGTAAATAACATCTTGGAAAGTAAATTGGTCCTTTATTTTTGAGGTTTCTGATCAAATTGCTTATTTCTAAATGGTCTAAATTTGCTGAGCCTGTCCACTACAGAAACCTTAATGAGTGCAAACCTCCTGTACCTGATGTGATTTCAGGCTGCTGTGCTGCGTGAACAGGCGACCGCAGATGTCGCAGGAGAAGGGCCTCTCCCCGCTGTGCGTCTTCAGGTGAATCTTCAGGTAACTGGACGACTTGAAGCTCTTCCCGCAGAGCCCACAGCTGTGAGGCCGGTCCACCGTGTGGTGCTGCTGGTGCGAGCGCAGGTCGGTGATCGAGCTCAGCCGCCGGCCGCAGAGCACGCACGTGCACGGAATAGTCGCCGCGTGCGTCTGGAGGTGTTTGCGAAGCGAGTCCACGCAGGCCACCGTAGTCCCGCATGCCACGCATGCCAGCGAGTTCTCGCCTGAGTGAGAGGTCTTCTGGTGCATCTTCAAGGCACTCTTCTGGGTGAAACACTTGCCACAGGTCTCGCAGCTGAAGGGACGCTCGCCGGTGTGGATCCGCTGATGGCCCTTCAGAGTGTCCGCCTGGTTGAAGCTCTTGCCACAAGTCTCGCACCTGAACGGCTTTTCCCCCGTGTGTATGCGCAGGTGGCGCTGCAGGTTACCTTGTATTGTGAAGCTTTTGTTGCAGTACTGGCAATTATAGGCCCGCTCCCCCGTGTGGACCATCTGATGCATCTTCAGGCCGTGAGCTCGGTAGAAGCTCTTTCCACACTGCTCGCAGCGGAACGGCCGGACCTCCGCATGGAGACGCTGGTGGTTCCTCAGCAGCTGCTTCAGGGTGAAACCCTTCCCACAGACGTCACAGGTGTGTGGTCTCTCACCTGTTTGTGGGAGCAATGAGTACAGTAAGAGTGACAGAACGTGGCAAACTCCTGGCAAACACAACACATTTTCAATACGTTGTCAGCTTCTCGTGGAATCCTCCTGTGCTGTATTATGACAGATTATGTCAGAAATCTGACAGAGAGCTGAACGCACCTGTGTGAAGCAGCATGTGTGCGTTGAGGCTGCGCTGGAAAGAAAAGCCTCGGCCACACTGGGAGCAGTGGAAGGGCTTCTCTGCGTTGGCCCCGTGGACGGCCTGGTGGGCTTTGAGCTGCAGCAGCTTGGTGAAGCTTTTCCTGCAGTGTCTGCAGCTCAGAGGCTGCTGGTTCTGACTCGGACTCTCCTTCTTCGCTCGGCCTCGATGGGACTTGGGCTTTACGACACGTTTGGGTCTGGTGGTGTATCCTGGGTCACCGTCATCTGGATCCTCTGGCTCCAGCTGACAGACACATTTTACAAAATGGTTATTAATTTCCTTTAACCCACTTTTCCTCTTCTTGCTTTTGGCCAATGGCTCATGGTTCATCACACACAACCTGGCCTTCGCCTCCGCTCTCATTAACACCATTCTTAATCATGAAAAGTCAGACAATAGGACAAATACAAACAGACAAACAACACAAAGTGAATGAGCTGTTTGTGAAATCGACCTGGTAGTCTGGGTCGTCGCCATCGTCCTGGCCGGGGTCGTCTCTGTACTGTCCAGAATCACAGGACACCTGGTCAGTGAATGCCTCCAACCCTTCCTCCTTTATTATCACAGGCTGGACGCTGTCCTGAGAGGATGACAGAATATGGACAGAGGTCACTTTGTGGCGACTGTGGCATGAGGGCGTCTTAATGTGAAGAAGAGAACACTAAGTGGGGGACAGAGACGAAGGAGTTCAGATCATCAAGACAAGACAGGATTTTACCTCGTAAGTTCTGCCTTTCCAGAGGTGAATTATGGGTGATCTCTTCACTCCGCCATCACCACCAGCCACAACTGGAAAAAGGCAAAAGGCTGTTTATCAGCATTTCTGTGGCAACTTCAGTCTCAGTGCAAAGACAAGGACAAAGACTGACTGTTGTCGATGTCAGAGGAGCTTGTGGTAACAACGAAAAATGACCTAAGTGAGTGTTTTATTATCTTGTGGGTGACAGGACGGACTCGTCACCTCTGCAGCTCTTCCTCCCGGAGCGCTGGCTCTGGACAGTCTCTCCTTCTGCTCCGTTGGTCGGAGCCCTCCTGCCCTCCTCCGCTGTGCCGCCTCCCTCCGTCAGCTCCTCCGCATCCTTCTGGCCTCTGCTGCCCTCAAGCACCAGCTTCAGCTCCATCTCTGCCACCTCCAGCCTCCTCCTCAGGTCCTCCGTCTCGGCGACCCCCCGCGTCACCTGCAAAGACAAAGCAGAGCCTTTTAAACAGAAACCACGACTGATGCAGAACTGGGTGATTCCGTACTTCTCTGGCTGATATGATCATATGAAGAGCGACTGTGACACGATGACACGAATCTGCGAGCGCAGTGAAGTGACGTACTTCTGACCGCAGCAGAGACGAACATTCGTGGAAAAGCTGGCAGATCTTCTCCACAGCTTCTCGAGCCAGAGACGCCATGAATACGCCGAACTGGACCACCTGCTGGGAGCAGATCAGGATGTTTGGAGAAGATGAACATGTGATTGATATGATGCACCAGTATAAACAGTCTTTGTCATTTTCAGTGACGAACTGTGTAATCTGTATTTCTCAGAAACAGACTGTTTAATGAAAAGCAGGAAGTTAGATGACGAATAAGAGTCCAAACAGTCGACCAATAATAAATTAATAACATTACTGGATGGAGTCTTAATGGAGTCATTTAGTTTTACAGGTTTGGGCCTCTCAAACGAAACTGCTCTTTTATAATATTATAAAGTGAATATCTTTGGACTTTTCATAAAACGAGCAGTTTGAAGACACAAAAGGGTTAGGGTTAGACTCTGACAACTTGCTTTGAGGTTTTTCTAAATATATAACAGTTCAATAATCAATAATTCATGAGTAAGTCATGTCACAAAGCGACTCATGCTAAAATACTATGAAATACAAGGAGGTTTGCCTCAAAATCACACCTGCATCATAATTTCCTTCTGTTAAAGTTTTATTTTGTATTGAGAATCTGACTTGTAACGAAATCAAATGAAAGTAGTGTAACGGAAAGTGCACATATGAAGTACAGTTAGCGGGGTAGAAGTTTAAAGCAGCACGAAGTGGAGAGACTCAGTACAGATTTCACATCCCAGCCCCGCGTGCGATCGGAAATATTGATCTGCAGGTAACGTGACACCTGTGGCTGAAGCGTCTGTAGACATAGAGCAGATAGATAAGCCTGGAGCTGCTGTCCTGCTCCACGTGGCCATCAGGTGGACTCTTCTGGTCTGTCCTGCCGCTGTGACCAACCAGATAAACTTAATTCAGCCTGAACCTGTCCTCCAGCAGCACAGCAGCCCCGAAGTCACTGTTTACTGGAGTTTCGGCGCTGAAAGCTAACCGAAGCAACAAGCTAGCTCTTCTATTTCTATGATCAGCTGCTTGTTTGGACGCCAGGCGAGGAGGCAGGCGAGGAGGACGTAACGTTCAGGGGACACACAAACAGAGAGCAGCAGCGTCACGTTCACGTACCGTCTCAGCCGAGGACCCGAGGCTGTTTTCAGTCCTACATGAAGACAAATCTGGACGTGTTGGATCGGAGCCGCCGATAACTTTGGTCATTTCTGCGACAGTCGCGCTGACCATTATCTCCAACACAGCGCCGACCTGCGCCTCCAAATCCGACATTGTGACAGATGAACGTGTCAGCTGGAAATGTTGTTTCACTTCAACAATTTTACAACGAAACAAGAAGCTTTTGCTGCTACAACATTGTCTTTGTGGTGATTGAAACTCGCACCACTCACAACACGGATCCCAACTTCCTCTTCCCAGTTCATGTTCTTCAAAATAAAAGCACGCACACTCACTAGGTCCTATTCAGCACTCCTAACACCACCTCCTCACACTGAATGCAGGTCACATGCTGACAAAGAAATAGAGTCATATTTTTCTTTCACATCAGTTTCAGCCCTCGTCAGAGAGTGCAGTCATAAAAGTTTTAAAATTGTCTTGTTTGATGGCAGAGATGAATGAGGTGGGCAGAATAGCCAAAAGCTGTTGTATGGACATGACGGAGGTTGTTTCGAACTAAAATTGTCTTACTTCTGGGAAGGTGAGGACATTTTGAAGTAGCTTGTGTAAGTATATAATCACAGATTACCCGTGTAAATACTATATTACATCAGTTCAAGTACATTCAAGTATGCGATTTCTAAATAATTTTACTTTGATTTTGGTTAGAGGAAGTACTCATGTAGCATTATGTCTACCTTGACGCTAGTTAAATTCACGGCAGACATCGATGCAGTTAGAAACATGTCTTCACTGCCCTCCAGTGGCCAAACTCAGAAACTACAGTACTGTATTTAAAAAATAGTATTAAAAAAAAAGTTGAGGGGAGACATAACCGCCTATTTGATATGTTTACCAGAAGAAGAGAAACGCCATCAAAGTGATCCTTTTTGTAATAGAGGCCACATGGATTTTCGTGTATCACGCACAGGGAAGAGCGACATGCTAATCATAAATCCAGCCAAGAGTCAGAGAAACATGCTCCACCAGTATTTCTATCTCTGCCGTCCACTCATAACCACCTTCTGCTGCCGAATGTCTCTTTCCAGCAGCTGGTCTGAAGCAGAATGTGTAAATGACGTGCACATTTCCTTCAAGTAATACATAAACTGAGAGCTGATTTTATCTGCCCTTTGTGTTTTCATTCAAACAATGGAAAATCAAAGCATTGGGCGTGAGGCACACGCATTTCAACCGGTTCAAACGGCCCACCTTGTATTTCTCACGCAGAGAAATTACTAAGATAACGGCCACAAAGTTGCGCGGCTATTTTTTATAACAGTGTAACAGGTAGAGGAATTTGTAAGGTGTCGGTCGTGGATGAAACGGAGCAGAGCCGCTTTGTTTTTTTGCTCGTTTTTCTCGGTAGTGTTGCTAACAATTTTTTTTGGTCGTGTTGCTAACACGACCAACAATGCTAACCGTTACACCGGCCGTTGTTCCATAGTTTGTTCAAAATTCATAAAAAATACTGTGTTTTAATGCAATAAAAAGAGGTGTGTGTCATAGAACAAGCTTAGCTCTACCATCCTGTGTTGATTTTGAGCCAATAGGTCACATGAGCTGGGAGCTATTGAGCTATAATGCTCATATTTACATTACATTACTGTAAAAAAAAGAGAAATACATTATAATTAATTTGTTATTATTATCAAAATACTTAAAATAACAGGCACGTTGTTAATTTACAGATATTGTCTGTAATTTTACAGATTTTTATACTATTTATACTACTTTTTACATCCCGTAAACTAGGCACACTGCCCTGTCTTTTCCCGTCAGTCACCATGAAGCAGGTCAGTGAACGCAGCATGAACGGCCTTCTATTCTGTTATTTTCTTTTAAAGAGAGAGAGAGAGAGAGAGAGAGAGAGAGAGAGAGAGAGATCAAAGGATCAGAATGTTCAGTGTTTTTTTTAAATTCGCATTCAGCGTTCTGGTATTACATCTCTGTGACATCACTGATGTGTGCTTTGATGCCTTTGATGTGTGATGACTATAAGACACATTCACCGGACACTGAACACACTTTTTTCTTGATTGCATAGTTTATAGTAGTAGTAGTAGTAGTAGTAGCAGCAGTAGCAGTAGTAGCGTACAATCACACAGAATGTATTTCCTTTTTCAGTTATTGGTTGGAGCAAATGATCACATCGCTATGTTTGCACTGGGTTTTGTTGTGGGCACTTTAGTCACTAAAAGTGCCAGAAGGCTCTTTGAGTACTACTTCAGCGAAAAAGAGAAACCTTCAGATGACGCAAACACAGCACCTCCTGTTCCCATCTTCGACCAAAAAGAGGGAGCTGGAGGTGCAGACACCAACACAGGACCTCCCGTTACCCTCCTCATCCAAGCAGAGGGAGCTCGAGATGCAGACACCAGCACAGCACCTCCTGTTCGCATCAGATGGGATCTGCATGCTTCCCTGCGCACCACAGCACGAGAGGTCAACAATGATCTCTGCAAGAAAATTTGCAGATTTTCAAATGGCTTTAATAATTGCTGGATGAACGCAACGGTCCAATCTGTTGTACATCTGGCACTTGTGCAGGAAAAGTTAAAGCACCAATCCTCAGATGCTTTGGCAGAATTATCAGCAGCACCAGCATTCGCAAGGCTCTTTCTAACAGCCCTCAGAAACCCAGGGACGACTTTCGGTCGCAAACCAATCTTTAAGGCGCTGAGCCAATTAATTTTGGTCATACCAGAATTGACCCCTTGCGCATTTAATGATTCCGTTGATTTATTAAACCATTTATTGCTCTGGTTAGAAGAATGCAGGGTGCAAACGATGGTGACAACAACAGAAATGAGCAGGTGTGAACAATGCAAAGTCACCACATCTAGCGCCTCAGTCATGGGCACAACTTATTTTTTACCAGGACAAGGTGAAGACATTTACTCTCTCCTCAAGGCTGTTTTCAGTCCAAGCGTTGGAAAATGTAAGACATGTGGATCCAACGTAGAGACACACCAGGTGTGGAATAGCCCAGACATCTTAAGCCTTTATTTGCCTCGACTTCAGGGACCGGACGATAGAGTACAAGTGGCTCCTTCTGACTATGTTGAGGTTGCTGTGGACAAAGACATAACGCAGCTCTACAAACTGTCCTCTGTCATTTGTCACGGCGGTCTGCACATTTGGTCATATTTGTTTTTTGATGATATTACCATCAAAGCAGACGATCAGAAGATATCTGTCGAACCAGTGCGCTACCCAGATGACATATATGTCACAGGGATAATCTATCTCTATGAAAAGGTGGACTTGTTCACTTAAGCGTCGTCTGAATATTCACAAAGACCAAACCAAAACATGGACAGAAGTTCACGCCAGAGAGGACAAGAGAAAACTGAAAGGACGACTTTAAAAGGCTCCATCCACACCAGCAGCAGATCCTGCAGCTTTAGCAGCTTTCAGTTGTGTCTATCCTGTTCTTAGTCTGGGTTTACTCTGGGTGCTCCAGTTTCATCCAAAAATAAATATTACAAATTATTATTAATTTGTAATATTTATTTTAAAAAAAAAATCTGTAAAGAGATTTTTCTGCAGAAATGAATGTATTTAATGTATGTTTGCTACAGTAAAATAAGAACTGAATCAACTGACAATCACTGAATGTCACATTTCCAAAATAAATCAGACTTGATAAAAACCTTTGAAAACACAAGCAGAATCAATTGTTTTAGCCAATATTGAGTTTAAATTTTCCTTACCTGTTTTGTCCGATGAACATCCAGCAGCAGAATGTCTTGACCTTTCGTCTCCACCAGTTCAGTTTTCTTTTGTTTCCATTTCATTAATTTTCATATTATTTCTCATTGTGAGAGGCCAGGTCACAAGCTGTGTGACAAACCATTTGGAGAATCAGGTTGTATTATTATTATTTTGGTTTTTATATTTACAGATCACAAATATATTCCATTGTTGTTGATTTCAAATGACATCAACCTCGTCCGTGCCTTGCAGCTCTGGCCTCAGGAACAATTGGTATGAGTCAGAGGATCTCAGCGAACACAGTTAATATTTTTTATGAATTTTTAATGCATTTTATACTGTAAATATGAGCATTATAGCCCAATAAGTCCCTGGTCATGTGACCCTTTGGCCCAAAACCTGTGTAGGACAGTAAATCTAAGCCTGTTCTATGACACACACCTCTTTTTATTGCATTTGGACACATTTAGTATTTTTTTAATGAATTTTTAATGTATTTTATACTGTAAATATGAGCATTATAGCTCGTTTGCCATGAAGTCTGTAATAAGAGCGCACTTAAAATGTTGGAGCTGCTGGCTTGACCACCCGAAAACGAGAGACGGCCGACATGAACGCAGTTAAATACGTGTTGTTCAAGTAAAGTCACCTGCGTATCACACAGACTCCACCACTTCTTTACCACCTTTAACATGAAACTCTGTTAACTGCTCTTCACCACAAGACTCGCAGGTCAACATTAGCAGAAGCTAAACGTTCAGCTATTAGCTAGGTAACTCTCCTAGCTAGCTAGCTAACACAGAAAAAGACGTTAACTTAAACTGACACTGGCTGTTAGCTTGGTAAAACCTGATTTAATCAAAAAGAAACTTTGCATTATTCCCTACTCACCAGGTTTCCTGACACCTACTCTGCTGACTCGAGTTGAAATGCAAATTGAAGAAGACACGTATTTCACTCTCCGGACTTTCTATAAGCTATATGACTGAGATATGAGTCTTATATCGTTGGGTATTTTTAGTCCCTTGCGCGGGAAAAGAACAGCGGAATCCGATTGGTTGAAAGTCACCGTCAACAACACGATGTTTGATGGCTTCCGTGTGTACGTACTGAGCAGGGGGGAGGGGCGGGGGTTACAGACACAGCGCGCATGCACACACATAGCACTAAGAAATGCTGAATAAAATAAAATTTTTATTTGTACGAATTTATGTGTCCTTTATCAGATCAGACCCCCATCCCCACCCCAACCCCCACCGTTGCCGCCAAAATCTCAATCTGAACTCAGTTCAAAACTTGAAAGCCCGGCAAAATAACTGACGTGATCCCATCTATACTCGTAATGTTTACTGCCCTCCAGTGGCCACATTGAAGAACTACATCAAGATAACATCAAGTCAGACAAGATAGCATGGTATAATCTCCGATCAATATTTCCAAACTAAATCTAACTCTTCGCCAAGCCCCACCCTCCTTAGCAACTGTTGCTATGGGGCTCAAACTCTGAGTAGTACTTTTAATATCGAGTCTTACCATGAAAACGGTGGCGGTTACCTTCGAAATTTGCAGTAAAGTTGTGAAACACTGGTTCTTCGATTCCTCACAGAGGTCAATAAAAAAGGCTTTTCATTTCTATCTGACGACCATGAACTTTGTCTGCTAAAATGATGACTCGCACTTGCAGCTTCTTATAAGTGTAGCTAGCTAATGTAAGCTAATGCTAATACTGGCCTCCGACGGCCACAGTGAGAAACTACAATACTGCATACTGTCATGCTGTATATATCAATGGAATTGATATTACCAACAGTGTAAGATGATTATTTGTGTGATTATGCCAAATAACAACACTAACATCAGTATTATTAAAAATGCATTAATAAAAGTTAATTTAATAAACACAAATCAATAACAGTTCTCTACAGTTTTCTAAATAGATTTCTGGACTGTTGTTTTGTCCTGACCGGAGTCAGATCTGCCGTCACGTCTTTATCATGAGCAGTTGCTCAGTTTCAGGATGTACTGAGTGCGTTTCCTGACATTTCCTGGTCTTTCTCAGAGCAGTTGTGTCTCTTGAGCGACCTTGAGTCTGAAAATCCGTGCCCACAGCTGCTACAGGCATAGGGTCTCACTCCTGTGTGGATCTGCATGTGGAACTTCACGTGTCCGAGCTGCCTGAACTTCATCCCGCAGAGCTCACACTCGTAGGGCTTCTCCCCCGTGTGGATCCGTAAGTGTCTCAGGTAGTTGGTGTAGATCCTGAAATCTTTGCCGCACTCCTCACATTTATATGGTTTCTCTCCAGAGTGCTGCAGTTTGTGCGACTTGAGGGCCTGAGGGATGATGAAGCTCTTGTCACACATGTCACAAGCGTACGGCCGTTCCCCGGAATGGATGCGCTGGTGGTATTCGTAGGTAGCTTTGTAGAAAAAGGATTTCCCACATTTGTCGCAGCTGTACTGCTTGTGACCGGTGTGAATGAGCTCGTGCCTCTTCAGTGAATGCGCCGTGTCAAAGGCCATGCGGCAGATCTTGCAGCTGAATGGCGTCACGTCCACCGTCGTCTGGTCCGGTCGATAGATAACTCTGCGGTTGCTGCGCTCTCGAGGTCGTCTTCTGATGACCCGCCCTTGGTTTTCGTTGTGACTTACTTTCTGGTGTTTCTGCAGCTGGCAGTTGTAAAGGAAAGCCTTTCCACACAGGTCGCACATGAACGACTTTGAGTCGCCGTGAAGAAGCATGTGAGCCTTCAGGTTGCTGTGCTGAATGAAACTCTTCCCGCAGACTTTACATCCGAACGGTCTCTCGCCTGTGTGAATGCGAATGTGTCTCTTCAGGTTGTGCTGGAGGGTGAAACCCGCTCCACACGTCTCACACGTGAACACTTTCCCTCTGTGGACCGACTGGTGCGTCCTGAGCGACCTCCTCTTCGCGAAAGCTTTGCCGCACACCGTGCATTTGAAAGGATGCTCCCCGGTGTGAACGCTGCGGTGGCACTGCAGCGTGAACGCCGACCTGAAACTCTCCCCGCAGTCCGAGCACTTGTGCAGCTTTTCCGCCGTGTGAACGACCTGATGAGCCTGCAGGCTGTGTTTCGTTTTGAAGCCCTTCCCGCAGGTGGAGCAGATGAACGGCCTCGTGTCCGTGTGCACAAGCTGATGAGTCTTCAGGTGCATTTTCGTTTTGAACGTCTTCTCACACAGCTGGCACTTGAAGCTGGCGTACTTCTTCTCCTCGTGCAGCAGCAGGTGGTGCTCGAAAGTCGCCGCATTCCTGAATTTTCTCGGGCACTGGTTGCAGGCGAAAGGCCACTGTTCTTTGTGAGTGTTCGCGTGCTTCTGCAGGTGAAACTGTCGGGTGAAGCACTTGTTACAGACGTCGCATACATACAAGACCTTCCCCTTCTTCCTGCCCACTGCTTCCTGTGTGGTTTGGCCATGAGTGACTTCAGATTGTTGAGTGTTTGTTGTGGTTAAACCCGCTGCAGCGTCTGTACAGGAGTGGAAAAGACAAACGTTACTACACGTCCAGCATGACATCCAGAGGAACAGGACGACACCGGGAAGAAGGAGCTTTTAATGGGAACAGGAAACATTTTGGCATCTGTATCTGACTTTAAATCCACCATCTCAAATCACACCTTGTCTACTCGCTTGTGAGGACCAAGCTTCAGAGTTCACCTGCTTTGTCGTCTGTCCACCATCTGAAATTAATAATAAAGAAAACTGGACTTAACTGACAATACTGGAAATATTCTGTTGGCAGTAATAATATACAGTGTTTGGTCGAACAATGACATCATTGTTTAACAGACAACAGATCAGATCATCAGAAAATAAACTCTAACTGTGTGGGAACACTAACCTTTATTACCTGATTCTCCGTCCGTCTTTCTTTTTAGCTCCCCGAACTGCTGCAGGGTGAAGATCAGGCCGCTCTCCCTGAACAGGACGGGGCAGCCGTTCACCACGCTTTCTCTCCACGTCCTGGCGTCTCCATAGCGCTCAGTCATCGTCCTCAGCTCGCCCTCCAGGTGTCCCACTCTGGCCTTCAGGGTCTTGTTTTCGTTGTGCATCGTCGAGGACAGTTGGGAGAAAATGGTGTTGATCTTTCTCGTTGCCTCCCGTGACAACATTTCCACAAAATCTGACTGAGAGGATCAAAATAAAGAACAATTTGTTATAAAGTATCTATCAGATGTGGATAAATAAAGTGATTCATAAATCATCATTGTAAGACATTTCAAGTGATAGAAATTAGAAATCCAGGACTGAACAACTGTCTCTGCCGTCAGTTCGCCCCCCACATCACTGGGGGGCGCTAACGCACTCTGCTGTTTACCAGACGTCATTACTACAAAACAAAAAAACTTGTAAAAATCAGAAAAAAGGAGCCGGCGCCAATATTTATACGCCCATGTCCTCCTTATTGTGTAGCGAGAAGTTTCTCTTCCCCTCAGGATTTTACACTGAACATTTTAGCTTGTAGCTGTATGCGGTGCCATGACAGTCCGCCATCTTTGTTACGCTCGGCGTCTCGCTGCATACACAGTCGTTTTCGTTCCGTCGGTACACTCTCCCCCGTCTGCAGTATTTCTGACTCTTCACAAACCGAGTGTGTGATCATCAATGTGTGTATGAACGTAATAAAAACCGTAAACTGTGAACTCACCTTCTGCCTCTCAATGAACTCCTTCATCTTATTTTCTTCTTTTAAGTTTACGACATCAACCGCGGTCCTAACGGCTGTCTCCACGATGGACTTTGTTTCTGAATAAAACACAAACTTTTCCGACATTTTCCCTTAATTTTATCCTATCTTAAATCCAACAGCTAACTCTAACGGCAGCAACAAGAGTAGAAGAGTTAGCGTCATTGATTCCGGAAATGGAAGTAGCACAAAGATCCACCTTCAAAATAAAAATCTTAAAGTTGCTTCGGTTGCAAATACTCTTTAATAACAAACGAAAATAAAAATACAGCGCCATACACAGAACTGTGCATAAGAAAGCCATTTCGTTATTTTTGTTCGTAAATAATTACATCTTAAGAGCATTCTATGGGATTATTATGAAATCACAAAACATAAATTAATACAAAACAGCTGTCAAAACAGAAGTCTTTCAAAAAAATTGTTCATGTTCAACTCAGCTGGTGAGCAGGAGTTATTTTCAGCAGCTCAAACTAAGTCCTAATGCACAGCTTCAAATAATGAAGCCAAAATCTTTGCTGTATTTATCTTATCTTACACTGTATTTGGGGTTTCACACGGACAGAACAGCCTCCGTGTTTGACAAAGGTGAGCAGTAGCATTTGTGTTTTATTAGCAGATGTTAATACAAAAAAGCAAATTTAAATGCCGCTAACAACGCTGCTAACCTCTCCTGTGAATACTCTGAATGAGCGGAGCTGTGACGACTTTATCAATGACTGTATTATTACTCCTGATTGAACTCTGGCGTATCACCAGAGATGCAAAGTGAGAGCCAAAACAAAAGCTTCAGGTTTATAACATGAAACAAACAAGCCTCCCTTTGTCACTGTGGAGCTTTCACAAGGAAAAGTTTTTTTACTGAATGACTCCAACAACCGACCACACTTTCCAAACTGGATAAACTTTCTGTCTAAACTAGCGTGTTAGGTGAGTTAACTGTACCAAAAGGCACCACACACATTTTACTTCTCCCATCACCGACCTCCATTTGATGTGACTTCATTTAACCAAAGCTCTCCTCTCTGTTGATCAGCTGAGCGTCGTGCATGGCGCCACCTACGGGCCGTTACAGCTGTGCTTCTTGAGCTGCCTTGAGTCAGAGAAGCCTCGGCCACACTGCTGACACGAGTACAGCTTCTGTCCGGTGTGGACCTGCAGGTGGGACTTGAGCTGGTTGGACTGGTGGAACTTCCTGTGACAGTACAGACACTCGAAAGGCTTCTCGCCCGTGTGGATTCGCAAGTGTCTGTAGAAGTTCCCGTCTGTCCTGAAGGCCTTGCCGCACTGGTCGCACTTGTAGGGTTTTTCGCCGGTGTGAATTCGCTCGTGCTGCTTCAGGCTGCCGGCGTGGAAAAACCTCTTCCCGCACACATCACACACAAACGGCTTCTCCCCGATGTGGCTTCTCTGATGATACGCAAAAGAGTATTTGTTATGGAAAGACTTCCCACACGTGCTGCAGTTGAACTCCTTCTGCTCGCTGTGGCCTCGTTCGTGAACTTTCAGGGAACTCGCCGTGCTGAAGCCTTTCAGACATATTTTGCAGCTGAACGGTTTAACCGCCGACTTGTTTCGCCTTCTCGTCTGGAAAAATCTCTGCGTGCCGTCTGCCTCCTCGTTCTGGTCGGCGTGCACGTACCTCTGATGTATGAGCAGCCTGCAGTTGAAGAGGAAGGTCTTCCCGCACAGGTCACACATGAAGGGCTTCCTGGCGCCGTGGATGAGCATGTGGGACTTGAGCTTGTTGTTGTCTGAGAAGCTCTTGCCGCACTCCTGGCAGGCGAACGGCTTCTCTCCCGTGTGAATCCGAAGGTGCCTCTTGAGGTTGTTATTGAGGCTGAACCTCGCTCCACATACGTGACAGGTGAAGGGCTTCTCCCCGGTGTGGACCACGCTGTGCCTCTTCAGAGCCGTGCCCGTCCGGTACGACCTGTTGCACAGAGAGCACGTGAACGGACTGACGCCGGTGTGCTTCCTCTTATGCACAGTCAGCGAGTGGGCGTATTTGAAAGTCTCCTCACACATCGTGCATTTGTATTTTTTGGTGTTGGTGTGGACCATCTGATGGAAGCGGAGCGTGTCTTTTCTCTTGAACTCCTTCCCGCACGTGGCGCAGCTGTACGGTCTTTCCTCCGAGTGCACGGCGACGTGGTATTTCAGCTGCACCGACGACTTGAAAGTCTTGTCGCAGAGCTGACACTTGAACATTTGCTTCCACTTCTCGTGACGCAGGAGGTGGTTTTCCAGAGACTGTTTGATCCTGAACGTCTTCCCGCACTGATCGCAGGCGAAGGGCTTTGGCGGTTTCGAGCGCTGGTGACGCTTGATGTGATTCTGAAGCGACTGCTCTTTGCGGAACGACCTCTTGCAGCGAGGGCAGGGGAAGGGCAGGGGGGCTTTACTCGCCTCATGACGCAACAGGTGATTTTCCAGAGACCTCTTTTCAAGGAAACTTCTGCCACACTGCTCACAAGGAAACGGCATCTTGTGGACCTTCATGTGTTTCTTTAATTCACCTTTCCAGCTAAAAGTGAGGCTGCAGTGCTCGCAGGAGAAGCGCTTCACTGTCTGTGCCTCTTTCTTCTTCAGCCTTCGTCCCTGCACTCCACCCAACTTGGATTTTTTCTCGTCAGTGCTGTTGTCAGTGGAAACTGGAAAAGGAGAGAAGAAGATGAGTCTGTTGTTGTTGGATTAGTGTAGATTTTATTTCAAGTTCCTTCCCAAACTTTACTGTTATGGTCGTGTAAGAAGCGACGGTGGGGATCTAATCTTACCCTCTTCAGGTTTAGAGGCTGCTGTCCTGGCCCTCCTCGGTCTCCCCGGAGGTGCCCTTTGCACAGGTTTCTGTCATGCAAAAGGGAATAATTTGATTTTAAAAAGCTGGTTGACGTGTAATCAACACCCAAATGGTGAACAGTTTCCTAAAACAGAGACAGCCAACCTTTTCCTGTGCTGAGCCCGGGCCGCGGACGTGTTGAGGCTTTGGTTTGAGGATCAGCTGAGGCGTTCGCATCCCTTCAGAGACGGCCGTGGGTGGCGCGGGGGGCTGGGTGACGACCTGGCTGGCACCCACCAACAGCACGGTGGGAGCAGAGCTGACCCTGCCGACAAACATCATCGGGGCTGTCGCGGCTTTCGGGGCGGTGGCAGATAAAGCCGTGGAGGAGGGAACGGCTTCTGAGCCTCCTGCAGGAACCAGAGGAGAGTCTGAGGTGGACTCCTTCGCAGCCACCAGGGGGGCAGCAGGACTGCTGGAGACAGACAACGCCGGTGCTCCTTTGTTCAAAGACACAAAGAGACATCATGTCACATCCGTTGATTCCCTGAATTCAGTTCAGTTACCAGTCGCCATCAGACGGCGCGTCTGCAGCGAGAAGTAAAAGCTCGGAGGAGACGAACGTGGAGAGTTTGAGAATGTCAAACCTGTGAAGTACAATGAGGAGAAAAAACGCCAAATATTCCTTGTTGTGGCTTCTCAAATGTGCACACCTGCTCAGTATTGCTGTAAATTGAATATATTTGGCTCTGGGGTTGGAACTGTTTTCACTGTTCCAGAAACCTTTGCAGACAAATCAGTTCATCCACATTTGACCTACAATCCATGATTACTGACCTGCTGACCTCCACTGAAAGTCTCCTCACCTGCACAGAGTCTGAAGGTAACCCTGCTCACAGCTGGTGTTTTTAAACTCAGCCTAACGCTAACTGGCTGGTCAGCTAATCGATGACGGACCGGTGGACCGATGAGCGCTCCTCACCTATCAGCGAGCCGTCCTGCAGCAGGATGTGGGTCGGGCCTTCCTGCGCCTTGCTGCCGCCTCCACTGATGCTCTTCAGCTCCTTCTCCAGCTGCTCCATCTCTCTGACCAGCTGACCCACCCTGGCCTCCAGCTCCTGCTCCAGCTGCCCGGCTTTCCTCTGCAGCACATCCTCCAGCTGCTCCACTTTGGCCCGAAGCGCGTCGTTCTCCTCGAACAGCTCCGTGGAGAACTCCGTGAACGCTTTGTGGATCTGAACCACCAGTAGCTTCTCTATCTGCTGGATTTCGCTGAACTTCGCTTCCTCCCACTCGGTGTTTGGCGCCTCTTTCACCCAGACATCCCTGAAAACAGACACGGCCGCCTGGATGGCGACTTCCACGATTGACGCGACTTCGCTGCCGAACCTCGCCTCCATTTTTCTTCGGTCTCTTTACAAACTCAGCCCGCCGTTTCCGTCAGCTCGTCGCACATTTTTTGGCCCAAACAGTAACTTAAACCCGGAGCAGCAGGACCGGCCACAACAACAATAGTTCTTCCGTGTAAAACTTAACGCTCGCTGTCCTGTATGACATCCTGTCCGTTTCTCAAATGATTCCGTCTTCCATATCCGCTTCCGGTGTTACGTCTACATTCCAAAATAAAAGTTGTAGTTCCGGTCGTCGCCTTTAAACTGAGATGCTAATTTTATTTTTTAATGCACTGTAATGCTATTTATACTAATTTATTGTTATTGTCATTCTAAATTTAAAAGACAGACTGCGGACATGTTTTAAGACAAATAAACCTGATTTGAATATTCTGTGTCTGATATAGTTTTTCCACAAAAAGTTCATTTACCTCGTTTAAAATTCTTAAAATTACATCTTCTTTTGTCTTCAGCCATATCAGAAAAACTCCATGAATATGCAAATACTGTTCATTCCAAAAGTTTAACCGGACAAGACGTTTCCGTCTTCTTTTAGGTAACTCAGATAAGTATGCATCTTATTCAGCTTACCTCAGTGTAACGCTTCAATTTATTCTATTTTCTTCGGATTTTTTAACTTCTGCACTGTCTCTGTCTTAGATTCTGTCATTTCACTTGTGTGATTTTCTTCTGTGCAATAAAAACCTTGACCTTACAACACATTCCCAGTCTTTACCTGCTCGGTGACACACCTTCAACAGATGCACAGTTTATAACAGAACAAACACAAAGATAGACCAGGCCTGAGATCAAACCCTATTTGTGTGTAGTTCAGGCTGCTGTTAGTGTGACCTCACTTCACAAAAAGACACAAACAACATTATCTTTCAATATCACAATTTGTATTTATCAAGTCAAAGAAAGGACTGTACAGAGCCAGCGGTTTGCAGTTGGTTCTGATCATTTTAGAAATCATCGGTTCATTCATTCATCCTTTTCAGTGTTGGTAGTTTGTGTTGGTATGTTACAGTGATTGCATAGTGGAGGGATGGGGCTTCAAGACATGCACAGCAGTACCGTAGTAGAGACTATATCATTCATGCAACCTCTTTGTCCTGATGGGTTTGTGTGGAGGAGGTGTGGATTCGTTTTCCACTCGGCTTAAATCAGCAATCTCACTTCAAGACAGACTCAGAAAAGTTCTACATAACAAACACAAGGGGCAGTTTTCCCGGCGTCACCGTGGACGAACTTATTTTCTTGTTTGTTTTTACAGAAAATACTTCAGAGCAAATACATTTGTACATGAGACTGCTGTAGGCAGACATACAGAGAGACAGACAGGCTGAGGACAGATAGACAGTGGTGCTCTGGAGTCCCGGGAGGAGAGAAATACTCAGCGTTCACACATCAGCTGGATCATTCCTGGCTGCTGTCAGAGCTTCAGCAGGAATAACTTTGGGAATAACTCTGTTTGTTTGGACCTGCAGGGAGCATCTGAGGGCTGGGAATGTGTCCCGCAGGAAGCCGACTTCAAGCAAAAGCTGATTGTCAGAATTTACTAATTGAGTTTGCTTGATTATCCTGATGTGGAGAAAACGAAATGCTGCAAATGATTTGCTAAGAGCAGGCGGGCCTGTGAGGTGTCCGTGGATCTCAAGACCAGAAGATGATGCCTGCTGCGTAGAGCAATCAAATTAAGGCGTCTTACTAATCCTGATGTCTTAAATTACACTTTGGAAGTTTGTAACGCTGCACTTTTCAATGCAGAGATGGGGCCACGCTAGCTGTTAGCATGTGGACGGATGAGATGAGCGTTCATTTGCTTGAATGTCACCGGCTCCCAACATGTTTGTCCTTTCTCTGTAAAAGCAGAAAGTCCACCTGTTATTCGTGCAGTTTCATCAAGGTTTGTGTTCATGAATGAATTTCTCTCACATCCAGCAGCATGAAGGCAGAGACTCTGGCAGCGTCTTGTAAGAAAACCGGTGCGGTTTCAGATTTGAACCCTCCAGCGAACCATCTATGGGTCCACATCATCAGTCTCTGATTCCCCGATTCCAAAAAAACATCAAAATTCAACTTCTGAGTCTGCGTTTGAGCTCACGAGTCGTCAGTCCTCAATTATTCTGACACGTTCTTATTAACGCCAGATTAAATTTACCAGCTCTGATCGATCTCAAACATTAAAACAAATGACAGATTTAAAAAGAATAAAAAAGGAGAATTATGCTTAGAAACAAGCCGCAGCTCTTCTGACTGATGAGCTGCAGCTGTCTTGCTGCTCCTGGTAGCATGTAAACAGCAGATGATGAGAAATATAACATATTAAAACATCAGCACACGCTCCATGTGGAATGTGATGGTGGATTTTTACAGCTGGTCTCTAAATCCAACATGATGCATGAATCAGAGCTGCAGCTAACAAACGTTTCCACTGCTGCTGATTATGTTCTTGATGCATCATTTGGTCAATGAAACATTAGGAAGCAAAGAAAATCCCCATCACACTTCCACAGAGGTGACGTCTCCTGTTTCCGGTCTTGTTGACCCAGGTGAGCTTTGCACGAGCATAAAAAAAAACAAAAAAAACAAAAAAAAAAAAAAAAACCATCCTTGTACATGATCAGGTGTTTCTGGATCTGGTCCCTCTGCTGGATCCCCAACACCACTGACCATCAGGCCTCAGCTCTGCAGCAGGCCAGCAGCCCAAGTGCAAAGAAAAGGTTGCATAAAGTCTCAGTTCATTGCTACCATGGACATCATCATCATCATCATCATCATCATCATCATCATCAGTAACAACATGAATTCCTGAACAACCCCTCTACAATCCTTCTTAATCACACTTCATATTACTGCATATTTCTGTGGTTCAGGTGTACAAGCTGCAAACGCCAACCTCTGCGTCTCACTTCTGCTCAGCTGTAGATTTTTATCCTCTCGTCACCGACAAGCTGTTTTCAAACACAGACCTGCATCCAGACACATTTCCAACAACAACAACAACGCTCTGCAGCGAGAAAAGAAAACACCGACTATAAACACATTAATGATCAACCAAAAGGTATTTTATTCGTCTTTTCATCTCGGCCGACAGACTGAGGTTGATGTGAACAGAGCAGCACAGACACGCACAGACAGGCAGGGCACCGACCAGCTCATCCAAACCGCTCGTGTTGAGATGTTTTAACCGAGTCTGAGCGGCTGGCTGACGTTCACATATGTGGATGTTTCTGCTGTCAACAGTGTAAAGTGGTTCAAACAACATGTTTTGTAATGTTACCTGTTAGCGGCTTAGCCGTGCCCTGCGTCACGGCGTGTCCTGTGTGTGTCTGCATAACACAGCGAGGTCATCTATGACGCAGCTCGTCATGACCTGACAGCAGAGGACTGCTCTGTGCCGCTTCACACACTCGCCCCTTCAGAGTTCACCTCTTTTAACCGACTCTGTTGTGTTCAACATGCATGTAAATGATTGCATTGATGTGGCATTCACACCCAGCTCAGATGCATAAAGTGTGCGGAAATAAAACACGGTTAAAGAAAGTCGTCAAGACGTTTTATGATGAACACAGAACAGACCAGCAGGTCGGGACAGACTTTGAAGTCCTGAAGTGAAGAAGAGCGACCGAGAAAACAGGAACAGCCAGATGTAATAACACTGTCATGACTGCAATATTACACTTTTAAGAAACAGAGAAGATGATGAACCTGGCGCACACAGACGTCTGGAAACATAAAACAAACGGTGGATGTGATTCTCGGGGTTTGGAGCCACAGACGAGCTGCTCAGAGAGGGAAACGTTAAAGTCCAGCTGAAATCACATTTAGTTTCTGTGACCAAAATGTGTTTTTTTTAATTTATTGTCAATAGTTTTTATTATTAAAAGGAAGAAAAAAAGTCAGAAATGCTCCTTTTCATCTCAGCAGCTGGGGGGCGTGTCTGTGTTTGACTGACAGCAGCTGGCAGGCTGAGCTCCTGTAGTGGCGGCAGGAGGACGAGAGACAAAGCAAACAAACGTCCGGCAGACAGCGGGTCATTAGAGGTGGCATCGAACAGTCGGGACCGAGCAGCAACGCTCGAGACCGTCTCCAGACCCCCCAGGGAAGAGGCTGTGCGCTGCTCTTTAACGGGGGTGAGGAAGTAAACCAGACGTGCATCTGTCAAACCAACCAGTCGGTCCAGATCCTTGAAGTCTTTTCTGTTGTAAAACCAAAAAATCCTGTTTGAAGACACAAATCTCACCTTTGTGCTGCGTATCAAAGTTGTTTTTGAGAGGGGAACGGTCTCATTGTTGCCCCCCAGTGGAGAAATAAGCACCACACCTGCGATCCTCACCATCCATCAAGTGCCAGCCTCAGCCCTCCGGCCTCCGGGGGCAGTAGTGAGCCTCATGAAGACTGACTGCTTGGTTTGGTAAATGTCTGTCTGGTTATCTTCTCCAGCACGCAGCTGCTCCCCCGAGCTTTTCTTCCAAACACAGGGAGCGCCAGGTGGACGGGACGTTCAAGGAGCAGACGTGTTCTGGAGCAACGATTTCAGCTGGACTTTAACCGAAAGAAGAAAAACACCAGAAGTGAAAGGAACAAGGTTTCCACATCTCACTCAAAGGATTTTAAACGCTGTCTGACGCAGACCTGACGGGGCGATCCCACCAGGGCCGGACAGCTGGTGCTTCCCAAAACTCTCCTGCTGCATTTACAAGTTTATCGCACGCTGGCGATTCCCGGCTTCCTTTTTGTCCTCGTCCCCTGTGGTTTATGGCTTCGTGGTGACTTAATGTGTGGACGCCGGGTCAGCGGGCTGCAAAGACGAGTGAGTTTTCTCCAAGCAAAACATGCAAAGTCACGACGAACAGTTTCACCCTCTTTTCTAAACATTTGGTCGGCCTGACAACCTGCTTTCACGTCTAACCCAACCACTCCTGTCCACTCTGGTGGGACGTTCATCTGGACAGTTCGACGACCTTCGACACTCTGAACATGTTGATAACCTTTGACACTGTAAACCTGCAGACTTGTATTCTTCTCTCTGTGTGTGTGTGTGTGTGTGTGTGTGTGTGTGTGTGTAGGTCTGTATTGTGGACGGACGTGTCTGGAAGACTGAGGTGGCGTCTGAGGGGACAAACATATGAACACATGAAGCACACGGTATGCACACACTAACATAAATAACCTGAGAGCTATGGAGACCCTGGGAGCGGAGAGCAGCAGCGCACACACACACACGCGCACACACACACACACAAACAAACAAGATATTCAGTTTCAAAAAGGATGCAACAGATTTGTTTGGATAAATCAAACGTCCAACGAGCGGTCTGACGCTGTAAGAGAGTCAAAGAGTAGACGAGACGGTCTCGCTCGTTAAAAACATGCCAGGTGCAGATTTTGTGCTTACGACCAAAGAAAGCCAAACGTTTAATTTATGGAAAACTGACCCTGATGCTAAAATCGGGAGGTTACAATGAATTTCACAAACTTCCTTTGAGATGTCAAACACAAAGCTCAGTCGCCCAAACTCCATCATTTTTTTGCTCGTTGTTTTAGCATGAATTAAATGAAATGAGGCCCCGGGGAAGCAGAGTTCACCCTCACATGAAGTCAAATGTTTATCCAAGAGCTGGACCACACTGTCCTGTAGACCATCAATCCTAAATGAATGCTTTACAGGACGCTCTCTGTGGGCAGATGTCAACATAAAGAGTAAGAAAACGTCATTTCAAGCCTTTAAATGTCCGAGCCATGATTAAAAACTTCTGTCTACACCTGACTGTTTGCGAGCTCTCCACCCCGGTCCACCACCTACTCTTCTCTTGTCTTAAATCATCATTTCCCACCTTCTACAAGCAGCATGCTGAGGCTGTTTGTCAGTGTCGGATCATCAGTGAGTTTGGTACTAAAAGTAAAACCAGTTTGAGTTCCACGCTGTTTCGCGGCCAGACCCGGAGACAGATCGGACAGGTGGACAGAACAGTTAACAAAAAGGTGTCTCTAAGTTTGTACGTCTGTAAAACGTTTTGGCAATATTTAATTCTCTTTCGATTTCCGAGGAGTAATAAGACATAGTGTAGGATGTCTCTGACTTACAGACAGACAGATAGATACAGTAGATAAGACAGACGGACGAGAAATACATACAGATACAGCTCATCTCATAGAAAAACAAACATGGGACAGAATGAGCTACGTTTCATCGCGTGATGCGCGTCTCGTCTCCCTCCGGCGTCGACGCCGCCCGGCGGTCAGCAGCGCCAAACTCTCTCTGCAGTTCTCTGAAACGGCCACAGGTGGCGTCGGTGGAGCGTCAGCGACTCTGCGTGTTCTCACAGAGACGCAGAAGAAGAGAGAGAGAGAAAGAGAAAGACGTCTCCTGCTCCGAAGCCGTCCTGTCCGTCCTATGAGTGAGCCTGCGTCAATCCTTCTGTCCTGTGTGTCACTTTCCATCCAAACACAACCACTTTGTTGACAGTGCTGGAGGCGGAGAGAAGGAGGGGGCGTTCACTACCAGTCTATGGCCCCGCCTCCTACGCGGAGTTCAGACGCTTCAATCCCGACCGATGCGTCACCGGGTCACTTTTTCTTACCAGACTTTTCCGAGCGCTTTGCGTCCGACTTCCCGCCTCGGTCTGACCTCTCTGATCGCTCGCCCCTCTCCCTCTCCTTCTCCTTCTCCTTCTCTTTCTCCGCTCGCTCGATCCGCTCGGCCCGGTCCGAGCGCTCGCCGCCTCGCTCCGACCTGTTGTCCGCCTTGCTGCCGTCGCGGCGCGTGCCCTCGTCGGTGGATGAGGTAGTTGGTTGGGGCTGTCCCCATTTGGCAATCTCCTCGTGCTCCGTGATACTGGCGGTAATGTTGGTCACCCACGCTTTGAGGTCCTCCTGCGAGGGGAGAGGGGTCACAGATGTCAGCTGATTGGCCGTTTACTCTGTGTGTTTCTGTGTGTCAGCGATTATGGGCCTCACCTCATCTTTTGCATGAAACAAAAACTCGCTGCCATCCTTTGTTCTGCAAGAAGAAGAGAAGAATTGAACTTACAGAAGAAACTGGTCTGAAAATAAATATTTCATGGTGCTTTCAGACCTGAGCTGTTTGGTTTGGTTAAAGCAGACCCTGGTTTAATGTGTTAGTCTGGTTTGTTTGTGAGCGGATGAACGCTGCCAGCTGCACTCAGGTGCACACTTCTTGAAAAGGAGAGTCTCAGTCAGGTGGACAGGTGTGGATGGTTTGTGGTGTGGACAACCACTGTATTTATGTGTGTGTTTGTGGCCAGCTGCACTCAGTGTGTGACGCAGTGATCCCAGCAGGAATACTGCTGTATGAAACACCTCGTGTTCAGTCGTGTCTGCACCTGTCAGTCATTATTCATAACACGTCTGTGTGCAGTCATCATCCTTTGTGGGGTCGCGGGGGGGCCGGAGCCGATCCTACTGGGACTACAGACAGCGTACGCTCTCAGACAGCAACCTTCACACTCACATTCACACCCAAGCCATCAATTGACCTTTGACCCGGTGAGCAAACCCTCTGATCACACTGATTGAATCAGGTGCCGAATATTGCCGTCACGAGTATCGTGAGAACAGGTCGTGAGGAGTGACAACAGACGCTCAGAGGGAGGCAGTTTGATCTGTGACCCAGGCCTCGAGCGCCTAAAAGCACAAAAACAGATCCTCACTTGAGCGTGAAGACGTTCTTCTTCTTCTTGTAGCCGTTGGTGACGTCGCAGTGGCAGTGGGACAGGTTGAGCAGCGGCTCGTTGTTGTAGGGCGTGGTGGTGTTCTTGGCGTCCTTGTAGAAACCCATCTCCCCTTTGTTCAGCACGCAGTACAGGTTGACCCACGACCTGCTGTGGTGTGGGAAGGTGGGAGGTGTGAGGGGAGGGAGAGTGAAGGAGGAGGGAAGGTGGAGGGGAGGTATACGGAGAAGGTGGGGAGGTGGTGGTTGGGGGGAGATGGGAGGAGTCAGGAAGAGCTGCAGAGTCGCTCCCGCTAAGCTAACACCTCACTCACCTGACCAGAGCAGACAGGTAGGTAGGCGGGATGGACCCGCGCCAAGAGGGGAGGAGGAAACACACTGCTGAACAAGCACAAATGAACGGACGCACGGACGCACGGACGGACGAACGGAGGAGGTGGGGGATGGAGGGGTGGGGAGGGAGGCTACTTACAGTCTGGGTGTCTGTGCGTGGGGCTTATATATGACTTACCTTGGAGGAGACGAGAGGAGCAGCCAGGAGCATCGAGGAAGAGAGGAGAAAAGAGGGAGAGTTTGGTTAAATGGCATTTTGGCAACAACACAACTTCAAGCCATCATCATCATCGTCATCATCATCATCATCATGCTTCTTCTCCCTCTGTGAGCCTGTTTACATGCACACAGCATTCCAATTAATAGCTTCTACCCAAGTAAAGGTATTATTCAGAACAAGCTGTCTGTGCGCAGCTTCGTATCCTGATTTCAAACACCTCTGAACGAACAAGACCGAGACTGGAGAAGAGCTCTGGTGCATGTGAGACGGTGTCCACACTGCCAACGTTAGCGCTGCCGTCTGTGGCGGTTCAGTTTCAAAGAAGACGAAGTGACCTCGAGGGAAAATTAGCTCTGAAGGAAGACGATATAATAAATGTTTGACTCAGAGACACCAATGTCAGAAATGTTCTAATTAGGATGCACTGATCCAATATTGGTATCAGCATTGGTCCTGATATTGAAGAAAATTCTAGATCAGGTATCTGTGACGTTGGGCCGATCTATTCAGTATAACGCTAAGCTGTAGGCGCTGTGAGGGGCGTCATGTGCAAGCAGCACGCAGTGCTGAAGCCCACACGATGTGGACCGCATTGTTTTCAGAATGAAGCGAGCGAAAGGATCGGCTGTCTGGAACTTTGTCAACTGTCTCAGCCTACAAACTGGACGTCTACCTGCAGTACCTGCACAGTTAATGATCAGAGGGGCGGTGCTAAAACGTCAAGTTATGACACGACCACAAAGCTCTCACGCCTCACGCATTGGACGTGAGACACACGCATTTCAACCCGTCCACACGCTCACACGCCTGTGTTTCTCACGCAGAGACATTACCTGGATAACGTCCACTATTTTTTCTAACAGTGGAACAGGCAGAGGAAGTAGAGACGTGTCGGTCGCGGACGAAACGGCTCTTTGAAGGGAACGATCGGAGCGGGAGCCGCTTTGTGTTTATTGTTTTTCTCTTCTCGACTTTTTTTCTGTTCAAGCCTCACGTGATTGGTCGACTACATGACGGCTTCTGTGTGTACGCACTGAGCAGGAGGGGGAGGGGCGGGGGTTACAGACACAGCACACACACACACACACACACACACACACACACCTGCACTAAGAAATGCTGAATTAAATAAATAATTTTATTTGTACGACTTTATGTGTCATTTATGAGATCAGACCCCCGTCCCTCTCTGAAGCTCTGACGGTGTTTGTCACCACAGTGTACAGGCACCGTGAGCCTCGTCGGAGCTGCAGCTGTTGACAAACTAATGAATTTCTTTTTCAGGAAGACTGAAGGAAAACCTTAATTGGAAAACGATCGATAACTTTAATGTGAACCTATTGGCTGAGAGATTTTAATAGCATGGTACACGGTCAGGGTCAAATAACGAGTACACACCGTTCACATGCACCGTATCCTGTCATAAAGGCCACTTGGTCATCCTGAATAATACCAGAATATTAATGTGCACACACACATACTCATGTAAGAGACAGGTTGAATCTCAATCCTTCCTCACAGACAAACTCTATGCTCTCTTTGCTGTTGAATATAAAGCAACAGGAGAGCATACAATGAGCCCAACGAGGAGCCGTTTGGAGATTCACACCTGTCCAGATTTAAGCCATTCAGGATTATGCTTTACCTTGCCATGTACATAACAGGGCATGTACATACGAGACATTCATCCATTGCCTCGGGCGGGCACATGAGTGGGGCTAATCCGTAGCTGGAGGGGGGTGAGCTTTTAGCTGTGCGTGGTCAGCCCAGCCAGTAGGGGGCAGTGCAGGGAGAGAGACTTTGCCTTTGGTGTCTCTCTGGAGGTAGCAGGGCAGTCATCTGTGGAAGCCAGGTAGTGTGTGTGCGTGTGTGTGTGTGTGTGTTGTGTGTACATGGTTAAGCTAAGCGACTGGACACAAAGCAGAGCGTGGCATCATCAGCCAGCCAGTCTGCCAGCCAGCCCACCGCTTCTACTGTGCTCTATTCTGTGGGCTCAAGTGTACAAGACGCTACAAGCTTACAGGCTAAGCTAACAGTAGCCCCACATTAAACAGGTCATGATGGACTACGGTGTATTGATATGATAGAGGAATGATCAGCTGTCGGGCACTACTGTGTGTTCTCAAACAGTTCTATGTTTTGGAAGCAAACAACACTTCACATTAGAGACTGAAGACGGTGCTGAGAGCGAGCAACAAGCAACACAACAAACAGGGATAAACTTCTCCTTTGCATACCAAACCTGAGTATTTCTGCCCGTTACAGCAAACACCACAAATCCATCAGCTCAGGTAAAAATTAAAATGTCACCGCATCCCTCGAATCTAAACACGTCTAAACGTTAATGCATGCATGCTTAGCTTAGTACCGCCTCTGTCATGTCGACCCACGCGCTGGGGCAACCAATGGGTTATCGGGTGTCGTCTGCACTGGTGACAGTCATGCATCTGCTCAGCATGTCAGACACAGTGTCAGCGCAGTGTGTGAGCTTGTTAGCTTAGCATGCTAGAGTCATGCTCCTGTGGTTGAATCAGTAAAAGGAGTGGGTATTGATGTCATGAGTATCTGAAAACACTTTGTTCTACCAGACGTCAGTCCTTGAAGAACAGGGTTTGTGACCACTGACAGTAAAGACGAGAGAGTTTAGATTGAGCAGAACAGGTGAGATGTTGTGAAATAAGCAATAACCTTCCTGGCTACCAAATTAAAATGTGAACTTTACTTCCAAACACATTTGACCATGTACATTTCCTGATACTCATGATACCAGAGTCCATTCTCCTTCTTTCCATCTTCTTCCATCTGCTAATCCAGATGTTACGCTCATCATTAAGACCCTGAACACCCACCTATTGGTGCTCTTCTTCAGGCTCTCGATGTCCAGCTTGCGGAAAAGGAAGCCCTCGTGGTGGGCAGTGTGCGTTGGCGGCTGGGGCACCGCCGGGCTGCTCTGGGCCGGAGCGGACCTGGACCGCCGCGTGGTCGTCTCTCCTGCCTCTTTGGGTCGTGGTCGGCGCCGAGGTTTGGGTCTGTCGCGAGCTCGGGGCCGGTCGGGACGGGAAGACTTCTCTGGTAACCCATTAGGCAGGCGGGGCACCTCACCACGGGCCTGAGGGAGGGGAGAGGTGACGGAGTCAGTCAGAATTCAGCTCACGGCTCAAAAGTAATAATCTGTGGGAGTCTGTATTGTGTATTCTGTGTTCTACATTTTCATCATCTAAAGAACACGTCTGTGTGTATGGAACAGTCCAAAATGTTTGTATGAACTAGAGAAATCATCACCATGAAGTGATGAAACACTGGACGGAGAAAGAACTGGCCAATAACGATGGGGCGTCACTTCTTATTGAATGTACAACACAAACAAACACTGTGATATCTGCAAACACTGTATTTGGATGACACAAATCTCCAGACCTGTGCTGCTTCTCTTTCTTGCAGCTGCTCTACAATTTCTGCCAGGGTGGATCTCTTTTCTCTGTACAAAATAAGCAGATTAGAGAATCACATTAGGGTTAACAATCAGAGTTTTAGAGAATTATCCAACTGTAACATCCATCATTCATGATTCATAGTCCTCAGCAGACACATACACTCAATTCCAAAAGCATCTCTCACTAAGCATCCATCTGCACGCTGTATGACCTGCTCCTGCCTGCATATCAGACGTGCTATATAACATGTCAGACAGACAGCGCGAGCTCAGTGCACTCAAAGCCTCACCCTCCTCCTGAGCGTCGGTCGGAGTGCTCCTTCCCGGTGTCGTGCTCACTGGATTCCTGTCTCTCCAGCCGGTGTCGGTCCCTCTCTCTCCGCCTGCCCTCGTGGCTCCCGTGGCCCCCGTGGCCCTCCTGCTCGCTGGATGTTTGCCTCTCCAGCGGCCGCCTCTCCCGCCTCTCGGCATGTTCCCTCCACACCTCCTGAGGCAGCTCGTCCCTGCGTGCCTGGATCAGCTGCTCGCTGGACAGCTGCCTTTCTATCTTGTGGTCCCTGTGGTGGATGTGGGTCTGGACCTGGGGCTCGGCATGGCCTAACGGGTCGGTCCTGGACCCCCGTGGCCCTCTGGTGGGCTCGCTGTGCAGGCGCTCCCGGCTCGGCTCTTGGAGCACCACCTCGGCCATCACGGCCACCTCCGCTTTCTCCGTCCCCATCTCTCCCATCATCAGCATCTCTCTCTCTCTCCCCCTCTCCCTCTCCCTCGCTTTCTCCAGCCGGCTCGCCACGATCAGCGGCGTCACCGCATCATCCATGTGTTTGATTTTAGCTTGCCGTAGATACGGGGACGCTTTCACCTCCAGTGTCCTCGCCGCCTGAGCTGGCTGCAGGTGACTCATTACCTTCGCCGCTTGATCTTTTGTCGCGCTGGCACTTTCTCGCATCTGGTTGGCTGAGACCAGCATGGCCGCCGTGGCAACTGAGGCGATTGAGGAAGGCGAGGGCTGGCCCAGTCCTGCAGCCACGCCCACCACACTGCCGTGCCGCGCCTCCAGGGCGTGGCGGTAGCTGGAGCCGTTCATCACAGGTATGTAGTTGGCGACCGTTGAGCCGAGCCGACGAGCCACAGACGAAGGAGAAGGCGTAGGAGTGGCAGGTGAGGGCGAGGGAGGAGAGCTGGCTTCATTCTGTTCATAGATGGTCTGTCTTGTGACGGGGGATATTGGGAGGCGGGGGAGAACGGACGGACTGGGTGTGGCATCTTGCGGGTCCAGGAAGACTTTACGACCCAGCAGAGGGGTCGGGGGTAGTTTGCTTTGCTCTGCTTTCAACTTTTCTACCTGCGGGAAGAAAACTTGTGATCAAACTTCGACAGTAAGGAGTCACAAAGGTTTTTAACATGGAAACATATTCCGCCTCAGCAACTGGCCTTTTCACAGAAAACTCTTATTCTGGCCAAGCTGGGCACGTATGTACACAATAATGATGCTAACACCACTGACGGTGATATTACCGTGGTGAGTCGTCGCAATGAGCTGAATCGCTCTTCCCACGTTGCGGCGGCTTTACGGAAGGCTTCGTGCCGACGAATCAGCTGCTCGACCTCATCCACGCTCCCGCCCAGCTCATTGCTGCTGATGAACGGCTCCTGAGCGGTCAGCCACGCCTCCGCCACCACCGCCTCCTGAGCGAACTGGTGCACCTCCAACACTGAGGGGAGGAGAGGAGAAACGAAAATGATATTCAAAAGAAAGTGAAGGCTGTGTGGGCCCGTGTGTGTGTGTGTGTGTGTGTGTGTGCGCGTGTACTCACATTGCTGCAGGACTTCCCAGTGCTTGTCCCACCTCTCAGACAGCTCATGCTGCTTAGCAACCACCTTGTCCAGCTTCTCTTTGATCTGACAGCCAACATTAGGAACATCAAATCACAGCGTCACAGAGTGAAAATTAGTGCTAACACGACAGAATTTAAGTTACAATATCATCGCTGGTGCACTGATTGCATTTCTGCTGTAGATGATTGAGGTTAAAATGGAGTTTATAACAATGATCACGTGTCTGATCCCACCTCTTCAGCTGCTGGGTTTCGAGCAGCCAGCAGTGTTTTGCCCATCTCGATGCACTCTATGGTGCTCCGGCTGCGAGCCTCCACTTCACTCTTCAGACTCTGGTGATAATTCATCAGCACCTCAACTGAAGACACGTCCCTGCAGGGACGACAGGGCACACAGACACTTGTTAATGCTGGATAACTTGCTGACTGTTGGGTCAGATCACAGATTACACTGGATTACAAAATCCAGATGTCAGTTGTTCTCTGCTGAGAAGGTTCTGGGACTGTGGCGTAGATACCTGGGCTTCTCTCCTGTCCCTATCTGACAGATGATAGACTCCATCCACATGATCTGATCTCGGACCATGCTGAAGAACCTCAGCTTGTCCGTCTCAGTGGTAATCTGGACTCGACACTCCTCGCAGGATGTCAGCAGCTCCTTCCAGTACTGCATCACGTCGTGCTCGCGGCACGCGATGGCTTCGGCCTTCTCGCCGGCGTACACCGTCCTCAGCTGGGCCGCGCTCTCCTGCAGCTGACGCACCTGGCAGAGACAAGGAAGAAACAGAAATGAGGAAATGGGAATGAGTTTGTTTTCCAAATGACGCACGAAACACAGCTGCTCTGGCAGTTGTGTTAAGTCAGGGCCTAATGGTACCATCTCTGTCACTGGGGTTGACACGGAGCAGCTGTGGTTCTGCATCACTCTTCAGTAGAATGTACCACGGTTTCTGGTCCGCAGGTGCATGAGAGACTAGATGGAGCTAAATTAAATGCAGAGTAAGACGGGAGTTTTGCCCTAAAGATTCAGACTCACAAATAAAGATTTTTTAAATCAACTTTTTAACTTAATTTAAAGATCCAGCACGTATGATTTTGTTACCTTAGCATGAGCTCTTTATATCTACAGAGGGAGTGAGTCCTCTTCTGCAGAGTTTGCCATGTTTCTACAGTAGCCCAGAATGGACAAACCTCTACAGAGCGCCTTCTGCAAGCTCTGTCGGACCCTACACACTTGGAAAGGATGGGGTGAGATAGAGGGGTATTCTGTTGGCTGCATTCTGAAACCTCACCACTAGATGCCACTAAATCCTGCACACTGGACCTTAAATTTTTAGTTTTAAAATAATGATTAATCACATCAAAGTTACAACCAGCCCTATAACGATACACTGTCTGTAAAGCACAACAAAACACAACAAAACAGAGCAAAATGTCAGTATACTGGGACAGGTAATTTAGTCCATGTAAAGTGAGGATTTTAGAGACATGAAAACAATAATAGAAGCAAGCAACAGCTGCATTAGCAGTAGGAAAGGTCCTGTGGACCTTCACAGAGTCATCGCCACCGAGGGAAGTCTTTGTGATTCTTCCCTGAGTCTTGAGGTCAATGAATACTGAAGCAGGCAATCGTACATGCTGTCTGTTCATGTGCATGTTACCGTACTTGCGTGACCAGCAGGTGTATGTCCTGTTCGAAGCTGTGCAGGAGCCTCTGCAGGGTGCTGGTGTTGGCAGTGCTGCCCTGTCGAGCACGAACTTCCGGCAGCCTTCGATGTTTGTCGTCGATCTGAGCCAAAACCTGAAAAAACAACCACACAAAGCAGTATAGAAGTGTGAACACGGTGTGAGGGGAAAGCACGTATTTCATATAACGTCTGTGTGGTTTGTGTGTGGAAAAAGGAATATATTTCATGCACACACGCAGCCGAACTGTGACGTGATTTCTTCTGATGTTTATGTTGAACTGCCTCAGACAGTAAGCTCTCCTCTGAGGGTTGAGGTAATGTGCATAAATCTTGGGTTTACAAAACCGTTTTCAACGTTTGTCGTGTCACTTATGAATACGTACTACAATGTTTATCCTCTACCATAACAGTTTCTCATCATCGAACAACGAATGAATCAAGCTTACATTAAAAATACCTTCTGCAGGGCAGAAACACTGAATACTTTGCTCAATTCGAATGTGAATAATCAGCAGCTCATTTCCATTTTCTCCCCTTTTTTTTAGGGATTTCAGCTGTTTTCTCCACAGTGAGGGTGTTGGTTACAGTAAACTGTGGTGAACAGTCTCTTCTTGCACAAGAAAACACTAAAACTTTAGATGGATGAAGACTTTAAAAAACAGAAAATAATAAGCTCAAAGTGTTGCATTGCACTGAATATCCCCTCAGAGATCAGCAAAGTGGTGTAACTGCGCCACATAATATTACACTATACAGTGTGAAACACGACATCGTATCTATGTCTCGTCTCGTCTTGGGCCTCGGCCGTGTTCCTCAGGCATCTCACCTCTCTGCAGTCAGAGAAGAACTTGTGAAGCTGGTGTGAGGCGGCGAGCATCTGCGCCCGGGTCTCCATGAGCTCCAGCAGGTCGGCCCAGGCCTCGTTCACCCCGTCCTTCCATTCAGCGATGGTGGCGGCCTCCGAGTGGCCGTAGTCAATCAGCTCATCCACCATTTGGTTGACGGCTGTCACTCGCTCCTGCCCCACACTGCCTGTCTCTGATGCAAACTCTGTGAACTTCTCCTGCAGGACCTGGAGGTGTGGCGGGGGGGGGAGGAAGGGAGAACAGAACAGATTTCAACATTAGACTTATAAAAAGTGTTTCTTAAATCTATGATTCATCTCCAGACATCTGTTGACACACTTACAGTGACATGCTCAAAGTCTTGACCCAGTTCGGGCGAGCTGGCGACCACCTCCTTCTGAGCAATCCACTGCTCCAGCTCGTCCACCTCCCTGTTGAGCTGGTAGAGCCAGTACTGCTGCTCCAGACGGCTCTTCCTCTCCTCCACCAGGTCCTTCAGAGACACATACAGACGGTCGATCTGCGACTGACGCTTGCTGATCTGCTCACTGTGGAAAGAGAAGAGACGGTGTGCCAGGGTAAGTCTGAAATCTCAGAGAGCACTGAAGGATTTGCCTTCAGTTGCCTGCAGCGGGCACGCAGGCATCAGAAGGATGAGGGCACTGATGCTTCTGAAATCATGGCACACAATCTGCACTCTATTTACACACTTTACACCTTTCTGATACTGGGTAGGATCCTCTGCTCTGACTCCATCTGTGTGTCGCAGCAGAAATCGAGATTCATCAGACCAGATGACGGATTTCTATTTTCCTGAAGTCCAGTTTTGGTGGGCTTGTGTCCCCTGTAGACTCAGTTTCCTGGAGTGGAACCCACTATGTCCTCTGCTACTGTGGTCCATCCACTTCAAACACTCTCGTAACGCCTGGTTATTTGAGTTACTGTTGCCTCGCTGTAACCTTGAACCAGGCTGGCCACTGTCCTCTGACCTCTCATTAACAAGCACTTTCATCCACTGAACTGTCGCTCGCTGGGTGTTTTCAGTTTTGTGCATCATTCTTTGTAAACTCTAGAGTGAAAATGAGGATGTTAGGAGGAAAATCGCTCCACTGTCACTTAGATCACACATCTTCTGAACAGCAACTGAGTTTCCACATTTGTTTTCGACAGGTCAAACATAACCAGCAGGATAAATTAAAACATAACTGAAAAAGCCTGCGATTAATTTAACCTTTTTTAATGACAAAGATGGATTTTTCTACGGTTAACCTTGGCTCTGACTTTCTGAAATGCAGGAACTTACGAGCATTCCTGCAATGTATTTTATGGTGACAGGAAATGTGTTTGTGTGTGTGTTTACATGCTCACCAGTCTGGATGTCCCATCTCCAGCAGCTGTCGACACTGCTGTGACAGCAGGCCGATGGTCTCAGCGTAGTCCTCGATGGTCTGCTCCAGGACCAGGTGTTTCTTCAGCAGCTGCAGTGTGCTCGGCTCGTCCTGGTGGGAGGAGGAAGTGACACACACAAGCAAGCGTTTCACACACATAGCACAAATGTTCAATCCAGCCTTTATGTGTAACTCCACAGTGTGTAAAGAGGAAGGGTCTCAGATTAAGTGCACACACCTTCCCCTTCTCCTCGTTCATCATGTGCAGCTCCTGCTCGCTCAGCCAGGCCTCCACCTCGGCCGTGTCAAAGTAGTACTGCTGGGCCTGGTACATGGCGTCCAGAAGCAGCTGTCTCCTCTCCGTCTCGGCCCAGAGCAGATTCCACAGCTGGGCCAGCTGGTCGTGGCCCGCCCTGACGCAGTCTGCTTCGGGGCTGCGTATGGATGCGATGATTGCCGCCCTCTCCAGGACGTCCTCGATCCGGCTCCTGTGGACCTGCAGCTCCCTCTGAAGTGTCTGGAGGAAAGGAGGAGGGGAGGAACAAGAAAGTGGAGGTGGCTTTTTAGACTTCCTCCAAGTTAAAACAGAGCACTGATAACGTTGAATTACAGGAGTAAAATAAGTACAATGTACAATAACATAGGTGAGTCGGTGCCGTCAGTGCATCTACAGGGTGAGCCACACTTCAGTTACGCAGCAGAAAAAGGCTTCAGGTGGCCGTTCTGATGTTTTTTACCTGGTTCTTCTTCATGAGCTGCTGGACTGCCTGCAGAGTGGAGCCGTGCTCCTGAGACATGGCCATTGGGAGGCGCTCCTGGATCCACAACTGCAAACACAACAATGTGACACTCAGCAGACTATAAAAACAGATAAAGATTAGTAGATTAAATAAAGACCTGTCAAGTCCCACTTGACTTATGCAGCCTGAATTCAAAATAGCTCTTTTTTGTGAAAGTATGTGTGTGTGTGTGTGTGTGTGTGTGTGTGTGTGTGTGTGTGTGTGTGTGTGTGTGTGTGTGTGTGTCTCAGTGTGTGCTGACAGCTGTCAAACTCACAATCTCATCCTCCAGGTCTCGTCCGACTTGGTGAACTTCTTTGGACGCCAGCAGGATGCGCCGTCTCTCCTTCAGCGGCTCGATCAGACGCACCATCCTGGCCTCCACGGTGGCCTGACGCCCGGCAACCGCCTCCTTAATTTGCGTCTGCTGCGGGATGGTGGCCACCTGCACCTGGAGCTGCCCCACCTCCTTATACCACTCCTCCATCTGGGTCTCCATGGTCTGAGGGGGAGAAGGAGGAGGGCGAGCGAGGGCAGGAGAGGGGGAGCAGAACGTAAGTTATCAAAATGGACAAAGGAGAGAGGGACGGCGGTAGGTAGAGAAGAGAGAATATGAAAGTGAAAGGAAAAGACACTGCACAAAGGTCCGTCACAGTTTGGGGCCTAAAAAGACAGAATGACACAATCACAGTAAGAACTTATTCATAACTGGCTGCTTGTAATGCCTCAAATTAAAGTAGCAGAAGCAAAAAACGGTAAAAGGATCATAACAGAAACAATAACTGTGATCATTTTTATCAATAAAGTTTGTAGAATTGTCTAATATACACCTTCAGTTCACATTATTTAAGAAAAGATGAGCATGAAAGCGAAGGTGAGACTGAAAATAACCCAGAACAGCAAAAGAATAATGGACAGACGTGAAGTGTAGTGAAGTTTACTGTACCCCTTGCCAGGATGGATGCTGGGTAGTGGAGTTTGGTTTGGAGTTAGGATGATGTGGTAAAGCAGAGCTAATGGCGGCCTGTTAAAGGAAGCTGCTGTGGGAGAGGAGAGTGAGACATGTGTGGTGAAATGATGAAGTAATTAAAGGATGAATCTGTGTGGCGGCCCGGGTCACAGCGGCCTGCTGTGAGCTGTGTTAACATGAACCCACTGCTGGCGCGAGGCGAAGAGTTACACCCCAACATCACAGGCATTAAATTATGAAATATTAAGTTAAAGCTGAGATAAAGCCTATACTTATAATTCTGTACTTGTGAAGTCATCAGATTTTTAATCCTAGCACAAAAATAAAAGTTTACAGGATGTTAATAAACATACTAATCAATACTCTCTAGTCATCAGTATTTCTAAAATGATGTTGGGATGAAACTCTTGGTGAAAGCTCTCTGGGTTGCTGATGGTTTAAAGACTTTAAAAAAACAAAACAAAACATAAACACAAATCAAACATTTTGCTGAAATGAGATGAAGAAGCACTGCAGGTAGACTGAGAGAAATGCTGCTGTTGGAAAACGTGACGTCTTCTTCAAATATTAATGAGATGAAGGCGTCACGGTGAGGCGATGATGATGTAAACAGATCAACATGTAGAGTAAAGGAGAGGAGCTACACAATTCTTTTCAACTCAACAACTGTTCCACCTGTATCCTGGAAATGGAAAGTACTAATAAATATACATTTTGTTTTTAGCCTAATATTCTCCAAAGGCTTGTGAAAGTTTATCATATGAGCTTCTTGCTATGGCAAAAACTAGAGAAAGACAGCATCCTCAGTGAACGCAATAATAATAATAATAATATTGGCTCATATTGGCCTTAATAACCCTAACCCCCTACCCTCCAGATGATGAATGCTTGCCTTAATATAAAGCGTGACCTAACGTTTGTGCAGGAAAACCTGTTTTCCTGCATAAAGTTCCCGGCTCACACGGCTGTGAACTGAGCGAAGAACATGTTTTTTTAATGTTTTTAACTCCTACATACCTGCAGTTTTTTCAGCTGCTTGTTGACAGTGGTGAGGTCCTGGCCCTGGTCCACGTAGGCCAGTTGACCCTCCAGCTGGCCCAGTCTCTGGTCCAGGCTTTCGTAGCTCTGTACCAGCAGGTCTGCCTTGTTGGCCTCGAAGAGCTGGCGGGCTTTGGCCTGGGTGGTGCTCTCCAGATCCTGCCAACACTCCCTGATCTCCTCCAACTTCTTCCGGACCACCGGGCTGAGCTCTGGCTTCTCCTGGATCAGCTGCTGGCCCTCCTGGATGGGAGGGGAGGAACACAGAAGGAGAGGTGAGACGGAGGTACGGCTTTTCATCCTCCATCATTAAAGGCGATAATGACGTGTAGAATCAGGGAACAGCTGGACATGCAGAGTCAAAGCAGGTCCAAATATAACACATCAGGTAAATACTAGAAACACACGTAATAACAGGCTGTGTTCAACAGGATCATCATGCGTTATTAAACACAACCTGTTACGATAAAAAGGTCGTTAAGAAAGATGGCCAACACCTTTAATCAGCCAATCTATCAGTTTACTGTAAATGACGTTTTCATCATCGCTGCAAATTTATGACAAAAGAAAGAAAATGTGATCAGATGATCTGCTCTGATAGCACGAGCGCATGACGAACCCCAGCGTAATAACTGTAAAGGCAATTTTACAATTACAGCAAACTAATCAGTTCACCTAATGCACAGAAACGAGACACTGAAATTAAAATACTAACACAGAGTTGCACTGATTAATTGATTCATTTATTAGTCAATCATGAGAAAATTTATCAGGAATAATTTTAATAAGCGATTAATCAGAAGTATTTTTTATGTTCAGCTGTAGGCCAACGCTTTGGGAAGCTGTTATTGGTGTTTTCCAGAATTTGCTGACATTTTATACACAACATATAAATATAATGAGGACCAGCGGAGGTGAAAATATGAAGAAGGCATAAATCCAGAGTGTGGGTCTCTTTCTCTGTTTCACCACATCCACTGGATTACATGGTGGGATAATTACGTGCAGACACGGTGGAACTGGGTTAGGAGGTGTGTGTGTGTGTGTGTGTGTGTGTGTGTGTAGCACAGATTAAACCTTGCCACATTAAATTGCCTCATAAATTACGTCACACTCCCCTTCCCCCTTCTCTCTCTCTCCTCTTTTTTCATATTTCTGCCCCCTTTTGTACCTCATCCTGTTGTGAACCCCCTTTTAGACACACACACACGCACACACACACACACACACACACACACTCCATTTCTCTTCATTTAGCCTCCCCCACAGTGAAATCCTTCCCCCATCCAATTGAAATTCGTCTTCTGCAGCCTGTGTGTTTGTATGTGTGTGTCAGAGACAGAAAGAAGGAAATAACCAACAAAAAAGATCTAATAAAAACAACTGAGGACAAAATAAGAGAAGACAATTGACGGCCTTTTTACCTCTTTGTCAAACTGGATAACTACGTAACTTTAAACACTTCTGTCTGATGCTTCATGGTAGATCAGCTAATGACACTACAAAGCTGTTATTCATTCACTGTCTATATTCATCCCCTCACATTCACAAAGACCTGCTCTCACATTGGTTCACTTCAATAAACACAAGCAGCTATGCTTGTTTTGCATTAGTTTTGCAGGTATTTGGTCATGAACTAATGTACTGGACAAACTAGCACAATGTGTGTACCAAATTTTATGACAATCCACCCAACAGCTGTTCAGACTTTTCACTCAAAACCACATGCCACTAAAGGAGAGGTCAGAGGATCACCAACGTCATTACGATTCATCCTCTGGGGACAATGAATGTCTGTACAAGTAGATGTTGGCATATTGGCATGGCTAATACTGCCAATGCTAAAATAATAGTGAATTATTAACTCTAGAATGACCTCCTAACATTTGCAGTACCAGTTAATGTTTGGTTCCCCTCAAAAATGAGTAAACTAAAGTAAAAAGCATCAACAGTTCTCAGACGTCAGCAGAAGGTGTTCATGTACACCTTGCAGGCTAACACATGCCATCAAATTAACTGGAAACTCAAAGTATTGTGTAACAGAGCTTGAAATTACAAGAGGTTTTATAAGAGAACTAATAAGTTATTGGCCTGTTTGGCAGGTCAGGTCAGGTCAGGTCAGGTAAGGTTAATCTGACCCACTTTCCTTCCAGACTACATGTCCAGGATCTGGCACATGGCGGGTTGTTATTTTAGACGCCGCCAAGACGTTTCACCGAGATGGTGAAATAACTTTGCGCAGTGACTCATCATCCGAAGAGGACAACATCCTGCCTGACTCACTCGGGTTATGATACGATCTCCAGACACACAGAGCTGCCTGATGACTGGAAACTGGACGGCATGGAGGTGATAAAAAGGCTTCCCGTCCAAACCCCCGGACCAGCTGTGTAAGACCCGCTGAGGAAACCTCCGGTGGCGTCAAGGAACCTCCAGGGTATGAATGTATTACAAAAGCATGCTTAGCCACATTAAAGCAGTATTAACATCATACAGATATGAGTTCAGAATTAATTACGTTTCTTCCTCTGCACTGGGGAGCTGTATAGCAGCGTCCACAGCCATGTTTGATCTATGGCGTTCTTCTGGTAACGCTCTTTGACATCGTCACACAATATTTTGTTGGTACCCCCCCCCCGGTGTTTCCGAGCACGCTGCAACAGATAAGGAGCTGATAGCTGATAGCTCATAGCTATCAGTGCAACAGTGCCTGTGCCTGCATTAACAAGTGCCTGCATTAAGAAAACTTCAAAGCCTCACGAGGATGCCACGTGGCATGGTGGCACAAGTGGTAACACTGTCGCCTCACAGCTAGAAGGTCCTGGTTCGAATCCCGCTGTGGGCGCTGTGGCGTGTCCTCCACCATGCCTTCAGTGCCTGCTGCTCTGTGTGGAGTTTGCATGTTCTGTCCGTGTTTCCTCCACCCCGACTAAAAACATGCAAGAAGATCACCACCTGACCAGTGGTGACAAACAGGAACTGGGTCCCCGGGCGCCGGTCGGATGGCAGCCCACCACCTCCCTAGTCTGCCACGGAGGAAGACGACCAGGATGGGATAAATGCGGAGGACAAGTTTCACCAATTGCATGTGTGCATGTAACATTGTGTGACAAATAAAGGGGATTCTTCTTCTTCTTCTTCTAGGATATAATAATCAATATAATAATCATGTTGGTGTCTATTCATTTTGAAAGAGCAGCGGTCAATGGGGAAACTCTTCACCTAGGTCTGGTCCCGCTTTATGAACTTTAATGGCCTAAACTCCTTCTATGCAATTACAGCTGTTGGCGATAAACCAAACTGGAGATGACAGGGGTTATCAGGAGCTTTCCTCAGGCGTTCATTTGTGTACATACATTAACACACGCAGAAAATCCAGAGTAACTAAAAGCAGGCTACAGCACAGCACCCACTGTCCTGCCATTTCCAGCGTTGGTGCGTCACGTCAGCTTTCACTGTGGCGGAGCGTTTCCCTGGCTGCTGATGCGTGCCATCCTCTGCGGCAAGTGGGAGAGCTGCGTGGGCTCGAGCAGCTTCACCCACAGGCTCAGAGCTGCTACTCCACACTCACACATGCTCAGTGTGCAGTTCAAAGAGGGTCATGATATTCTGCTGCTCATACAAACAGCATCTACGCAGCAACCTGATCTGAAACGATGCCGAAGAGGATCCACGTCCAGCGTCTTTAATTGGGATTCAAGGAACTCGACAGGTGAAGGTCAGTTTAGTCAGAACAGTCTGTGAAGACATCTGTTGTCATGTTTAACAGAAAGCCTGCCTTACAAACCGGGGGTGTGGAGTTTGAATGACACGTGTTTACCAGGCAGGGAGGGTCCAACGAGAGGTGCTATCGAGTTGCATTGTGGGAATTAAAGGATCGAGTGGTTTTGGAGCTTGAAAGGACACAAAGTCAGAGCATCTCTTCCACTGCTGCACTGATTTTGACCATTCTTCTTCCAATCTGTTGCAAGCTACAGTCCAATGGTTAAGGCACTACTTATTCTAATAAGTGAGGGCTGAGATTGAGAATGATTCAAATACTACGCGAATACCTGAAGCCACACAAAAATCAAGTGAAGAAGAAGTAACAGGAAGTATAAGGGTCCTGGAGGACAGGAAGTGACAGAACACTGACGCTAGCAGCAGCAGATGGGCCGTCCTCATCCTGCTGTCCGGTCTGTGAATTACAGCAGACATCTGCTCCTGAGCGTCACTGCTGACACTCTGCTGGTCACGCTGTCTGTCACACTCAGGCCGCTGCAGCTATTCCGTCAATATTTACTCCATGTGTGCAAAATCATCCCTCAGATTCGAACTATATCGTGTTCATGATGGAGAATGCAGCGGGACACAGCTCCCTCCTGAGGGAAATCCTCTCGTACACAGGAAGTGATGCATGCAGTAGCAGTGATAGAGATCCGTACGACAAACGGGTGAAAAGCAGGTCTGTTTACAAAGCAAGATGGAAGGAAATTGAAGAAAACTTATCTGGGACGATGCCAATTCAAGCAAGAATAGGGGATAAAAGACTAATTAAAGGCCTGATGGAAACAGGAAATAAATGGATCAACTTACCCTGAAAACATGGTTAAATGTCATCACTAGAAATGATATGTTAGAAGAGGTAAAGATCCTGAAATGGTGCTGCTACAATCTTGATTTTGCTCCAAATAAGACGGATGCCAGTTATAGGGGATGGGTTAGCCGAGGTCTCTCCTCATATTGTACCTTGTTCAACCAGGTAACACTGAAGAGCTTTCAGATGTTGAAAAGACAACATGGCCTCAACGATAGTGACTTTCTTAGATTTCTTCAGGTACGCCACCATTTAAACAGTACCGTGTTAAAAAGTCAAAAGGCATTTGAAACAGTCTATTAAAAGTGTTTATTAGTGCTTATAGGACAGATTCCACGCTTAGGGTCATCTCTAGACTTTATAGAGGCCTGCAGGAAATAAAAATAGTGAATACTACATATATAAAACAAAAATGGGACAGGGACACCAACAGCTGCCTATCAGAAGATACCTGGATGAAATACTGTGAATTTCAGTGGAGGATATCAAGCTCAAACTCATGGAGATCTTTCAGCTGGAGGTGTCTCATTAGGTATTTCATTACACCTGCTCAGCAGAGCTACCATACAGGATCTTCTAGCTGCTGGAGGTTATGTCGCTCTCAGGGAGCCATCACTACCATTTGTTCTGGACCTGTCCAAAAATAAATATTTTCTGGCACAAGGTTTATTCAGAACTAGTAACTATATTTGGTACCAACATTACATTTAAATGGGACGAACTTCTTTTTGGGCTCGTGCACTCAGCTAATGTAAGTGTGAAAAATAAATATTTATTTGGAATACTGAGTCCAGCTGCTAGAAAAGCATCCATCCATCTACAGATGAATGGTATGATGTTATTTACGATGTGTATGTAATGGAAAGAATCACTTTCTCAATGAGGCTCCAGCAATCTAAATTGGAAAAAGTATATTTCCCTGAAACGTCCTTCTTTTGTTTCAGTTTCTTTTCTATATCAAAATGTACTTGATTGGTAATTAATTTGATGTAATATTGTGTCAGAAAACACCCCGTGTTCATGTTGTGTAACTTTATAAAATGCTTTGTAAAAGGAAAAACAATAAATAATAATAATAATAATAATAATAATAATAATAATAATAATAAATAAAAAAAGAGAAAAGAAAAGCAGGTCTGCAGTGGGTTCACACAGACACTCAGAGCAGACAGAACGCATGCAGGCTGGCAGATCAGTGAGGCTGCTGATGCACGAACACGTTTCCCAGCTACACCTCTGTTCACTACTGATGACTTTACTGCAGCACAAAAAGCCAATCATGAGCTTTCACCCACACACACACAAGTTAACTTGCATTGGCTGGCAGAGGTTAGAGAAATACACATTTACTGTACACACACACGCACGCACGCACACCTCTGTGCTGCTGTAAAAGCATTGCTTTTGTCTTTGTCAAACCCCGGAGTGTGCCTTTTGTACTGAGAGCATCAGAAAGCTCAGAGTGCTCCAGGATTTGAGAGGTACAAGACAAAACACTCTGCTGGGATTCTTTTCATGTCACTGAACATCCCTGTGTGATACGGAATTAATGTACAGAAAGACGTGAAGACACTGTGTGCTGGTTAACTCAAACCCATAAAGTTCAAATACAATAAGAAGAATTTTAACAGAAAATGAGACGTTCACTGTCGTGGGTCTTCTGAACACCTTTGATTGTAAAATAGAGACATTTCTTTCAAATCTTGCTAAAATAAACTGACTATGAAGGCCAGTCAGGGCAGAGAACTCTTGTTATTTCCATCTTTTATAGTTTCAAAATAACAAAAACAGGGGCCGTAGGCAGAGTTTAAGGGGTTACTGCAGCCTAAAATCAGCTTTGAATCAGAGGAACAAACCTGACTTTCAGCCTTCTCTATCTCCCCAGCATCACAGTCATCTCAGTCAGTCTAATCCAATTCCCTTGTTGTGCTTAAAAGCTCTATAAGAGCGCGTTCGTCAGATGTCCTCGTGTGTTTGGCGAGCAGTCAACTAACAGAAGTGAACATGAGCATCTTTGACGATCGCAAGACTTCACAATGCTCATGCAAAATGTACCCGGGACGCAGGACGAGGAAAGTATGACTCTCTGATCAGCTTACTCTGAAATTAAACCTAACCAACCCAATCATGAAGGGTACTATGAGTACTGGCCAATCAGAGGCAGAGTAGGGCGGGTCATGACTTCACCATCTATGAAAGTGGCACTTGAGATGCAGCTCTGAATATCTGACTTTTTCTAAGCAAATCAGTGCAGATCGAGTGGAAAAAGATCTGCAAATGGCGGCTGCCAGGTCTGAAAAGACAAGTGTGAACGTCATCAGCGTGACCACCGGCAACAAATCTGAACCGACGTGTCGAGCGGAAGCGACTGATTGAAAGAGAATAAAAATACAACAGCAGACCTCTGTCTCAGCTTACCGTTTGTTCTCAGAGTGCTGGTGTCATCACTGCTCCATTGATGTTCTTGCCACACTTACCTCCACACCTACACACACACACACTTACAAGCACACTCCTTCATTTACGCACACACACTCTCACATACTGCAGAGCCAGCACAAAACAGCTTAATGCTATCACATTTGGTACAGTCATTCACGGTCTAAGCAGGATAAACTCTACTGATGCTGGCGGTCCTCTGACTTTCCAACACTTTCAAAACTCCAGTTCATGTCAAAAAACCTCCCCTTAGCCTCAGCTGTAAATTCAGATGGATGCTAATGAGCATGGAAACATGCTAACATAAGCAGGCTAACATGCTAAATGTTACCATATAACTAGTATGCTACCATGATGATACGTACACATGGCACCTTCTGTTTGAAAGCCCACATGCTTAACATTACATACATATACATCATGGCACTGTTCATGGAGAGTTTTAATTTCATCTGTGTGTGTGTGTGTGTGTGTGTGTGTGTGTGTGTGTGTGTGTGTGTGTGATGCAGCACAGAGCGAGTGAGTCAGGAACAGTGGGATCAGGGCAGCAGAGGCTGAGTATGTTAAAGAGTTAATGAGGCCAATTAATTATCAAACATAACAAGAGAGAAGGGGACCAAAAGGATTCAGGCAAGGGAAGCATAGGGAAGACGCCATTTTCACTGTACACACACACACACACACACACTCTCCCACACACTGACAAACAAAAACAAACACAATCTGAAGAAACACAAAGAATGTCTCTCCTCTGCAGAGAGACGGGTCAGAGTCCTCCTCTGGGTCTGGTCATAGCCCAAAGCAAAAATAAATAAATAAATAGATAGATAGATAGATAGATAGATAGATAGATAGATAGATAGATAGATAAATAAATAAATAAATAAATGGGTGCGGGGGATCTCCATACTACAATAACTGACATTTCAAAATGTCAATTACAAATGACTTATTTATTGATTTTCATTCTTCTCTTATTTTTACTTTTTGGTTATGTATCTTTCAATAATTGTATTATTATTATTATCATTATTTTCTCCTGTGCCACCACACAATCATGCACATAAACACACGAGCCATATTTAACTGATTTCTACAAACATTTTCCCATTAACCTAATCCAAATCACAGTAACTGTATGATGTTTATATTATTCTAATTATCGTGACTGTTATTTAATCCTTATTTATTGTTTTCTGTGTTTTATTCTGTGCGTCATCCTGTTTTTTCTTTCATTGTTGTATCTGTGAAGTTTTTACTGCTTTGTTACCAATAAAAACAAAATTCATCACAAAGCTTTACACATTCAGAACGCTGCAAAGCTCTTCCTATTAGATTTGGCCCACTTTGCTTTCTGTACTGCTGCAGTCACAGCTACACCTGTAGGCTAACTCAACACTTGAAGGCAGGTTTCCTGTGTTTTACATCACTTCCTGTTAAATCTCGACAGACAGAGAGAGAGAAGGGGAGGGGATGAGGAATGACCTTCACACATGAGTGTATGAAGAGAGGAGGGACGACAAGGAGAGAGGAGAGGGGATTGGACAGCTGTTGCTTGGCAACCGCAGTAAGCACAGGAAGAGTCATCTAAAAAGTCGCTCAAGCTACCGCCGGCTGCTTGACGTCAGCACAGACCGACGCAGCGCACCGGATGCCTCATAATCATCCAAAAAACCAGCTGGAGTGTCCCCATCACCATAACAGTGAAGCAAGATCTCTGTTTGTCTTCATTCATGTGCTCCTTCTTCACCCTCACCTGACAGATGCAGCTGAGGGTGAACTGCTCAAGGGTACACTGTCAATAGAGAGAGGAGTGGAGGACTCTTCCAGCCTATAGGATGCCAGGTAGACACATGCAAGAACGGTCCGTGCAAGGTCGTGTTCAGAAACAAGAGCGGCTCAAAACCGCTAAATCACAGTTAAAACCTCAAAATATTGATCTTATGATAATTTGCCTGGTATCCTGTCCTCTCTGGTGTATTCTGCCAGGCTTTTTTTAACCCAAATCCAAGGACTGGAAAGTGAAGTCACAGACCTTCTCCACTATTCTCCACTGTAAAACCAGGGTCACGTAATGCTTTGATCCTGATGTTAGCCTTCAGGTAGCTACAGGTACTCCAGAGCTGGAATCTGCCTCTGTCTAAGGAGGCTACTGATGTGGAAAAGAGGGGAGACAGACACCTCTAACAGACCTTGATGTAAGGAGTGCTTTCACTGAGGGAGGGGATGGAGCACAGGTGGACTAACAAAAGGAACGATGCAACTTTGAGCAAATGTCCTCTGTAGTTACCAAAGACTAAAAAAGCTCATGCACACTGTTTCTAGGCATCGTGCACAGTGAAATACAGGTACACGCTCCCTCACAGATGGCTGACGCTACCCTAAAAACAGGCAATGTGCTTCACAGAGTCCTTCACAGCAGAGAGGGGTTCTTACCCTCTTACATAAATAGACTGGAGACTCTCAGAGGACACAAGCAGACGGACACAACGAGGACACAAGATGCAGAGTGTTTGGACAGTAAGTACCACAACGAGCAGGATCACAGTCAGCACAGTGACATCTATTAAAATAATACAATCAGGATTCATATTCCAACCGATGATTTATTGTGTTTTGATTGTGCACATGCTAGATTTTTTAGAAATGACGCACAAACACAATTCATATGAGAACAAAAGCTTGCAAAGGCGCAGTGCGAAGGGACAGAGCAACGTCTCTAACGCTCGTCAGCGACGTGCACAGATCTTTATCAGTGTTACCACGATAAGATGTCAAATCCCATGAACGTTATCTCACAAAAAGCTACCACGTATGACTTCAGAGGCTGAATCTGCCAACAGCTAGACGGCCCGGTGTGACTACAGTCTGCTACTGAGGAGCATGAGCTGCGACCACGACGGCACCAACACGCCATACACGTTTGTACTTCCATCCCCACGAGGATCACATTGGTGTGATGTATTCCAACCTAAACCTTCTTTCATCCTTAGCCACAAAACCAAGTCTGGATCCTTAAACAGGTCTTTGACAAAGTGATTTTTTTCCTCCATTTCTCTGCTGGTACAGTGAAAGAGGGCTCCTCGCAGTACAAATGGGGCTTGTTATTATAAAAAAAATACTCAGAGAAAAGCGAATATTTTAAGATCTCGGTGTTGTTCGAGCAGTGTGAGATATGAAGTGTTGAGGAGGTTGTTGTTGTTTCTTACTGTCAGCCAAATTACATAGTTTCATGTGAAGATGCAAACAGAGAAATGCACTTAGAAATATTCTTCCAATTCTTCAGCTCGTGGGCGTGAAAACCACAATGGACTCCTTTATACATCAGAGCGACAGCAGATTGTCTTTTACAGACATTTCAGCCACTTCTGAACTGTTGTCCAGGCCAATCATGCCAATTATTTACATTTCTTATGCAAACTATGCATTTTTAACAGTTTTTATCACTACAAGTAACGAGTAAATATTCTTAAAGTTTAATTGTAAAATTTGGAACTTATCTTTTCCTATTTTCCATACGTTTAACTCTTTTGCTTGTAAACAGCACATTACCTATCTGCAGAGATGTTGTGAAAGTACAGCAGAAAACCACAGTTCCTCCTCCTGCTCTCCACTGTCTGTCATTTTCTCTCTCCTGCTGTAAACATTTTCCAGTAAGCCAGCCTATGAATCTATAATGGAAACAGCTTGGTGCTCTCAGGCCTCGCTGTGCTGCCCTCTCCACATTATATCACTGTATATCATTACACATCAGTCAGCCAGTTTCCCCACATCACGTGCCCACGTTACAGACACACACCTGCTAACATGCACAAGGCTACACACACACACCACACATTCCCACACACCAACTTCACAGTGCCCACTATAGGAGAAGAAATAGAGAGAAGACATTGGGTTCCCAGCAATGGCTGTACAGTAATTAGACATAATGAGCAGCTTATGGGCCAGTAGTGGGTGAAGCTGCCTGCCTGTACAGCCAACAACCACAACATCTAAGCTATCAGCGAGTGGACTGGACAAGGACACAGAGATGATGTCATACCTCAATTAGTCTTTCAGTCTTCAGTCTTTCAACCGATTGATTATTAAGCGACCGTTTCGCTTCTAGTCTCACCTGTGCCAAAAGCCGTCTTATAGTATGTGCACAGATAACACATAACACAGCGCTGTGCCTTGGCTCAATCACTCTGCTCCCACCTGGGGAGCTCAGTTTCAGTCGTGCCCAGGATGAGACTGCAGATGATCGAGTCATGATGCCACAGCCAATGGTGCCATCATGGTGGTACGAGGAGAGGACAGTGTTGATGACTGAAAGACACTCAGTATAGCATGTCTAAGGTTTCAGATAGCAGCAGAACTGCTGAGCTTTATGATAATAAATGTGGCGTCAGTGTAGTGTTTCTCCACAAGAAACACAGTACTTCTTCGGCTTTCCTCATAACAGATGTACTGCCAAGATTTGTTTATATCATACACAGATAAAACTGCAGCCTGCTGACTTCACAGTCACATTTTCTACACCAGCCCATGTGGGTTCATCAGCGTCCATGTGTCCTGTCACAACTCTTTCAGCAGCCACTCACTCTGAACGATCATCACATACAATATCTGAGTTTGATAGCAGGCACAGTGAGACTGCTGACTGCTAGCCACCAACCATCAATATAATCTGATGACCTGGAACAGCATCAGCAGGTCAGAAAGACAAGCATGGATGTGAATTACAGACCAGTTTAGCGTGTATGTACGTACACGATCTTTGATGGTTCGTTTAGCAGAAGTGTTCATGTCTCTGACAACTTCAGGCCAAGCGATTCAAGTGGAGGATGCAGACATGTACTGACAGCTACATAACATCTCAGGCCATCTCTATGATTATAACATGAGCAAATGTCATTCAATTAGCGCCTTCACTGCCTCTCACAGGCCCAATCAGCACACACACACACACACACACACACACACACTATGTGTGACTTTGCCTAAAATAGGATCTCAAATCCGTGATGAGCGGCACATGGCCTGAGGGAATATGGCACTGAACTGCAGTTCTACCACTGACCACTTCTGATTTTATACATCCAGATTCACGTCACCGCAGCCAGTCAGACGTGTGCACACAACAAAGCCATCCCAGTGAAACCTGAGGGTGTAGCAGGAGAAACACTGGCTAACCCAAGGGGCTGATGAGCTGTGTAAATCTCCTTAATATGAAACAGATCCTATCAGGACACAGCAGTGGTAAAGGTTACAGCAACCCTCTCTCCAGTTAAAAACCTCTGTAATACTTTGTGCCCTTGCTGCTGGCTTTGCTACGGTTTCCTTCAGTGAGATTAGCGCATTAGTGTTTAACACAGGGAATACAGTTTCAAATAAATCTGGCATTGGGTAAAGAAAGGACGTGCGACTCAGTAATGCTTGTCTGAGGGGAAACAGACGTATGGTCACTTCTCTCACAATGGAGTCTGGTATTCAGCACTCTGATATGTGACTGTTCAAAGCAACGTATGACAAGAAAGAAAGCTTCAAAGATGTCCCGTCATCAGTGCACAAATTGCAGGAGCATTGGACAAAAAAAAACCTACAAAATAATTCATATTGTTGAGGTGAATCGTCAACACAGACGTACAAATATGGCTGACTGACAGTCAACATAATATGACCCATTTGTTCGTTAAGGCAACATTACTTTGATTAAAATTCTTTCACATGAAGTATCACAAACTACACAAATTATACTATTTAGGGCCCAAGTCCATCCAAATGACTTGTTTGACTCCACTCAAAAACCTTCTCCCTGTCTGTATCCTGACATCATCGACAGCTTACTGTCACAAGAAAGACAAGTATGGACGTTATTTCATTCTCCACAGTGGCATTTCATCCTGTGCCCAGCAGCCAAAGGGCATACAACTCTTAGGAGGAGGAGCAGCACTCACCTTTTCAATTTTATCCAGCCATTCCTTATTCTGGGCCAACTCAGCCATGAACGCTTGGTGCTTCAGCCATTTCTTATGAAGCTTCTGGGTCTCGTCTCGGCTGCTGTCCCTCGCCATCAGCATCTTCTCACACACCCAGTCCCCCAGCTGGGCGAGAGAGGCAGGGAGAAAAGAGGAGAGAGAGAGAGTGAGGTGTCAATACTGGATGAGCATACACACTGTAAATAACTGTTGGTCTGTGCTAAAGGATTGCTCATTTTAAAAAGACTTGGATACACCAAAACACAACACACACACTAATACGTGCATGCTGAAATTGTGTCCAGCTCGTAAGAGAAAGACATGTTTGATTACATAAGACGCACACTTATACTACATTATCACAATTTACATATTTCCATTAGCTTCTGTCATGTGAAAAATCCACGTAAGAAGTGTGCTGTGGATAAACACACCAGCCACACATACAGTGGGAAATACAAGGTCAAACACACAGACATGAATATTTAATGACGCACAGCAGGCACATGTAGGCAGACACACGTGTACCAACAAGCATGGCCGCGACAATTCACATGTACACACAACAGATCCACAGCATCTGCTTGTGCTGGCTGTCCACAGTATCAACACATACCCACACAATAAACACCCCCCCCACACACACACCTCCACTCTCCATCAAAGAGTAAAATCTGTGCTGTGTGTGAGGCGAACACACAGTGAAAACACCTCACGCCTGCGCTGATAGCATCAGCAGCATATTCAGGTCAGCATCAGCACCCTCGTCTCTCCGTCGCCAGTATCCTCACACCTGCATGCAACATTTCCACCTGCACTTCTGTCCCTGTCTCCTAACCCAACTGTAAGGCGAATAGCGCGTTTACCGGCGGCGTTTAACTGGAACAGCCCACGGGATTGTGGCAGCCGCAGGCAGCCGCTGGTGTCCGCATCCTCGCTGGTCTGCCGTCACACACATGCAAAGACGCTCTTCACCGCAGAGCCAGATGGAGAGAGAGACCGAGGAGAGGAAGGAAAGGAAAGAGAGAGCTGGACAGAAAGAGAGGAGCGTTCTGGAGAGCCGAGCGTGAGACAGCGACAAACGGTGCGCTGAGAGGAAAATGCCAGGCGGGAGGCTAAATCACAAAAACACTGGAGGCTGAGGAGGCAGGCTGGAGACTTCAAACTGAGGCTGCTCTCTTTCTCTCTCTCTCTCTCTCTCTCTCTCTCCACCTATCCCTCTCTCTCCCCCTTTCTCCCTCTCTGCTGTGTTGCTGAGGGCTCGCTGGACGCTCAACCAGGAGAGAGAGGAGGGGCGGGGGCGGGCCAGTGACGAGCGAGAGGGTAAGAACGAGGACAATTGAGACGAACAGAAGAGGAAGAAAAAATCATCCTCCCCAAAACAATAAAATGGCAGGCAGCTGAGCCGGTGCAGCCGGTGCCCCTCCTCTGCCTCACACCTTCAGCGAGTGGGCGAGCGAGCGAGCGAACGCGCTGCCTGGCTGGTTGGAGGAGAGATGGAGTGGAGGAGGAGGAGCAAAAGACTAGGGTTGGGATTTTGGGGGCAGGGGATTCAGGCAGCGCCTCCAGGCTCACTGGTCACGGCTAATCATGGTGAGCTGGAGGAGGCTGAGGGGGGAGGTGGGCTTAAAAGGGTGTCAGAATGAGAGTGCAAGGAAAGACAAAACAGATTTTGTTTTTTCGACTACCAGCCGAGCTCGTGACTCCTCGACAGCTTCTCCTCCTGCGCTACGCACATCAGCTCCCTCTACCATCCTTCTCCTCCTCTCTGCAGCAGTCCCAGGCAGCTGTACTCTCCGTCTCCAGCCCGCCTGACGCTGCTGCAGTGGTGAAGCACAGAGAGAGGAGAGAGAGGGCCGAACAGCGGAGGTCTGGACAGAGGAAAAGAGGAGGGGCGGCAGTGAGGAAGAGTGACAGAAAGCAGCGGATTGGACAGAGCGGTGATTTATCCTGAATGGTGTATTTGTAGCTTGATAGATTTACTGCTCCTCTCCTTTAAAGGAAGGTGTTGGATGCCTGTCCGACGCCCCCCCCCCCCCCCCCCGCCTGTCACTTTGTCCCATCACACACAATCACACACAGTGCAGCAGTGTGAGGACACGCCGGCTAACGTGAGTAAACACACCTCACACATACATGTAGAGGCTCACACTCCTACGACGTGTCCAAACACATGTACATGACCAAACCGGCTCTCTCACACACACACCTATAGGTTTCATGACTGCAGAGGTCATGCAGGGCCATAGCCTGATGCCCCCCTTGAGACTGTAATAGAATTGAATGAGGGAAAAGGAGGAGGAGGAGTGTGTGAGTGTGTGTGGGGGGTGGTAGAGAATGAATGAAGGAGGGGGAGGAGGAGCTAGAGAAGTGTGTGTGACGGAGGGTCTGAAAGATGGAAGATCAAACGCAGCCTTGTTAAAATCCATGTTTTATATATTTTGAACAGGCGTCATAAATGTTGTAATACTGAATACAGGTTAACCAAATCCACCAGGGCTGCTGACTGCAGGAAAACATACATCTCCCTCCTTCAAAAGCACGAGACATGAGGGGAGGTTTGCAGTAAGACTAAAAATATAATTCCCATGTTGACAGAAATATGTCAATGCTTCAGGCTTTTTCAAAGTATTCCTGCAAGGCCAAACCATTTAATTTAGTGTTTGTCTCAAACAGCTTACAAACCACTTTATCCTGCACTTTGTGAGCATACGTACCATTAATCTAAGTAACCTGAGTCAGGACAAATGTTAGTCCACAGTTTGTATCTTAACACTATTTGTCCTCAGCATACAACAACCGGCCCGAGGCACCAATTCATAATGTCTCACCTGACAGAGGAAAAGCACAAACACAAACTTTACATGCTTTACATCCATTATATAGACACACACAGCGTGTGCTCGTTTTGAAACAGAGCAGGAGGTGAATCCACAAAACACGTTACGGTCTGATCTCTGAGTTCACCTCCTCAAAACCCTTCAGTCCTGAAGATGGAGTTGCACTGAAGATAAAGAGAGGCAGACAGGAAGAGGAGAGACTACTACGATTACATAAGAGGAAAAAAAATGTGACTTTTTTTCCAATATTTTTAGATTCTGGTATGATATTATCCACAAACGGCACCAAGCTGCCTGAAAATGATGGTTTGTTACAAAAACGTGTCCAGTCATCACATTCATCAAGAACCCATGAGGCTGTTTACATAATAAACACAGTAGAATAATAAAATGCAACAAACCTGTGAATCTTTTCAATATATTTGCTAATAAAAAGCACTGATGGACTAATTTTGAATTTCATTTTAATTCTATATTCACCGCTGATCTGATATTGTATGGATGTAGCACTGAGCAGCAGTGTAGGCTGCTCTGGACACAAGGGTGTCGTAAATCTTGGCAGGAGGAATATAAACTGTGGATGTGATTATTCTGCGTACAACAGAAATATGTGACCGCATAGACGCTCGGTGTAAAAGTGTTGGCGAGTCGACGGAAAACAGCAGTTAGCAGCAGAAAGCACGAGGACGCAGCCTCGACCGAGCAGAACAACACAGCTGGCAGCTGAAAGCTCAGGTTCCCACAGACTGACGCAGTGTAACTCGCCCACTGTAGGCCACACACACACACACACAGTCATGCATACTGTATTTCCACATACACACATACAACATGTGAGCAGTCAGATGAATGTGACTGACACACACACACACACCTTCACAGGCAGACACTCATGTACGCTGTGAGACACACTCTTCCTCCTCCTGAATTAGTTATGAGGAGCTGTGCTGCTGAATCATTCAGCAGAGCCAAAGAGAGAAAGTTGCTGAAACTTAACAAGATTTTGGCCCAGAAAGAAGGCCGTGAGTCCGCAGGGTGAGAGAGCGATAACTGCAGGAGCGAGCAGAGGTGAGTGTGTGCAACACGGCTCGGCGTGACATACATGAGGTGTGCACACGTCGACGCCAGCATCCGACAAGACAGCCAGGATTCAGCGGGTGATCCTCAAAACGATGAAACGGCCCGTGTATCTGGCTTGTTCTCCTAGATTAATTCAGTGTTACTGTCAGGAAATCTCAGACACGCACAGGCAAGATTAAGTCAAACCTTTTAAATCTACATTTCTAGAACATTTGAACAGCAGCTACCATTCTTCAGCAACAAAGAGGTCAACGGACTGAAAAGGAGGTCAACCTTCAATGATGCCGCCATGATGATTCCTGGGAAATGGAAGTTCTAAAAACTGAGAGCAGTTATCGTGCGCTGCCACCAGAGGCCACCAAAACATGAAGCCGGCTATTACAAACAGGAACAAAGACATGACCATCCCCTTAAATGTCTCCTGAAACCATTTCATTCACTCCCACATGAGACCTGCTGAAGTCCCTCATAGTCCAACCAGTGCAACCAGTCTGCTGTCCTCCTACCTCGTGACAGTCCTGAAGAAACCTCTGAAGTTCCCACTGGTCATTCAGCTTCTCCAGCCACTGCTGGGCCAGCTCCCGGTTCTGGTTTCCCCTGAAAGAGCAATTCAGGTTCAGTTACACATGTACAAAATTATAACACATCTATGTGTGTGTATGTCTTTGTTTATCTTAATATTTTTCTGTACCAGGAGCCAACTGATTTCCTGACCATATTCTGTTTACTACATAAACTCACAACATATAAGCATTTTAAAAGCTTAGTGATGGAGGACTTCATGCATATATCATGTGTACCTGAGTCAATAAGTACCTTAATTAACACAATGATCATGAAATGATTTATTACAGAACCAGAATGTGTAATGTATAAAGACAGTCATGCTGTAGTGTGCTCATTTATTTGCCCCCATGGGAGAAAAATAAATGTCCGATGAGTTAATTCATGTAAATTAAATCTTATAACCATATGGTTCTTCACATTGCTATTGTTGGAAACGTACACATAGGAAAATCCCAACCCCCTCCCCCCACACACACACACAAACACACACACACACACACACTACCAGCTCAGCTATCACACAGATTTCATGGTCAGACGTGGACGACACAGACTGAGGTCTGTTTTCAGCGTTTCTACTTCATTTCCACTCGGGGGTCTTTATTCCTTTTCTCATTGTCGCTTTGTGTTTGGACAGCTGCTTCGAGCTTTGTGCTTCAAAATCGGCTCTATGTGCCGTTGGGACAGTGCGTGGTGCTGCAGGTGGCACGGAGACAAAACTAAATCTTAAATGGAGATATCCAGCATTTAATAAGGTGAAATAGAGCGACTAAAGCTAACAACCACTGTGTTCGTTTTTTACATTTATGCCAGATTCTCTTACTTCTCCTCTACAGTCTTACCTCCAGCGTGTACATAAAGTCAGAGGACTTGGACGCATTCAGAAAAAAAAAACTGATGTATTACAAAAACATGCTAAATACAGACAGATGCTTCCTTCTGCTTCGAAGCTTCGGTCTCGAGTTCGCCTTCACGTGGTACCTGTTGGCGAGGGTGTCGATCCGCTCCTTGATGCGTTCAGAGTAGATGTTGCTCTGGCTGATCAGACTCTCTCCAGCCTCGATCACAGCTTTGATGCGGTGCAGGTTCAGCTCCATGGTGGTGGTGAAGTCCTTGTGTTTCTTTATGGCGGCTTCCACCGTTTCCACCGTGGTAGGCAGCTCCACGTGAGCGAGGGCCGACTCCTACAGAATGGACATGGGATATGGTGAGGTGATGTCTTGGTTCAGGAACTGATTAAGTGAAGGAGATGAAAAAGAAAAGAGTAAAGATCCCACAATACAAAGAAAGATATCAGAGGAGCACAGAGCAGAGAAGAGCAATGCTTGAAATTTAAGCCTGATGTTGGCTTGATTATGGACTAAACCAATGTCCAACAGTTAGTTTCAGCGTCTAATGTAAGGACTGTCTGCTTTGTCGTTGTCTTGTGTGATTGATGTAAAGTGCAGTAAGTTTCAGACTTAAAATGGATTCAATTCATGTTTTTCTCATCAATCTACACACAGTACTGCACAATGACTGAGCAGAAACAAGTTCCTGGAGTATTCTGAAAATAAAAGACTGAAATATTCCATTGAAAAAACCTGGACCTGAACACCACATGCACGGTATCTGCATAACACAAATCATTTGAACCCTAAACCTTTAGAAATTACGAAGGAGGTTTTTTCACAGTTTTCTGCCATTTAATCAACCACATGATGAATCAATTAGTCTATCAAATAATTGTTTTGCATTTGCTCTGTTATGAAAAGGGACTAAATCCATTCTTTAAGATCAGAAAATGTTAAATGATTTTGAAAAAGAACTCCTCAAATCAGCCACATCATTACTAATGTATGTGGACTCTGGACACAGAGAAACTGAATGAGCCAACAGGCAGAGGCAGACAGAGATCTATGGCTGCGACGTCTGTGATACTTAGTGAAGAAGAAATGCTGCGCTCTCTGAATCAACCCCCCCTCCGCAGGCTAATAATAAGAGCTGGTCTGGTAAAGATCTATTATCAAACAAACACACACACACACACACACACGAGTCGAGGGTAGCTCTGCCTGTGACATTTCAGATTAGAGAAGCAAACCTCTGCACATGTGATACTGAGGTTAAATACAGCGATGCAGACGGTGAGAGCAGGTCTGACAGCCCGGCCTCAGCGCTGTGCTGGAATCATGTTTACATGACGCGATGGAAGAAGCTGATAATCATATTCCAAAGGCTGGTTTATGGGAGGAGGCAAATTAAAGATACGCACGATAAATGTAAAGGGATGATCATCATTCAGCAAAGGTAAAACCACTGACAATGTCTACATCTACTTATCTACTAATAGTATTCTTACCTTGACACTGAGATGGGACTTTACGTTAAAAAGTGCACTTTTATTATTCAAGACACTAAAGCTTGTTCTGGACCACACTGTCCGAGATCTGCAGCAATGGAAGCTCATTAAAAGGAAGAAATGAACGCAAACTAGTTCATGTTTTGGGTCTGTGACCTCATTTCAGTCTGTGTGAACTGAACTTTGATCCAGCTCCAGTGAAGCGTGAACTTGCACAACACCGTCCATTTCTATATGCTTTACTGTGTGAATGCTTCCAATAAAGATCCAAGCTACGATCCTTGCTACACAAACACACAGGTAGGGACCGAATTTAGCCAATAAGAAGCGAGCATTATGTACACAAGCCTATAAATACCATCATACTGTATATTGTCAACACACAGACACACAGACTGGAGCATCAGGAGGCGACCAACAAATCCTCCTCCACAATGCAGAGCTAGAGTTACTGGAGGCTGCTGCCTCGACAGCTCCTGCTCTAATATCACATAACGCAGGGACACTCTGCAAAAAGACACCTGCTGACACACACACACACACACACACACACACACACACACACACACACACACACACNCACACACACACACACACACACACACACACACACACACACACACACACACACACTCGCTCTCTCTGTCTCAGGGCTGTGTTTGGCAGGCTAAGACAACCACACCCAGTCCAGTTGACACTTCACTGCAGTCAGAAAACAACAGTTGCCCTGTTCAGAGATGCTCATGGAGACACCAGGATGCTCGCGTGACGTGATAGGACTTAACCGTTGATGTTGCCACCATCATCATGATGCAATCCAACTAAAGTGACTGTGAAATATCACTTTAAGTACTGCAGAATGAGTATTTTCACTTTTAATACATTAAGTAGAACTTAATGACATCTGGTTAGAAGCACACTTTTTAAAAGTATGTCAAACATACTTTAAATTAAGCACAAAAAGTACAACTTTTATATACTTAATTATATTTCTAATACACTGAAGTAATACTACCTTTTGACCTGGGTCACTACTACATGTGGACTGTATTCATAGAGCTCTTCTCACTCACTCACCCATTCACACACACATTCATACAATGGTGGCAAGGCCATCTGCTCATTACAAGCTTTAACCATTCACACACACACACACACACACACACACACACACACACACACACACACAGAGGGAGCAGAGGGGTTTTGAGCTGACAGAACAAATGATATTGCCATCCAAAACAGCTAAAAGAGCTGAGGAGACGCTCCTTGTAACCTGCTGCTACCTGCTCAGTCTTTGTTTGTCTCACCTGGTTGTTGAGGAAGGACTCAGCCTGTTTGACGTCTCGGAGGAACAGATGGAAAATGTGAGCCTGGACCAGGACCTCTCTCCTGCTCTCCCACATCTCCAGCAGCTTGTTCCAGCCAACGTCGAGCTTCTGGAGCCACTGCTGCAGGGCGGCCTGAGGGAGAGGAGCCTCCTCCGACTCCAGCAGCTCGTTCATGGCCTGCAAGCGCTCGTAGTCCTCTTCATACCTGCGTGGAAAACAAGAGCGACGCAGTCGGTCATTCTCCGAGACTTGATGTGTTTTTGAGATCGTGTTAAAAACTAAGATGAGCTTTTCGTTGTCCTTTGTTGACCCACCGTCCGATCTCCTCCTTTAGGGCGGCGTGTTTGTTGATGAGTCTCTCGGCCTCCTCCAGGTCGTTGGGCAGCTGGTCCGAGGCGGCTGCTGTCTGAGTCTGGACCAACCAGGTGAGGAACGAGTCCAGGTCCTGACAGGACAGGGAAAGGAGCATGATTTAGATTTCATCAATTCCATTGTTTGTCCAGATTACACAAGTTTGTGTTGACTGAGAAATCTGTTGAAATACTTGAACTTAAAGACAGATCCTGTGCTTTGTTTCCAGATTACTGGTTATGTGAAGACGTGTGTGTGACCATATGCTGGGCCAGTGTCTCTTGACCATCAGTGAACAATCAGAGTGGGAGACTTCTTCCTGATGTATTGTACCTGTATGAAGCTCTGCAGCCTGCTGGCCACCATCAGCGAGTCCTCACAGCCCTGCAGGGTGCGTTTCAGCTCCTCCCACTCCAAACTGATGCCATCAAACGGCACGAGAACCTCCATGGCCCGACCTTGGTGGACGGTGGCCAGATGCTCCGCCTCTTCCTACATCAGAGACAGCATTAAGCTGCATAATAAGACCTGTGTATAAAAGCGTCTGAACCTCTACATATCTGTAGCTTTTATGTTTTTTTTTTTCAATAAACAGAAAAAGACAAATAGATAATAGAAAAAGCAACAGCTAGTTTACATTAACAGCTATAGCCATCAAACATCTAACAAGACTTAGAGTGAAAAGCTTGATGAGAATTATCGAAACTGATGTCTTCCTTTAACATTCATAAAGTCAGTGCATTTATCCATAATTCCACACCTGCAGATGCAGTAGTTTTGGCTCCAGGACAGACAGGGCTCCCTCCATGGTGGACAGGCGTCTCTGCAGAGCCAGGACTCCACCCAGATCGCTGCCCATGTACTGAGTGGCGTCGATGGCTTTTCTCTTGTCCTGGATCTGAGACTTGATCTCAGCACACTCCAGCAGGTAGTTCTGCAGGCGTAACATGGAGTCCAGCTGGTCCTTCTTCTGCTCCACCAGCTCCACGATGCTGTTCCACCTGAAGTGACGTGACAGACAGGACGGAGTGACGCTTCACGAGTAGTTTGAGATGGATGAAGGGAGGGGAATGTGGTACTGTGAAGGACAAATGTGTCATAGTGAAGATAGTCGTGATTTACCTTCCCTTGACTCTCATTAAAAAGGAGGTTTGGCTTAATCTGTCACTATATTCACTAACAAACAACTGTAGGACTACCAGGCTGTGACTGTTCCAGGTCAAAAGATCAAAAATGCAGCAGACGTGTCAAGCAGCAGATGAAATCTAAAAAAAAAAATTACGTATTAACTTAAAAATATCACAGCTTACAGACATAAGAGCACACGTCATACCTCTTTCACTGTTAGATCTGGGGGTGGTTACGAGAGCTCTTCTCTGTCTCCTCATTCAACCGAGATTTAAAAGCTAAATGTCCTAAAAATGACTGATTCACATCAATCTTGAGAAGACCTAAGCTGCGTTATTATTGCGAGACATTTCAAACTCATTGTTATGATGACCTGATATGACCTGAAGCGAACCGCTCCTGCTCTGGTTTCAGCCCAGGCCTCGTCTGCTTACCATACCATCATACAATATGTTCTCCTGATTCTGCTCCAGACCAGCAGGTCTCAATACACAACAATTCAGCCAAGAAACACGCACACACATGCACAGATGCACACACACAGATCCTTGTGACTGTAATGAGGTAATGGCAGAGTCACTGAAAGGCAGACAGAGTGCTCAGCAGGCAGGCAGGAAAACAGCTCGGTGACATTGACCTCAGAGCTGCAGAAGTCCTGCAGGTGCAGCATGGTGGTGGTACAGGTGACTGTTGGGGGTATGTATGTGTGGCAGGGGTCGCCGCTTCACAATAATGAAACAGAACACGCGTGTGTATGTATACAAGGAAGCGGTAATGGATAAGCTAACCAAAGCTCAGTTTACACACTGAACGTTTAAGTATTTATATATGAAATACACGGGAAAGGATTTACCATGAATGTATGCTAACAGTCAAATTAAAGTTAAAGGGAATTTGCAGTATCACACTGTCACTGTCTCAGGACAGCAAAGACATGCAGATAAGGTCCTTAAACTGAGGCAGACTTTTAATAACTAACAGCAGAGGAGGTGACGAGGACGGAGACATGTTCATTTTGTATGTTTGTTCTTATTTTTGTTCTTGGCTGGCTTTGTCTTAACTGTGGGGCAGCCAGCACAGATGGTCGCCCCGAGACCAACGTCACGCGCCAAGGTCACAAGACTCATGGACACCCGGCCGTCATGGACTCTGCTGCCAGACGGTGACAAACAGTGGTCTGTGAACATGACTGAGACAGATAAAAAAGCCAATCCCACCACAGAGTTGACCTGGAGGGACGTTAGTGTAAACACACATGACTGGTGACACTTAGAAGAGACACATGCTGGTATTTCACAGTTCATATTATCTTTGGCACTGAACTCATGGCCTACAAAGATAAGAAAGCAGGTAGGAGTTCAGTCTCTTATTAAAGCAGTGAGTGACAGGACACGAGGCACTTGTCAAAAGACAATTACAAAACACTGTATGAGTGTGAATTCCCCTGAATTATTACACAAGCCCACAAAATTTCTCATCCTCGCCATCTCTCTTCTCTCTCTGTGTGTCAGTCTGCCTCCCTCTCCTCCCACCCACTCCTCCCCCCTCCTGGGAGTAAATAGGACAGATAAACCAATGCATTATTTAACAGACAGTGGGCTGTCACCTCACAGACTGCTCTCCACTCAGAGTACAGTATATCTACATAATTACATTAATTTCTGGAAATTAACTTGAAAGATATGAATTTACTGAACTTGTCCTTCAGCATATCTGTATTTCAGTGCCTTGCTTATCAACACTCTGACAGCAGTAATCACTGGCTCATGACTGGTTTCTGATAGCCTTGCCTAGTATTGAGAGAGGAGTTTTAGTAGTAGAAGTGTTATCTGTAGTTTAGTATTTAAGTGTATTATAATGCCATGTACCAGTGGTTGTAGTTGTTGGTTGGGAGGTAGTGAGGAAGTTTTGTTTGACTACCTGGAGTTGAGGTGGTCCTGACAGCCTCTGACCTCTGTAGAAGATGGATGACCTCCATCCAGGAGCTGCTGAACTATCTGGTTAACATCCAGGATCCGTCCCATCAGGCTGTTCATCTCCTGGTCCAGGCTCTCAAACCTACAACAAAGGGCGCCGTCAGTACGATGAGCCAGTCAGTGGGTTCCACTGGCCACAAACCAGCTGAGCTTTCATGTGGTGTCAAAGCCACTGAACCTCCTCCACTTCCTCTCATCCGCCTTCTCCTCACCTGTGCGCCACCACCTCCACGTCCTCCAGTTTTTCTGGGATCTCCATCTTGTCCAGCCACTGCTCCTTCTCATCAATCCACAGCTCGCAGGCATTGACCTCGCTGAACATGCGGTAGACGGCGAGCGCGTCGTGAAGCCACTGCTGTCTGAGCACCGCCACCTCAACCACCTCGGTGTACAGCTGCTCCACCTCTCCCATACGCACCTGCACCTCCTGCAGAGAGGAGAGGGCAGAAGACAGGAGAGGGCACAGAGACAGAAGGAGAGGAAGGAGGAGAAGCAAGGGTATAGTGGGGTGAAGGAAAAGATGGAGAAGAGTCAGCAAAATACTTCATACCTAAAAAAAGTTAAACATCCTTTCCCGGCTCCCTCTACCCACCTCCTGTTCACGGTACTGCAGAGGCAGCGCCACCATGTGTTTTCGCAGTGTGACCACATGCAGACGATGCTTGTCGATGGCCTCGCTGACCCCTCTGTGTTTCTTCAGCAGAGACTGGGTGGAGTACTCATCGTGTCCGAAGTCTTCGCTGGAGACCAGGCGGTAGGCGTCCTGCAGCCAGGCCACCAGGTCGTCAGTCTCCGTGGAGAACTGAAAAAAGTTCAGCGCCTCCTGCAGGTGGCCGAGACGCTGCGCGGCCTGGTCCTCCAGCCTCTTCCACTCGGCCTTCACCTCCATGATGCGTTCCTGGATCCCTGCCGTGCCAAAGCTCTTCTCACTCAGGATCTGCTTTCCTCGCTTCATGGTGTTCTGAAAGAACGACAGCGTGACTCCAAATCGCTTCTTCACTGCTTTACTTTAAACTAGAAGTGTGGTGTTTTGTTTATTTGCAGGAGGTTTTGGACTGTCATGATGGAGCTGTCGATGACACGATCACCAAACATGAAAATTTGACATTGTGAAGCTTTTTGGGTCTTCTAATAAACATATTCTACACTGTGATATTTAATATTGTGTCATGCTCTGGAGGATGGACCAACAAGTTTTGTGAACAAACTTTGAAGAACTGAGAAATATTAACAAAAGGGATGAGAAGAACAAAAGAACATACACATTAACACACAGAGAGCCTTCATACAGTCTGCGTGAAACATCAGGCATGTGGCCTGAAGAGGTCTGCTAATGAGGGAAGTGTTAAATGTTTTGAAAAGGATTAAAATCATAAAGTCTTCATGAAAGCAAGCCTGTGCTGCAACATGTCACCTCAGGTCATTTACACAATCCAAAAATGACAGCATGTATTTTCAAGGAGATAAAAATGTGTTTGATGAGTCTCAACAGCAAGCACCAAACACAGGAACACTGATCTTTGATATTTGGATGTTCTGGTTATATTAATCATTAACTGCTGCCAAACTTTGTTTTACATCAGATTTGATGAATGAAACTATACTGAAAACAGGAAGAATGACATAGTTGGGAGTGGGTTTTTTTTTGTAAGTGAGCTCAAAGAATAAGTTATAAATCCTGACATATAAATTCACTGGGGTACATGAAGTTCAGGACAGACACTCGAGGTGCTGTTGGTGTCCCAGGTGCTGATTCTCACACACAAACACACATGCACACACACCTGCAGCAGCGACCGGTGAGCCAGCAGTTCTCCAGCCAGGGTCTTGTGTTTTTGCAGTAGCTTCAGCACGCTGCTCAGGTCCTTCCCATAACCCTGAGCTCCCAAGATGGAGCTCTTCTCCCTGATCCAGGCCTCCGACTCCTCCAGCTCCTGACGGGAGATCAAACAAACACACAAGATTTAAACTTTACAGTTTGACACATGGATGTGAACAGCTGGATGAGCGAAATGACGTATATAACAAGACTGCACCTGTTGTCCTTCAAAACATTAGAGAGTGGATCTGTAAAAGGACATCTTAATTTGACATCTTAATTTTCACCCCTGCTCTCGAAGCCTACAAGAGGGCCAGCTGTATCATTCATAAACACTGTAATACAGATGTAAAACATGAAATAATCTGCTCAGGTGTGGAGCAACCAGCCCTGCAAAACATTTTGTTCTCACGCAAAGCAGCAAAGAACAAAGGGCTACTATTATTACAGTACTTTGCTGTGTGATTTATTACCTTTTCAGCAGGCATTTAAATATGGGCCTGTAGTGTGTGTGACAGATCGAGGTACTGAATTAACAAAAATCTAACGACCTTTTCCTGTATGTCTTTAAAGATGCTGCAGGCAGGTTCGGGGAAAATAAACTTTCAGTTCTTTGGACACGCAAACACAAGGACTGAAACCTCTTCACATGTCTACAGCTGTTCTGGGTGAAATGCTGACTGTCATGTAGAGAGGAGGACACAGTGATGGAGAGTCTCTCCTGGAAGCCATTCATAGCGCTACACATGACAGGTTACAGAAAAAGTTGTTTAAGTTGGTCTGAAAAGGGGTTCAAGCTCTGCTTACTTTACCACCTCCACAAAACTGGCCAATGAGCATCCAACGAGCACTTCAGATAGAGTATACCGGCCCCTTGACATGACATAATCCCACCTTTTGCCCGATCTTACCTGAAAGAAGGCCCAAAGTTGTCTCGACTCCTCAAGCTCAGCACGTCTTTTAGCTGCCAGTTGTTTCAGCTCCTCCAGACAGGAAGAGACATGGTTGACACGGTTACAGATCACCTGTGGGTCACACGGTTGGTAACCTGGCAGACAACAAAATTAGCTTATTGACCATGAAAGAAAAACACACAATAGATGACACTTCATTCATTACAGCGGTGCATATCTATCATTCCTTTAAGGAGACTCCTTTAAGTCTTACCTTTATTAACACTTTCATATCAGATAAAATTGAAGACAGATCAAATGAAAAACGTCACCAGAGCTACACACAATACACACGATACATGAGTGTGTATGTACCCTCTATAGTGGTGAATTTGAGTGCAGCAGTGTTGAGTGTCTCCACCCGCTCGGCCTGCACTGTAATGTCAGCTTCCTGCAGGCTGTGTTTCTGCAGCAGGTCATCCACCTCCAGAAGATGCTTCCCAAAGTCCTTCGACAGCAGCTGGACCTGAGAGAGAGCAGGAGAGGAGAGAGGTGGACGGACGGCAGGGAACACGTGTGTGTCATTACATATCAGGATGTCCTCTTTTTACATAGTTTAAGTTCTCTTCAATCTCTTTCTTCTTTCCACTGTCTTTATTTAACTGCTGAATATACATTTGTCTTTCTCCTCTCACAGCTGCCACTACCTGTGTGTCCTCCATCCAGTCAATCATGTAGACCATGTCCTGAAAGGTCTTCTGCAGGGCCAGGTTCTTCTCCAGCCGGGCCCTCCTCCCAGCCACCAGCTCCTTCAGCAGACTCCACTGGCCCAGAATGTTCTCCTTCCGTGCCAAGATACGCCGGATGTCGTAGTATCCTTCTGCCTCCATCTCTGCGGAGAGCTCCACCACCACCCCAATTCGGTCCTCGTAAGAGGCGATGTCCGCCTCGATGGCCTCGTGTTTCTTCATTGCTGCCTCCACTGCTGGTAGGTCGTAGCCAAAATTGTCCTGCAGGCGGGAGAGAAGAAATAATTAAAAGAAGAATGATGTAAAGTGTGCAGCTGAGGCACAGACAATAGGGAGACAAAGGGGACGGGAGTGAAAGAAGACTAACTTAAAAAAAAGTTTAAAAATCCACCTGTTTTACATCATTCCGCCACTTATTAACTAATATGCCACACTGACGCATCCCCAGAGATCCCTACCTGTGACACAAGTCTCTGGTTCTCATTGAGCCACGCTTGTCTCATGGTGGTTTTGTGGTCAAAGCACTGAGCCAGCAGCTCCAGCTTCTCCTGACGAATCAGCTCCTTGCGCAGAGCCACGCCCCTTTCATGTTCCGCCTTCTCCAGCCGTTCCCAGGCCTGGACAGGAAGTGACAAAAACACAGTTACACGGTTCAATAGCTGTAATGTTATAGAAAATAAAAGGAACAGAAAATATAATTAATTAGCAAAAGGTGAACTACAGGCTATACAGAGCTGGTGGATGTATGACCTTGTTGATGTCTGAGATGAGCTTCCCATCATTAGGCACATAGGGTTTCTGGTTGTTGGCTCTGAGTTTGCTTTGGATGGTGAAGAGAAGGACCTCGAGGTTCCCCTTCTCCTGAAACCTGAGCAAGAAACAGAAAACTTAACTTTGTGATCGTGTTACGCAACACGGCCTCTTGTCTTTCAGCAGTCCGCTGCTGAGTAGGACACACTGAGAGTACTTCCAACTTTGCTCACAGAAAAATGAGAAAAAAATAATAAAGAAATTGAGGTCAAAGGAAGCACTCAAGCTGCCGCCAAAAGCTGGTGAGGATTTCAGTGTCTTATGAAGGACACTCGTAGCATGAATGCTTGGAGGTCTGGTAAAGGGCGATTTCTCTGCTCCCTCTGCTGCCCTCCTGCTCAGAGTCGTGATCATTCATCAGTCTAGAGGAGTCTACTGCATGAGCATCTGCTTCAAACCAATACGGTGACCTTTCATAATAAAAGAAAAAGATCTTTTATCTAAAAGACATTCAAGACCTTGATCTATGAGACAGAATGCAGGTCGGCTCTTGTGTTACTTTTCTGTGAAATGTGTTCTGAAGAGCATGTCATCTCTGGCTGGAGGTAGCAATTATCTTCATTAATGATTTATCTGTTGATCACTGGCTCTTAATCAACTGGTTTGTCTATAACTTGTCAGAAAAAAAGGGAAGTCTAAGAGGATGTCTGCAAATGTCTTGTTCTTGTCTGAACAACAGTCCAAAACCTTAAAATGATCCGCTGATTATCATATATGACAAAGAAAATGTCACATTGGAGATGCTGGAACCTGAGTGTACCCCCAGTGCCTGTGGGGCCATGAGTTTAGCACTGGGCTCATGCTAATGCTGATCCTGATGATGCTGGACAAAAGGCTCAAGGCTCAGCAGCTCTGTGGTGCAGCATGTGTGTTTGCATGTACAAAAACAGCAAGACATGATCGACTTCAACGCTCCCTCATTTCACTCTAACGTCTCGGATGAGGCTCTAATGAGACTAATCAAAAAGCTGATTCCAGCTGTAGGAACTCAGATCAGCATCGGGCAACTGTGGGTGAGCTTTCAGAGATCGAGCTGGTTTTGCTCTTCTATATAAGCCTCAGCAGTAGACAACAACTTGCACTGTCTTGACTGAACTACATATACTAGATATCTTGGAATAAACATGGTTGATAATCACTCCCTTGCTGCTGCTGCATATATTCAATATGTGCGTTTACTGCCTGAGCAATATGCAAACTATGCATGCACAGTGAAACAACCACTAATTATGTAATGATTAAACTAGATGTTCAAGCTATCCACGCATCCCTCCGAGCTAATGCTAGCCTAAGACACAAAATGTCAAATTAGAGAGTGGTGCACTGATATCAGCTACACACACACACACACACACACACACACACAGCAGTCCTATTGAGCTGCCACAAAGGAAAGTAAAGCTCAGAAGAAATAATAAGTACGATACTTTGAGCGACACGAGCTTTAAAATATACCTGTATGCATGAATTCATGTGCAGGCGCAGGCATACTTATGTGTGCATGTCCACTGTAATAAATGACTAAAACATGAAGATGACATTTGATAAATTCACTTAACGTACTTGATGGGCTTCTCAATGGTGCAGTAGGTTGTGAAGGCCTGCAGCTGCTGCTGAACTCCGGTCAGCGAGTTGGCAAACTTCTGGTTACTGATGATCGCGATGGTCTTTTCTATCCAGTCCAACAGGTCTGACGCCAGAGCCTCGTAGCGGTTCACGATGTTCTCCGCCTCGATGCAATTGTCCAGAACCTGAGTCAGACAGACCGAAGAAGGTTGAGAGCAGATATGGAGCAGAAAAAAGAAAACAGAGACAGGAAACGAGGGACACACAATGAGAGGAAGAGTTCATGGACTGTCTGCACGTGAACGTATTCGTTACCTTGCCAACCCTCTTGCCCTCCACAATGAGAGCCTTCATCTTGGAGAAGTAGTGATAGTAGGAGACCACATAGGTGATGATGGACTTCTCGTCTGGGTTCTCTGTGTTCACATCTTGGTGCAGAGAAATGAACATGTGCTTGACTTTAGGTGGAGCCACATGGTAAATCATGGATAGCGCTGTACGTAATGTGGTTTGACTGACATTCACCCAAAACCACTCTCACCTTCAGGGTCCAGGAGTTTGGTGAGACCCAGGTGCTGCTCAGCTATGTTGAAGGCTTGCTGGAGGTTGTGGGTTGCATTGGACCGCGTCAGCTTGTGGAACTCTATCAGGTCAGGTCTGGAAGGCACAAGACGATGACGTGTCATGTTTGCATGGCTGTAATCCTAAAACTGCATGTCAGTCGAACCTGTTACATGTCTTTCCACTCCGTCTTTGAGCATTTTGTTTTTACTGCTGCAACCGTTCATGTTTTTACTTCAAAATTCTGACTTTCATTCCAGGAAAACTGGAAAACAGAACAAAACACCAAAATATGACCCAAAACACAATAACAGTACAACTTTCCCACTGGCACTATGCCACGGAGGTGTGTTAAAAGTACAACCTACCTGTGTCTGTGAATGAGGGCATTGAAGGCGAGGCCATCTCTCCAGCAGGTGGTGAAATTCTGGATGTTGACCTCAGAGTACCTGGAGCACGGAGAAATCTTTTGTGACTTTCAGTGTAAACCAAGAAGCACCAGCTTACTAACACTAACACATGCGACAGAAATGCTGGTGGTGTCAGTTTATAGCTTCCTGTATTTGTTTTTTCCCCGCTCACCCTGCGGTCTTCATCTGGCACCACAGCAGCAGGGCATCCTTAGCAGAGCGGGTTTCTCTGTTGTCCTCTGTCTCTATTTTGATCACCTGGATCTGAACAAGAACACAGAAAAGCAACAGTTCAGCCTCTGTAGGAGAGTCAGTGTGGTCTCCCAGACCAGATATGAAGCTTAAAGCACGGCACTGCTGTCTTTTTGGGAACACACATTCACATTTTACATATTTATCCGACTCTACTAAAGACTGCGTCTACTAGTCTGTTGTTTAGCAAACTGAGGCTGCGTCTGAGAAAAAGTGTCCAAGCTCAGTTTCATCCAACTATTCCACAATCCTATTGTTGAATCGTGTGTGCTGACACAAAAAAATGTTTCTGTATGCAAACTCAATCTACCTCTGACTACAGAGTTAACCAAAGTCTGTTATACAGGGGGCAGTGAATGAGTCAGTGAAGGATTGTCTGGCTAACGTTAGCAAGCTAGCTAGCAAATTAGCTTCCTTATTAGCTACCTGCAGTCATGTTATTCCATCCTGACTCACATCATTTATATTTATTACATGACGTTTAACACTGATGCAGCTTCATAGATCAAAGTGTTGATCATGTTTAAGATTTGTTTAATTGTGTCATCAAGTTCAGTCCTGTCCGAAGGTGCTTCTCCACCCAGGAAAGGTGGAGGCCTATTCGAATCTACAGCGAAAGCCAGAGTCACACCTGAAGCCTCAGCACACACAGTTAGAGAGAATTAACTGTAAAAACAAACGAGAGCAATAAGAAGTGAGGATTTCAGTGGAGGGAGTGCAGAGCCGTTACAACGCCTGACGATAGGTGACAGTGACAGCCACACAGCCAATCACATCACGCTGACATGATCCAAGGTAATTGGGGACATGACACCCTGGAATCAGCTGCTACCCATGTCATTAGGCACAACATTGCACACGCACACACACAAACACACACACACAATGCCTATGCATGAAGTCAAATAAAAAAGATGAACACATGAAGGTACACACGAGCACGAACGCTTTATCCTGCGAGAATATCACACTTTAAAAATAGAAGTGAAGGTTATTTCAGCCACAGAGACACAACTGATGTTGAAAGCACAGACATTTACTAAATGACCACTTCATAGGAAACATGTCAGTGATGAGATGCTCTTTCTGGATGCTTTTTTATACCACTGCACCAGATATTTCTTTTTCACAAAGTAGAAGAGCTTTTTCCCTTCCGCTGTCTCATATCACTGTAAATTAAACAAGTAATCAATGGATTAATCATTAAAAATCAAACTGTTCTAACATACAACTGCCCCAGCGGGAGGAAAACAATTTTAAAAATAAACTTGCAGTGTTGTTTAACACGAGAAGTTGGAAATACAAGTAGAATCCACACTAAAACACTAAAACATGATTCATATTCTTTGTCTGTTGTGACGTCTGATCTAAATCAGTTGCGCTTCCTTTGCTGTCAAGGAGCTAAGAAAGGGTAAGAAAAGCCAACATCGGGCTGCTTGTGCCAGATAAACCTGCAGGAAATGTATAAAATATTATATTATTATTAACATCCCATCAATACTGAATACACAATGTACACCTTAACCATGTCACACGAGTGCGATGCTGTGTGTGTTCAGTAAAAGTCTGAATCTATGTATCTCACCAATAAACAGTAAAGCTACAGCAACGTGTCTTAATCCAGAAACACACACTCATTGTAAACGACAAGTGAGCTGACAGTATGTTAGGGTAAGCAAACGCATGCACGCGCGCGCGCACACACACACACACACACACACACACACACACACACACACACACACACACACACACACACACTGCACAGAACAAAAGAACACTACCACAGCTTTCCATTTACAGCACCGTAAGTGAAGTCAATGCAAATAATAACGGTCTGTTATTATTTGTGTGTGGCTCTGTAAATACAAGGATTACCTCTTCCTTTGAATGTCAGTCCTCTCCCTTCCCTCTCTCTTTCTCTCTCTTTCCCTCTCTCTCCCTCTCTCTTTCTGCCTGTGTGCAGTTACTGCAGTGGTTTGGCCCTACCTGCTGACTGGACAAAGCAAACTCTCACTTTCCCCACAGAGGAAAGGGGAAAGAGGGTGAGATGAGGAGAGACGGCGCAAGAGGGGAATGAAGACACTGAGACAAAATCAACCACTGACAGTGTCCTATCATTTTAAGCATCTAAAAGTCTCTGTTCAATCCCTGTTATATCGCCTTCGACATGGTCTGTTCATATTGTGTGTATTATGTTTTACTTTCTGTTTCATTCCCTGACCTCAAAAGGCTTTTTGCCAGATTGTCATTCTACATAAGACTTTACCAACTGACCTGCCTGTTTGAATAATGGCAAATAAAGCAGGTGTGTGAAGAGGCTGACATGTTAAGACACAGCAGGGGTGGCAGTAGCCTCGAGGACAAACAATAAGGACGGCACGAGAGAGTGCAGCATATTGAATGTAAACCAGAGGACCTGGTTTTTATCTGAACTTTATTCTAATCTCTGTTAATCATCAGACACTTGACTGAGCACACATCACTGCGGGTGAACACGGACTGAAGGCCCCATCCGCTGCCTATTTACCACATCACTGGTTGGTATTCCCCATCAGCCAAACATCCTTTCCCCCATCCTCACTTCGGTTGTAATTACCCTCCCTCTCTCACACACACTCACCTTCCTCAGCACATGCAAAGCTGAAGAGGCCATCGACTGATAGCTCTTAGGAGCAGGCGAACGGGACGACGGCCAAGCTCTCATTTAATGGTAGCAAAGCCAGCAGTCAGCTGACACGACTGTAGTCTAAACTGTATAGTTACAGCTGCTTAGCCTTACTCAAAACACAACAAACAACTAAACAGGCATTGGTGAATGAACTATCAGGCATGGTAGCCAGGCCTAACATAGGCTAAACTCTGACATGAACACTTACATATCAATAATTTCCATCACCAACCCAACATAATTTCAACATTTACACTGACAGCATGAGTCCAGTCAGCCATACTGCACACTCATTCATCCTCTTTGCCTCACTAGCCGAGCTCGCAGAGGGCCACTCAACATATTCCGATAATATACTAAGCCTGTTCGCAGTGCTGTTAAATGTGCTTTGTGGTCGGTAGCCAGGCCCTCGCATGACACTACTGAGTCCCAGGAGGCAGCTACTCGACGACTGTGCACCGTGAATGTTACAGAAGAGTCAGAATAATGCTAAACCAGCAATCTGTGCCAAAGCTACGCTGTAGCACTGAAGCATGATAAATAGGAGCCATGGGCTTCTGCTGTACTTACATGGCAAGAACTGATCCTGCATCAGCCTGGAAACCTGTGCATGTGTGTGAGTGTGTGCATGCGTGTGTGGTTTTGTGGTAGTATGTGCATGTATAGGTGTGTGTGTCTGACTCGATAGATAGAGTGTGTATGTAAGGGAGCGAACGCTGTGTGTGTGTCTGCGTCCTTGCTGAAGAGCAGACTGGAAGGCGACTGCAAACTCTAGGCCACTGAGCCCTGAGTGACATTCAGGCTCTCTCCACCAGACACTGCTGTCGCTGTCGCACGCTGATGATGCGGCAGCTGTCACAGCCTCCCCCAAACAGAGTCACTGGCAGCTCCTCCTAAACGAAGCCGCTGCTGATTACAGTGTCCTTGTGCTTCAGTAAGTAGCACAGGAACATGTGCCAGCATCTTAGTGCACTTGCCGGGTGTACTTTCATTAGCTAGAACCACCCATGTGATACTGCTGATTTCTACTAGACCACTAACCGGGCTTCAAGTTATAATCCTACAGATTTTCAGGAAATGAAACCCCGTTCTTACATAATCCATCATCAACGGTCTGGCATTTCCAGAGCTGGATTCAAATTGCTTTCACACACACCAGGGACTCACAGGACACAGTATAGCATGCAATCCATCTTTCAGTGCCACATCAGCTGTAAGTTACTGCTAATGCAAACTGAACATTTCCCTCTGTGGCTGCTTCATATTAAAGGTGTTCAACTGGTCTTTTATTGTAAAGCAGTAACAAGAAAAGTGTCACAGAGGTGAGTGCGGACTGTGATCATTCAGCAAATCTGTGTCTGTTAAACCAAACAAGACACACTCAGTTTAACCAGTTTTTCAGCACAGGATCAGCTTTGAATACAGCTGCGAGCAAAGCAACAACGCTGACCAGCCCCAGTGAGCTGTCAGCTAAAGAGCTGCACACCTCAGAGTCCTGGGCAAGGTCACCAACTTTACTGCATCCTACTGTCCTGAGTTTGTTTGGCTGCACTGTAAACTCACCCTCCAGCTGCTCTACTCAAGTATTTCTGACAAAGTAGCTTCTCGAGCAGTGCTTGCTGCAGTATTAAACCTTGCTTGCTGTTACCACTGTAACCTCAGGTGTTGCCAAATCAAGCAGGACTGAAATCTTAAGGATTATTTATCATCACGACAATTACTAACATCAGAATCTTCTCAGTGTCGATGCTGTAAACAAGTCATGCACAACCCTTCAGAGATGTTTGTGTCTACCTGGAAGCGTAGGATGATGGTCCAGATGAGGCCCAGGGTGAGGCGGTGGTTTCCATCCACGATGTCATGAGAACCAACGTTTTCCAGGTGGACCCTCTGCTCTTTAAGGAACTGGAGGGCTTTGTCAACGTTCTCCAGACAGTGGATCCGCATACGACCCCGCGTGGGCCTCGGCTGGGGGACACAGAGGCTTTATCACTACTTTTCATATCAAAGCCCTTAATATTAAGCTCATCATAATTTTCTACTATGTGCCTGTGTACACATGTGTGTGCATGTATCTGTGTGTGTGTTCCCACCAGCAGCTCTCCACTGAGGACCTCCAGCAGTCTGGTGAGCATGTACCCATCCCTCAGGTCATTGTAGAGGTCAGATATGCGACAGGACACTCTGGACAGATGGGAGTTCACCCACTTGGTAAAAGTTTTCTTTTGCACCGCATCTCGTTCATCTGAGGGACAAAAAAAAAAAAAACAGCTTTGGTAAAAGTAAAGGACGGGATAACATTAAATCAGATGTTGTCCTAACTAGCATTAGCTGTCACTAGCATTAGATCATGTTGTTCTTACAGCTTCGTCCTGTGAGATGCTTTGCCTGATGAAACGTTTTAACATATGAGATCTGTGTGATGATCTGTGTGTGACCTCTGACCTGCCAGGGCCTTAATGCGGGAGCACTCGAACAGCTTGGAGCTGGTACACTCCGTCTCCCAGAACCCCGAGCTGATTGGTCGGTTGTTGTTGTTGAGCTGGCGCTGGGCTTCCGCGTTGTCCAGGTCTGGGGAGGCATTAGCCATCGCGCCCAACGCCCTGCAACACACACACAAGTTAATGTTCTATCTTTATTGGCCGCTCACAGACTTTAGAGCAGCATGCACATGTATATGAAGACATTCATGAACGTACTGCACGAACACACTTTCTCCTAAATGCAAAGGACAGTGAGAGAGGCGGTTTAGACCCCTGCCACTGCTGCTTTTGTGTCCTACGTAACCATTAACACAAAGGCAAAAGGCATTTCAGCTTCATAATTAAACTTAAGACTGACTTCACACATCTCATGTGACACCTGTTAACCCGTATTTAGCCAAAAATGTTCACTGAATGAATTCTGATTCAGGACTCACATGGAGGGAAACAGGAAACAGTGACTGCAACATCCCCAATTAAATCATAAGAGTTAAAATGACTTGCAGAACAAATTACTCTGGAGTCCATAAATAACAGCTCCTTCCCATTCATGAATGATGCAGCACCTGTCCTTGGTATCAGAGCATTTTGCAAAAGAGAAGCTCAAAATAAAATCTCTCTGATGGTTTAAAGGATGGTGGGAGACGGAGAGTAAAAATGATTTGGCTCTCTCATGTCTCCTGTCTCTCTCTCTGACAGCTGAAAACCAGAGAATAAAAATAACTTCTAAAGTTCACCAAGAAATCACACAACACTGATGTTCAAAACGTCAAAATGATAACCAAGAGACTTGAGTTGAGTTTCATCCATCTGAAGAGCTGAAAGAGCTCTTTGATTTCATTACAGATTTCTATTAAATCTTCAAAGAAAGCACTGAATATTCACCTGGCGATGCATTAACAAACTATCCTCAGGCTAACATTGCCAGTTAGGAGAATCAGCTAAAAATAAGGGACGTGTCTGTGCCACCTTTAGGAGGTTTTGGTCTAAGAGTAATTCACACTGATGAGTCAGAGTCAGTCCAGTGGTCACTAATGAGCTGCTGGTAATAACATCAGTGTTCTGTAAAAATACAGTGATAATAAACATTAATCCTTAATTTGATTAGGGCCATTTAATAAGGCTCACCGACAAATCGAGCAGTTTTATAAAATATTTATGAAAATCCAAAATATCTGTCTATTCTATAATTTACTTGAATGTTACTACAAAGCTTTGAGAATATTATCTAACTAAATTAAGAACTCCTGGTGTAAACAGTATGCTTCAGCACAGCACGCTTCAGTTTGAGGTATTTAAAAATTCAGAGCAGACACAAAAATCAGCGGACTGGGTGAAAATCTAAACTCCTCGTCCTCTCCTGCTGGAAAAGGCAGTGATCAAATGGGAACTTGAGCTGTTTTAAGCACTTTCTCACTCACTTTCTCTCAAATATCTGCCTGATATTTGAGAGATCTTTCTCAAGAGTGTAGAAAAAAGGACGTATCTGTCTGTCTACGCAGTGGTCTGCTGGGGCTGTGGCTGCTCTGAGAGACAGAAAAGGACTAAACAGAGTGGTCAGGAGAGCTGGCTCTGGCCTGGACTGCCCTCTGGACCCCATCAAGGGGGTGGGTGAGAGGAGGATGGTAGCCAGGCTGACATCGATCATGGACAACCCATCCCACCCCCTGCATGAGAGAGCGGGGGGCTTAAGCAGCCCCCTCAGTAACAGACTGCTGCATCCATTGTGTAAGAAAGAAAGCTACCGCAGGTCCTTCATCCCCACAGCTGTCACACTCTTTACCTCCAGCATCATTTAATGAAGCACTGTGTTGGTGCTGTTTTCCATTTCTAGATCATAAACCTCCTTTTTTTTTCATACTCCTGCTTTCTGTGCTAATGTACGCTCACATCATCCACTACATCTTGTGCAGTTTTCTTGTGCTAACACTGAATTTATTACCCAATCGGCAACACTATTGTTACGAGCTGTACATATTGTGCATACACATAGACTCGTGAAATTCACTGTCCTTTCTATGAAACAGTAATTCAACATATGGCATTGGTAGTTTTTATAAGAATACTGGCAACAGTATTTTTACGGGTAGTAGAATTTTTAGCAAATTTTAACCTACACCTTTCAGGCCAACGATGAGTCAATATTGATTATTTAAAAAGACACATGAGATAAATGTCAGTCTTCATGGATGCACATGGTGAAAATATCTTGTCTGAGTCCTGGTGGATTCACTCATATAATGCGATGTGCCCACAGGGCCTAAAATATGTCATTTGGAGCACTTCTCCAAAGCTGCTTTCAGTGGGGAAGTACACCTTTGTATTTATGTTGTGCACTTTGATTGCAGGTTTACTTTGATAAAAACTGGATGTTAATCTCTTGATCTTCCCCACATTCCTTCCTTTTCTGCCCTCTCCTCCTCTCCACTGCAACAGAAGTCCAAGCTCACAGTTGTCACTAAACCTAAACCACTGGAAAACAACATAGCCATATCGAGTAAATGTCAGCTTGCCCTGCAAGGAGGAGGGGGGGGGGTTATGCACTTAGCCATTCCCCCTGGAGAGAGTAACAGCAAAACATTATAGTGCTGTGTATCTAGTGATGAAGCAGATAGAAGATGCTCAGGAAATATGATGAATTTATAGGTCAGCTGATTATTATGAAGACTGCAGCTTATTCACAGCCATGTCATGGTGCCATTCAGTCAAGGGAGCCAACAAAGCAGCCTTCCATAAGCTTCAAGAAGCTATAATAATAAGTGGCAGCTGATGGTGTGATCTCAGATGTTGCAAAAGAGCTAGCCCCATGTTTAACCTCTCTAAATCGCTGTTCATTTTTCAGCCATATCCCCCGTGTGGCAGATCCTTCGCCAGCATTTCCCTTCACAGAGTGAGAGCCCAGATCAAGGTTGGTTGCACGGAGTCCCACTGTAAACTGACTGATTTCTACAAACAGTGAAGCTAGAAAAGGCTCACACAGACAATCCTGCCTCAGAGAGATGGAAGCACATGGAGGATAAAACAAGCTAACGTTATCACAGACATTACGACTAGAAGACGCGATAACATCAACACCAATAAAATGAAATCTATCAAAACCCATCACTGGATTACAGACGAGCAACGAGGCTGCATCAGGGAAACTGCCACACTGTCATTTCAGTCAAAATACTACGTGTGTGTGAGAGTGTGTGTGTGTGTGTGAGAGTGTGTGGGTGGGTGTATGTCCTCTGTTCTCCTTGCCGTGATCCTCGCCTAACCTCAACCACCTGGCATCTTTCAATCAATCAGACTCTCAGCTCGCAGGACTGCTGTGATATATGTGTGTATGTGTATATATGTGTGTGTGTGTGTGTGTGTGTGTGTGTGTGTGTGTGTGTGTGTGTGTGTGTAAAATCACCTTTATTCTAATAATCAGGCTCAGCTGTTGAGGAATCAGCCAGCCCCAGGCGAGAGTCGACACTATGTCTGATAATCACACTCACACACACACACATGCACGTGCACACGCAGTCATCCATAGAGAGACACACACACACACACACACACACACACACACACACACACACACACACACTCCTGGCTATCCATTTTCTGCTCTATCAGTAACAGCAGCAGTGAGATGCTTCACGCTTTGTCTCCAGACGCTGAACGCAGCCTGAGAGAAATCTCAGAGGGTGGAGATGCAGACAAAGGAAAAAATGACCACACACTGAGCTCACACTGACTTCATCTGTATTCAGAGGAGTGCAGATGTAAAACCTGCATGTTTCAGCATCAGAGGACCAACAGTTAATTCATTCTGATGTTCCTGATGTTTGTCTGGAGGACTAAGACGAGCTGCTTGAGGCTAACTCAACCTTGATTTCTGAGATAAAAGTGGAAATGACTATATGTGGAGATACACCCTCAGTTTCTCCAGGAACGATACCAGCGAGGAGGTTAGCATTCAGGGACAGAGAGGGGTAAAAGAATGAAAGTGCTGAAAGCTTAAAGGCCTCAATAAAATCAAAGCAATCAGTTAGCCTAGCCGCCAGGCTAAAAACAAGCCTAGCCAAGCTAGCAGCGGAGTGCAGAGCAATGCTGCTGCTCTCAAAGCAGCCAGCGTGGGAGGTTGATCAGTAATGGACACCTAAAACCATAAAACTGCACTAAAACACAAGTGATTGGAGAAAAGCTGCTGCTGAATGCTTGTATTTCCCCCAGCACATTTCTACTCCTCAAAAATATACTAAAGAAAGTTGTCTTGAGTGAATTTGACATGTGATTTTTGTTCATTGAAATGATGACAATGCTGTATAGCATCTTGCTTCACGTAGCATTCATTAAATCTGCTGAGATCCTACATTTGAGAGACAATCTTTATGGTGTTTAAAGGATAATCTTAACATAAAACAAAGTTCTCAAACACTAAAGCTGGAGCAGAAACGTGGAGAAGGAATACAAAGAACACAGGATCAGTATAGGAGTTGTTTCTTGACCTTTTCTGCTTTCCCAGACTGAAAAGGGATCTTGTTCTGGTTCTGAGGTTGGACTCCACGTCTCACCCAGTTCATGTGTTTCAGCCAGTCCAGGATACAGAGTCTACTGTTGCAACACTGAAGGATCAAAGGTTTAAACAGCAGCAGCCTCTCTGAACTCTGCATGGAGCTGGAAGAAAGAGCAGGAGTCCCCTGTGTGTGTGTGTGTGTGTGTGTGTGTGTGTGCATGTGTGTGTGTGGACTGTTAAACCACATCGGAAAGCACACAAGCACACACACACACACTGCTGTCAAACACCAGCCTTTTCACCTACACAGAATATGATCACACTGAAAATAAGAACAATGGTTTCCATATAAATTCTTAATACTCCTGTCTGGCTGCTATTTACTGCAGAAAAAAATCCTTCAGTTATTTTTGTTACCAAAAACAGTGTGGAGCTGTGAAGTTAAGTCTAGTAATCAATTAGTCAGTCAACAACACTAATCAGATAACAATTTGATCAATTCTCAAGCAAAAATGTTAAATATTCTCTGGTATCAGGTTCTCAAATGTGAGGGTTTGCAGGCTTTAATTATCATTATTTATAATGATAAAAAAAAAGAAATCTGAATAAGGCAACAGGGAAACTGTAAGTGCAATTATCAATTAATCAAAGACGATGAGTTAATGTGTAGAGCACAACTTCAAGTTAAGAGAAAATCCAAAGAAAAAGTCCCAGCCAAGAGATAAATGTAACTGTAGTAAAGACAGGACGACACTGATGAAGCACGGACGTCTTCTCGTCGTCACTTTCAGGACTGAGTCTGGATCACATGAGGCATCTCTGTTTTTCTCCAGGTGGACCCAAACTCACCGTGGTTTATAGGACAGCATCTAAAAAGAAATGTTCTACATTCAGAGGGGCCATCTTTATTCCCCCCGCGGTGGTTTGAGTGTTTACGCGACTCTGCTTCAGCTCTGTCACTGCTCTTTCAGCTCTACTTCATTTTGAAGTTTCATAAGCCAGACTCACCTGTCTGTCTGTCTGTCTGTCTGTCTGTCTGTCTGTCTGTCTGTCTGTCTGTCTGTCTGTCTGTCTGTCTGTCTGTCTGTGACACACCTGTAAGCTGTCAGACTGCAGCTCACCCTTTCCTGCACCTTACTGTGTATTCTCATAGATGTTTGCTCCCATGTGGTATTATTAATAACATGAACTTTTTCATTATGCAGCATGACTTTCCACATGTATATTTGGATGCAATAATCTCTTAATAATTTGTTCATTTAACTGGTTGTTCAGTCTACACAGTTCACATGAGGAAAGTGTTCAACCAACAGTTCAAGCGCAAAGATGTTTGATTCACAATAATATGAAACAAGAGAAAAACAGAAAACCCTGAAAAGCCGGAGAATATTTGGCATTTTTTCTTAATAAGTGATGACTAAAACAATTAATGGGCTATCAAAATTATCACTGATTAACTTCCCACTGATTTACTGCTCAATCAATGACCTTGTAGTGTCAGCACTGTTGTATTAACTGTGTGTGTGTGTGTGTGTGTGTGTGTGTGTAACTATCAGTCGTTATGCTTTCTCTTCTAAACCACTCAGTGTTATTATTGCCCCCCGTCCCCAGCTACGCTGTCGCAGCTGGTAACCACAATAAATCACTGTTACACCGATGGCGTAATGAAAGCGCCCGTCCCCCGCCTCCCCTCTCTCTCCTTTTATTATCCTTCACACTTTTTCCCACTCATCCCTTTACCCTATCATCCAATCTTCTGTCTGGCCTCCACAACTTGTTTTGGCTGTTAGCATTTGGCACGATGCCTTAATTCTACCAAAGAGCGACAATATTCTAATCTTCCCCGTTCACGGGACGTCAAAGGATCAGGTGTCCTTGAAACAAGCCTTTAACCCCCAAATGCTGCAGTGAAAATGTTCAGTCCCCAACGCTAGTGTCCTCAGTGGGACTGTTGGTCCTGAGCAGCTAACGGTTGCTAATGTATAAACTGTGACTATGAAGCAGGGCTGCTAAAACATTAAACCATCAGTCAGGGGTGGGAAAATCCGTGTCCAGGCCATGAACAGCCTGCAAGACGGTTTTGGTGAGTTTTATTTTGTCTCTGTTGAGTTTGAATAAAGTGTGTGTGTTGCTGTTTCTATGAATGGAGTCTGTTGGCTTCGGGGAGAGTGATATAGCGTCTGTTTCTGGTTGAACAAAACTGATTTTACTCTTTAACAAAAAAGTCTGTCTGAGCAGGGATCCTCTCCATAATGTCGTCAGACGCTTAGAACAACAATCTGAGCCTGTCAGTGACAAAAACACACACTTTGAGTTGAAGTACTGATGGTGCAGAAACACCCGGAGGGATGGCTGCAGCGCTCTTGCTAAATACCGTAAAACTTCAAAAATTGCTGTCTCCATCAGACACTGGACATAAAAACACGGGAAAAACAGGTCCAAGCTCCAAAAACGCAGATAATATTTGACTGGAATTTCTGCTGTTTGTCCAGGACACTGAAATCTTCCAGGACACGTGGACGGGCTCTAACTGAAAACTCTGCGCACATCTTAGTTTGACTGAAGATAAAATGTAGGTCATCCTGAAATATGAAAATAATTCATCTTTGCAGAACAGGACATTATCCTGTTTGATATTTTTGTAATATGTATGTACATCTTTTAAAAGACATGTTTATGTTAACATAATACAAATAAGTGTCTCGTTATATTTGTTTGACCTCTTATGGACATTTGTGGACTCTTATGGACAAATAGATATTTGAATGGTTTGAACCTATGTGGGAGCTTTTAAAGGGAATAATCAAACATCATTTTTGGCAAGTTTTGACAGCCCTGATTTAGAGGAGACAGTTGGAGAGGGAGCGGGCAGGCAGGCAGAATCAGGAGGAGGCTATAGAAAATAAATAGAGTGTGATGTTATAGAGGAGAGAGAGGCTGACATGGGAGAGAGATTTGGGGGAAAAGGAAAGAAATCGAAGGAGCAAGAGAGACAGGAGGGCATATCACCAGAAAGATGAATAAAGCGAGAAGAAGAAGGGGAGAGAGAGACAGCTGCCAGTGTTAATCAGTCAGTGGCAGCAGCTCTGTGTCTCCGTCTCTCTGAGGCTTAATGGGGACCAGACCCTCAGTGTATTCCCAGTTTCTTTAACTACACACACACACACACACACACACACACACACACACACACACACAGAGAGAGTACTCTTCATCAATACCACATGCAGATCAGAAAGTGTGGGGCACATTGAAAATGACCTCTGTCATCTCGCTGACACGTCATCTGCCTATTCTGCGTGTGAGGAGCTCGCTCTGCTTCTGGTGGATCTGCTGGCTGATGTAGTGATGAGGTATCAATTAAACTCCCTTATCCATTACAACATTACAATACTGACAGTCACGTCATTCAGGTTCCCTGATGGAAGAATTTACATATTCTTACTTGTTAAATATATTAGGGATCGACTAATTATCGGCCAGGCCGATAATATCGGCCGATATTCGGCATTTTTTAGATAATCAGCATCGGCTGTTTTTTCCACGATAACCAATAGAATTAATGAATGTATTTTAAAGCGCTCTCCTTTGGCTCTGACGCAGCCGTCTCTCCGCCTGAAGTCACCACTCTTGGCTGTGTAACAATGGCCCGCCCACAGCCCTCACTGATTGGCTACATGGCACAAGTGAGTCAGTGACAGCCAATCAACACTGACGCCTCTGCTCACCGAGCAGGCGACTGCTCCGGCGATCCAGCAGAGACAAGGCGACAGAGTCAGTCGAAGTTGCAATAAAAGCCCTCTATGATGGAAGTTTTAAAAATACCACAAACTTATGATCAATTTCAGTGATAACATGCGAGCCCAGAGTTGACATTTCACCGACATACTCGTCTGATCACATCAAGCATACGACTTTGCAAGATAAATAGTGTCACGCACCAAAAAAAAAAGATGTAACCAAGTGAACATGACCTGAAGCTCCTTACTTAATAAAAAAAGAAGACATAACGACATACCGGTAGGTAGACTACAGCAAGTATAAGGGAGGAAAACCTGCTGAATTCTGCTGTTTGGCTCTGGAGATGAAACTGTTCACAACAAGGCGTATTTCATGATGACCCACCACTACGTTATAATTGCCGCAGCCGCTTTACAGCTGGGGCCAGACGCACAGTAGTGATATAAGCCCTTTGGGTTACCCTTACTTTGTGGGAATAATAAATCTCCTAACGTGTCTCAGCCCGTGGGGCGGCTCCTGGTTTATCAATAAACAACACCAGAGGTGATTATAGCCTATAAGTTTAACAGTACTGCACGCTAACGTGTCCTTGTTCGTCTCCAGTCGCCTCCCTCGGCGCTCACGCTCTCTCTACACTTTGGTGCAACAACTTAACTACTGATGTTAAATGATCGTCTTTCTGCCTGCCACTCGTAAAGTCCAGGATATGAGCAGGCAGAGAGCACACGTCCAGGAGATGATTCTCAGTGTGTTTTATTTTCAATCAATAAATTTACCGTCGCGTCTACAGCTCACGCGTGTAATGAAGCCTTTATTGTTTGCATTTCCAGTTGCTAAGTGAATTATTCTTATTTATGTAATACGACATGCAGTATAAGCACAAGAGTTTACATCTAGCCAACTGTTCTGAGATTCACAATATGCCTTTATTTCTCTAAATATATAAATAAATATAATAATAAATAAGGAACTATAAGTGAAAAACTCTGGGAACCACTGAAAGTTTAATATTTATTTACTCATTATGCTGTTTTATGTAAAAATTTAATCTGAAAAGCATCTAAAGTTATCAAATAAATGTAGTGAGCCAAGGTTCCTGCCACCCTCTTTATTGGCTTGCTCTTAATCATTAAGGGAAAGGGAAGGGAATCATTAATCAGCACTTTTTGTTTTAAAAATAATTAAACTTAAAGGCATTTCAATTAAGATTTTGTGTTTGTGTCACTTTACAAGAAGTTAAGGTCTTTTTTTCAGTGTACACAAAACAAACAAACAGTATACTGTTACTCTAAATTTTGACACCAAAATTTTCATTTTTGCTGCTTATGAATATCGGTTCTAAATATCGGCTATCGGTTTTGCTTGATTATTAATAATCGGTATCGGTATCGGCCCTGAAAAATCCATATCGGTTGATCTCTAAAATATATAGTCGACACTGTAGATTTAAATGTCTTGCCCTGACCTGGACCAGTTATCCCTTTACTGTACATCAGTATGAGCTGTTTATAATTAATCAACCAGTGTCAATAAAATACATGAGTGTATATTCGTATCAGTCCTCATTAGTTTCTGAGGGAGACAGAGGAGCATCTATGAAGGATTAAGGTTGATTCTTACCACGCTGAACACAGCGATAACACGACCTCGTATGGTGGAAAACACTGCTGTTCAGAGTTTTGCTGTGCTTCTATGGTGCTGCTCTTACTATTCATCTAACTCTGTTTTCTGCTTTGCTTTCTTTTATCAGAGCGGTGGTGAAGTTTGTTCCTCCTGTGCCTTTTCTTGCTGATCTGTCAACAACAAGGCAGCACGAAATTATAAATTCAGATGTAGCCATTAGCCAGAGAGGTTAAAATGTGCGTGAAATGCTCTGGAGCTGCTTCGCAATAAGTGCCCTGAAGGGCTGCCATTAAAGCAGCGACTGAAAAACATACTGAATTTGACAACTTCTTGGAAAATTTCAGACATTTGTTTTCAATCTGTTGGCACGAGCTCCCCTACGAGAACCCAAGCTAACTGCAAACACAACCATCATCTGACCCAAAGCTAACCAAAAGGACTCATCCTAAACCATATCCAGAATGATGTCACTTTCCAAAAATATCTGAAACCTAGACTGTTCTTACAGCTCTCTCTCTCTCTCTCTCTCTCTCTCTCTCACTGCATCCTTCACTGTGACGTCACACAGTACGCACTTTACACACTGCACTGAGTCACTTCCACTCACTTCACCTCAGCAGAGTGAAACAACATCTGCAAGCCAGAGCAGCGGCCGACGCCCAGTTCTGAGTCGGCAAGACCGCGAGTCTTAATCAAAACAGTCACCTTGTGGTCTGATAAACAACAGGGCAGCAGCAGGGAGCTTCAGTGTCCCAGAGAGGCTGTCTATCATGCAGACAAGACGGGAATGAACAGGAAGGGTGTCAGAAAGAACTCTATCCTGTTACAGAGCCGGCAATATATTGTGCAGTGAGACATACCAATAACCACTTTGCTATACCATTTGATATTCTTGCTGTTGACCTCAATACTATACCACAAGTGTGTGTGTTTGTGCATGCACAAGATGGCAGCAGGTCATGGATGAAATGCAGGTGAATGCCAACTGATATCTACCTGTCTACATCTACCAACAGTCGGGGCGACCTCAAGACCCCTCCCATGAACATCCAGTGAGAAGAGAGCCAGCAGACCCGGGCTACCAGCAGCACGTCGGCCTGCTGTCTGAGCACCATGACAAAATTCACAGGTAACACTTGCACAGCAATCAACAGTGCAAGCTGAATTTTAGGTAAAGTCTGTGTATGTATGGACAGCATGTAGTATAATACTGATCAGTACAAAAGTGACCAAAATGACCACAGCACCTGATGCAGTAACACGATACAGTGGTAATATAGGGGCATTTAAGTACTTTTGAGGACAAGGACAAGTGTATAAAATGTACTATACAGTGAACTGCTGAGCACCACAGACACACTACAACCCCCTGTAGGTGTATTACAGACACTGATTAGTGGCAGCACAGGGCTTTAACTTCAGAAAAGTACAAAAAACTAGACTATACTATGAACCCACAGCAAATTATCAGAGTGAGGGGATTAAAGTGTCTCACTAAATGTCACTAAACTTACCAGCAGCATTGGTAGATGTTTGCTATCACCTATAATGAACTGACTGAATCAAATTAATAAATTGACTACAGCCGTTGCTCCTTGTGACTGCGTGTTAAAGAGAGGGTAAAAATCACACATCTGCCTGTCTTCTTCTTTACTGTCCTGACCACCCCCATCCACAGAGAGAGGGAGAGAGAGAGAGAGAGAGAGAGGGAGAGAGAGAGAGAGAGAGAGAGAGCTGCGTTTCCATCACTTTTGGGGACATTACTTAGACTACATTCATTTCCTGGAGACTAGCCTCAACCATAACCATAACTACCACTCGCCTAACCCCAACCCTTACCCTTACCTTATCCTTATCTTATCCTGACCTTATCCCAAATCTTCACCTTAAAAGTTAATGACTGACATTATGGGGACCTCATAAGGAAGGCAAGTCCCTAAACAGATTTATGTCCCCTCAACATCAACATAAGGAATGCATGTCCATTCACACGCACACACCTAAAACCAACAAACCAAAGCTCACTAACTAATCTCCATAAACTCTCCACAAGCCCCCTCCAGGAGCTCCAGATATTTCAGGCAATTAGCCTCCATATGAGACAATCTCAGTGCGAAACTGAGGTTCAGTCACTTCTCGCTGCAGCTGTGATCAAACACACCACAGTGCAACTTGACAGGCTGTAATGCATCTGCTTCTTCAGTCGCTAAAGCGAGCTAAGCTACTGTTGGCCCTGTCTCACTAAAGCATAAGAATAATCAGAGAGAAATCTCGGCCTGCAGAACAGCAAAATCCCCTCAGGATTCAGGAATAACTGATGCCACAAGGGGCAGAAAAGCGAAAAAGTAACGCGAGGTCACACAGTGAGACCAGGGACACACGATAACTTCCTGCAGAAATATGTAGTATTCCTGTAGAGATTTATGGCTTGGAAAGGTACGTCGCTATCTGCCCTGGGACACAGTTTGCCAAACGGCCACAAACGCCACATAACCGCCTGCAAATCAAAGTTATCGGTTATGAAGAAACCTAAACTGATACGGTATAACATACAACATGGTATCACAGCGCATACACTAGGCCGCTATTCTGCTTCTTAATCAATTCCTCCTTCCAAATTAAGACAAGCCGCTCTGCAGACACCTTGAACTCTTTTCTAGGCATGCATCATGTAACACATGTAGGTGAAAGGAGACATGAAACAGCGCGTCCCCCCGTCGGTTCACTGCGGTACCCTGCACCCAAATGCAGGCCGGCGTCCCTGCAAAAAAAGGAAAAAAAACACCGTGCACCTCGACTCCCAGCTCTCACACAGGGTATGACAAAATAAAACGACATCCCACGAGAAAGGAAGCATCCTGTCGTTCTTCTTTCACCTTACCTTCTGCTTCAGTGACAGCTTTTTTGAGCGGTTTTGTCCCCCTCTGATACCAAGACGTCGCTGTGCTGAATCGATGAGGAGAGCGGTTTATCAATGGAGGAGACTGATGCTCCGCTTTTATTCCAGCAGGGTCCTCCCTCGATTAGTCCTTACTGAAGAAGGAAGCTGTTTGTCAGGGTAATTACAGAAGCAGCCCGGGGAGTCTCTACCGTGGAAATGCACCGCCTTGGCGCATGAAAAGAGCGCTGTGTGCCTGCAGCGGTGACCGCCGGCCGGGAGATGCTGTCGGTGCTGAGGATGCGAGCCGGTGGAGGGTGATGATGATATCCATAGAGGTCCTAGTTTCCACCTGACACAACCTCTCCTTCCTCCTCCTCCTCCTCCGCCTCTTCCTCTCCGCTGGTGATGCTGGAGAGAAATATCAGCATTAGTGCGGAGAGCGGGGAGAGAGAGAGAGACTGTCGCTGCTACACTTTAGCAAGAAGCCACCAGAGGCTGTTTCTGAGCTGCAGACGAGGTTTAAAGGGAAAAAAAAAAAAAGATCCAAAATGTCAAACCCAATCGTAACAAAAACGAACCAAAAATAATTTGTATACGTTTCTAACTGTTTGTAATCACTCCGAGACACATTTAACTGCTAAACGTTTTAATTTCCGATAACGCTGCTAGCTAAAACGTTAGCCTCGTACTGACGCTGAAGCAAGCTAGCTAACTTTTACTGATGTTTTGACTCAAGTTTAGCATACCTCAGGCATGGTCGTTAAAGCGACGTAACCAACCACGAAGTAACTAACTAACTAACTAACTAACCAACTAACTAACTAACCACTTAGTTAAAACCTCTATGTCATTTCAGTCAAACAAACCGAGGTTTAGGCGCCGATCCTGCCCTTTTTCAACTTCTGTTCCACGAAGAAGAAGTGGGCGGGGCTCTGGTTGTCGAGCCAATCATTCATTCATTCATCTTCTATACCCGCCTATCCCTTTCGGGGTTGCGGGGGGCTGGAGCCTATCCCAGCTGTCAACGGGCGAGAGGCGGGGTACACCCTGGACCGGTCACGCTCACACCTTAGGGCAATCTTAGAGTAACCAATAAACCTAATGAGCATGTTTTTGGTCTGTGGGAGGAAGCCGGAGTGTCCAGAGAGAACCCACGCAAGCACGGGAAGAACATGCAAACTTCACACAGAAAGGCCCCTGCCCGACCCGGGGATCGAACCAGCGACCTTCTTGCTGTGAGGCACACGCACTACCTGCTGCGCCCTCGAGCCAATCAAAAACTAGTAATTTCCATACAAATACTGAAAAAAAACCCCCAAACAATCCTAAAAACTCAACCTTTTCAAGTCTTATCCTTCTTGAACAGCTAACGTTATTCACTTGAAATAAGCTAATGGTGTAATTTCCGCTGGTAAATGTAGTCTCAGGTGTGTTTGATTTGTGCTAATATTCTCACTGATGACTCCATCACTGCAGGTCAGCAGGCAAGGTTTATACAATTATGGGTCCCTAAAGTAAAATGTTACTGTTTTCCCAACATTAAGATCTAAATTGTTTTGCCAAGGCCTTTATTTATTTGTTTTGTTGGCCTAAATGTATTAAGACCAGTTACCACCATGTTGATAAATCTCTGAAATACAAAGAAAAAAAATACAGATGCAACTTCAGTTTATAGTGCTCATCACCCCAAGACACATCTGCTCCACGGTTCATCCTCGAAACGGCAAAGTTCAGGCACCAGAACTACGTGGCTGGGTTGAGGGAAAGATCTCAGGGTGTGTGTGAATGCTGGCACACTTTGTTTGTGTTGTTTATTTAAAAAACAAACAAACAAAGAAGAACAAATTGTTTGAAAATTAAGCCAAAATTAAAACGAGGCTGAAGTTTAAAGGTGCACTGAGCTGGTAGTCCACCAGGGGGCAGACTGCACCTGAACAAAATATTTTCTTTGAAGCCTGTGTTGTTGTCTTTGTTTTTTTATGTTGTATGAGGGGAAAAGCGATGTTCCATGTGTTAAATTATTTAAATATGAATCTTGTTGATTCAATAAAGATGTAAATAAAATAATAATAAAAACAACCTTCGGTGTGGGAGGAGGAGTCTTAGCTGCGGAAACGCCTCTCTTCCGGTTACCTGGAAGGGGGCGTTTCTGCATGTATCACATGTGATTGCGGATCCAGAATTACCAAACATAAGTACAGTAATGATAATTCTGATGTAACCAGTGAATACTAAAGTTACAGGGACCATAAATATACAGACAGATGTCAGATTTTTACAGATGGATCAAAGGATCCTCCACCAAATGCAACAGGGTCCGCAGTTGCTGTTCCGAGTAACCAAGCGGGTTTTAACAAGAGAATATCAGACTGTCTGAAGGGGGGATGTCACATCATGTGGGCCCAGCACATTCAAGTGTCCTGGGAAATGAGAGAGCAGACAAACTGGCAAAAGATGTAGTCAAAAACGGAACGTGAAGACAGTATTAAAAGATCAGACCTAGAAAGGAAAGGCATCGTGTGGAGAAAGACGACTCAACAGTGGTGACAGCGTTGGGATAAAGCAATAAAAAGGACACATTTACATCCAATGAATGAGCAAGTCATATTAAACAGGCTGAGAAATGAGCACAGCAACCTTAACAGTTCACTTTTCACCACAGGAAAACGTCCAACGGGTCATGAGGCTGAGACAGCTGAGCATAAACTTACATCACGCAGGAAGTTTACACACGGCAGACAACAAATGACGACACATTTAGGGAAAATAAAGGACTAAATAGGAATAAAGTATATCAGAGATAATATGCAAGGGAGGAAATGGTTATGTCGTTTTCTAAGGACGGCTGGACGGGACGTGAAGGGGACGCAGGACAGAGATAAAGATGGAGAATAACACCTGAGGGTGGCAGTAATGCGTCACCGTGGAGGCTGGCTGCCGAAAAACCTCGAAGAAGAAGAAGAAGAAGAAGCTATCAAATGTGGGTGATAAGTGAAAGTGTCCTCCGCATCGCTCGCAGTTGATCTCCTACTTTGTGACAGCAGTATCGTGAAACTCGCTCAGCAACAAATAATGTCGACTTTCATCAAAAACGTCGCGATATTTGGCTCCACGGGAATGACCGGGCTCGCGACCCTTCCGCAAGCGGTGGCTGCAGGTGAGGAGCGACAGTAGAGCAGAATAGAACAGAATAGAGCAGAATCGATCATGTAACTGTGTGTTTGCTGGTGCAGCCGGAGCTCACAGGGGTCCGCGAGGAGCCCCTGCAGACCCAGACAGTGACACCTCTCTGTTGTGTTCAGTTTGAGTTTTCAGCTCTGAGAAGTTTCTGTTTCTCTTCTGGTTTAAGTTTCCTTCCAGTCTGAACCGGTGAGCCCGATCTGTCAGTTCTTCACACCTTTAGGGTCAAACAGGGGAAACACCTGAGTCCTGTGTCCCGCACGTGAAGGTTTAATAATCAATCAATAAGTTGTTCAGCTGAATCTTTACAGCATATGTTGGTGAGAACTTAAAATATTCATAATGCAGTAAAACTACTTCTGCTGCTGTGGATTCAGAGGTGAGTTATGCCTGTCCATAACGTGACATGTGACCTCGATTAGATATTTGTTTACTTAAAACTGTTCACGTGTTTTTTAAGTTATGAAACTAATGTGAATTTTGCCACGTTTGAGTGCAAGTTTCCAAAACAAAAGTACAACTTAAATCAAAGTTAAAGTTAGAAAAAGTGACCTAGATTGTGATGATCATAAAATTATATCTTCATCCATCAACTATGTTTTCTCAAAGTTTCCATGAATGTCTTTTGAAAGCCTCCTTAAACCGCTTCATACCACGTATCCACGTCATGGTGTTTGGTCCAAAGTGTGGTGATATTTGATTTGTTTAAAATCCTACTTTAATTCACTCTTTTGAAGACTGTGTGCAGCAAATGTAATCTGATTTCTACACATGTCAGAGGCGTGTTTTTTCTTAATCTTGTTGACATCATCGGTTGGAGTCTGAAGACAGATCTCACACTCAAATCTCATACACGAACACGAATTGTCACATGATTAATTTGATTTCACAGCGTTTCCTTTCCTCCTCTTCCTCCTCCTCATGGGGCAAAAGAACTACTGAGTCATGTTAGACGTTGGAGTTCAGCTTTCTGCTGAGTCACAGCAGGCTGTGACACAGAGCTGATAGTGGAAGATGCTCACTATCTCGCTCGCACAGGAAGGGTGGGATCACCTTCATGTAGGTGACGAAGTCGGTGCAGCAGACTGTGGAAAAGACGCTTTTGCGCCAGTTTGAAGAAGTTTGAATCATGTCATCCTGTTGGATCTTAATGCCAATCTCGCCATGTTGACCACACATGCAGCAGCTCCAGCACGATAAGCACTCAGGTGTATGAAGGTGAGACGTAAAGGAGAAACCCTGTGAAGCTACGATACACAGCCAGAGTTAGCTGAAACGGCATTATGCTGCATCAGCCTTCAGATGCGACACAGCTGGTTTTTAGGACAGTTATCTGGTGTCTCTCATGGTGGCGATGGTGTGAGCACCTGTTTCATCCCCGCTGACCTGCTTCATCTCCACGTTTCCTCCCTCAGGGTACAATGTGACGGTGCTGGTGAGGGACCCCACCAAGCTGCCGGCGGACCACAAGGCATCCAGAGTGGAGGTGGGAGACGTGCTTAACAAAGAGGATGTGAAGAAGACCCTGGAAGGCCAGGACGCTGTCATCATCATCCTGGGCACCAGGAACAATCTCAGTAAGAAGAAAACAATCATTATGAGAGAAGAAAGTAAAATAAACGTGTTTTAATGTCTCATATTTTTCTGTCTGTCTCAAAATGAGTTCAGCTTCTGCATTTTTATTGCTGACTTGGTGTCCATGTTTGATGAAGAGAGTCACGTTCAGCAGTATATTGTGCAATAGTAATGACTGGGTGAACTACTTAAACATTGCTGACTCACCCTCTCATCTTCATTCACGGACGCAGATATTTAGGCAGCAGCTGATCAGGGCGCAGTGGAAACTTTACAAACAGAATTATGGACTTATTTGCAGTTTTCCTAATCTGTTTGCGTTCTGGGAGTCTTTCCTACACGCTTTGGATTTCTCTTCTTGTTTGTTCTTCGTTCTCCTCTCACAGCTGACACTGACTGTTAAAAAGCACGTTTACTTATGTAACTGACCGTGGTCACCTTACACAAGGAGTACTGGAATTTTTAACGGTGTAATGATGCAAAACACTCACTAGAGGTCGCCATAAGACCTCTACAACCCTGTGTGACCTTACGTCAGCCTGACACAATCTGAAGCAGGATTGGACTGCACTGACCAGCTGATTGATTGTAGATAAATCAACTTGCACAAAAAGCAAATTTCCTTCTGGTGTAAATACTGTTTTAAGGTTTTAATCTTGTGTTTTCATGTCTGAGCTTGACTCTGTAATAGAAACGCTCTCTGAAATACATTGAAGCAAATGCCAGCCAGTGGAAATACAGTTAATTAAAGTCCCAGCGTCTCAAACCTGAACTCAAGTACAGCTTTAGAGTATTTAGTTACTTTCCTGCTCAGTGTGAGTCTCTGACCTGATCTGTGCTCACCAGGCGCGACCACCGTGATGTCTGAAGGCACCAAGAACATCGTCGAAGCCATGAAGGCTCGTGGGATCCGCAAAGTGGTCGGCTGCATGTCAGGTACAGCTCACCATCACAACAGCTGAAAGAGGGTGGATGAAGTGGTCAGAGTTATTGTTATGTGGCTGATCTGGAGTTGAAAATGTACCTGGGAACATATTTTTTTCTTTAAATCTCTGTCGGCTTCAGTTGAGCAGCGCATTAAGACAGCCGAGCCTCAGGCGTGAACATTTGTCTGTCACTTATTACTCTTTCATCTCCACTTTCTCCATCTTCCCTCGCAGCCTTCCTGCTGTGGGATCGCTCCAAAATCCCACCTCGCATGGTTCCAGTGACAGAGGACCATGACAGGATGTACACGGTGCTGAAAACATCGGGGCTGGACTACGTGGCCGTCATGCCTCCTCACATCGCTGGTCAGTAGGAAGTGGAAAGTAAAAGAGCTTTCCTCCAAGCAGAAGTGGAAGAAACATTAGACATTAATTTGTGTCAGTTTGCTCCAAAGTGAATTTGAAAAGATAACATTAAAGGCAGAATGTGACTGATGCCGGGCCAGTGAGGACACAGAACCCTTTAAACTGCTCTTTACATGATCCAGAAATAAGTCTCTGTCACCAAAATAGGTCTTAAACAGACAGTATGTAGTTTGTGCCACTGAGGATCAATGAAAACAAACACTCAGTTTGATGGCGTTGTGTAGAAGCACGGGATCATGGGAGATGTTGTCGTCATTGTTAAATCTCTCTGACGTGACTCGGGCAGATTTCGTGGAACACTTTTGTTTTGATAGTATTTGTAAATCCTGTTTCCTGCTGCCTTTCTTTTTCTGTCTCTATCTCGTCTTTGGTACTTTATTAACTGTGTTTCTTGTATTTTCTGTGCGTTTTGGCTTCCTTTGCTCCCTCCAGACGACCTTCCTCTGACGGAGCGCTACGTGGCGATGGAGAACACGCTCAAAGGAAGAGCCATCTCCAAACACGACCTGGGACACTTCTTCGTCAGCTGTCTGTCCACCTCAGAGTGGGACGGCAAGAGTGTGGGAGTGTCAGGAGAGTATAAATAATCCTCCTGATGCCCGCCGGACAGAGCAGGGGATTAAGTCTCTTCCTGTCATCGTCATTCTTTATTCCCACCAAAGCTCACTGAAGAGAAACAGTTTGTTTGTGCTGAGGCTTAGAGATAAATGTCTATGTGGATTCAAAGTCCTAGTTTGTGATAAACCACAAATGCTCTCATGAGTGAGCCGCTTTTGCTTGCTGTTGTCATATATTTTTATACTAATTACAATTTCATCTTCAGCTTCCACCAGAATACGTTTTAAGACCAGTGCCAAACGTGTCCTGCTGCTTTAGCTCTTTACGTTGCTTCACGTCAGTTCTGTCTTTTCACATTAAGAGTCTTTACATATTGAATGTTCTGTTTCCCATCATTGAACGTTTCATTTCATGCCTGTCGCTGCTCTGACTCACAGAAGATCTGTTTTTATAAGACTTTATCGTATAAAAGGTTGTGCTGAAAGACTAAATTGATGCACGTGTGTGTGTGTGTATGTGAGCAGAGCTGCAGGCTGCTCGATGCTGGAGTGACAAAACAATGATATTAAAGATGATACTATTCTATACGGTCATTTACAAAACAAGTGGATCAGAGTGCATTCACATGTCCTTGATGTCAGACTACTTGTGATTTAAACTACAAGTTTCTGTCAGTCTTTGTCAGGTAGATTCGACCTCTGAAGGGAATCCAACAGGAAGCCTTTCAGTGTAAAGCACCTTACCAACCAATACCTCTGCAAATGAGCCATAATAGCAAGTCTGTGATCTACATCATGAGTCTCACCACATAGGCTAGTCATGTTCTGTTGACTATCATCACTCACTCAGATGAATTTCTCATAGTTACATTCAAGCATGTAACAGCAGCTGAAGAAGCAGGGCTTGTGTCTGTCTCCAGGTGTGAATCTATATGTGGAAGGCAGTTTGAGGGCTGCAGCAGTGTTATTGAATATATGTCTTTATTGCCACGTGGTGCCTTCTTTTGGGATTTTGATATGGAAATGCTTGTGGATCCACTCGCCTGGTCTCTCTGCCTCCTACAGTTCACCTCAGCCCAGTCTGTCCTATGAAAAGGACAACCAGCCAAAATCAGTTGGACCAAGAATAAAACTAGGAGTTTCTTTTAAGCATGGACACCGAGTCTAACTCAAGCCTATTAGAACTTGCTACCACTTTGAAAGTATGGTATTGCTCAGTGTAGCACTTAAATACTGCATTTCCGGTTGTTCCCAGGTCTTACTAAAAGCTCATACGTTCTCTTGATGATGTCGTTTAAAAATACCATAATTTGAAAAATGGATTTGGCTTATTGTTACTTCACTTGAGTGTTCGAGCTTCAATGTGCAGAATGATGTACTGGAAAGTCTGACACCAGATGACTTTTCAATTGGAAGCAGGCCCTGGTCCAATGTGCAGCTTACATGTGTGAAGTGGAACCTTGAAGCCTCCAGCACACACATTATGAGCAGACTTAACAGTGAAGTAGTAGACATCTTGTGTGCAGTAGTTAGATGTTTGAAATTAAAAAATAAGCACCTACTCTTGGATTTCTGATTTTTTACAAGGTGGTAAGATATGATTTTTTTTATATGGCAATTGAACGTCAAAAATATCAGATACCTATTATTTAAACGAGTATTTCAATATAGTATATTGGTGTAGTAGTAGTAGTAGTAGTAGTAGTAGTATAGATTATCTTAAAACTTGTAGGGTCTTGGGTGGTGGTGTCAAAAAACAAACCAAAAAAATGCATCAAAATGCCCAAAAGAATCAATGTGAAATATTTAACTAATTTGGAGTTTTATTTTGAAAGCAACTAGAGGAAGCTGTTTTAATGTCGTGGTACCTTTATGTGTTTAGGAGGAGCCAACACGTCCTCAAATGTTGAATCGCTGCTTCTGCATGTGGCTAAAAGTCGAGCGATGGACTTTAAATGGAAACAGTGAAGTCTGACATGTTGGTGGTTTACGACAGTAAGAGTTATGTCAGCTGTAAAGTTCTCCCTGACGACTGTTACTCAGGTAAATTACTGTTTCCGGCTGAAAGAAGACCGGCATGACTTTTCCCGTGTACGTGTACATGAGTAGGATTTAGGCTTTTTAAGCTATTAATTCATTTACTATGGTTAACGTGTGGAAATTGTTAGTGAAACGTGCACATTTTTAAGCCTATGACTTATTCATTGATCCCTCAGTAGCCCAATATTCTGCCGGAAGTTTGATATTTATACTTACTGTAACTGAAACATAAGAAACATGCTGATAAGTGGAAAACCAACACTCCAACCAGTTGTTAGAGCTTTACAGACACATTGTCCATTTTGTATTCAAAGGCAAAATGCCAGTGGGAATCTCTCGATGATGTAATCTTTTAGGAATTAATGCAAATTACATGATAATAAGCTTGACAAACCGACCTGGGTTCATAAATCAGGGCAGGAGTGAACTTACACGTCTACATATTGTATGGACTGTAATAACATTGTTATATTTGTCATTTAAATAGATTTAAGTGTGTTTGATGCGGGTTTGTAACGATAAGTTGATCTGATGGTATGTAACGTATACAAACTCCATTACCCACAATGCCTTTCGCAGGCGTTTGACGTGAAACTGAAATCACGGGCGGGAGAACATCGAAACAGTTGGTTAGCTAAACTAAACAGTAACGCTTGGAGTTTGAACCCTTTTAAATGGTTTTTAATCGCTGATTTATTCGTGAATGAGAGGAGGAAAACGTCTGACGTTAAATTAGGTTTTTGGACAAAGAAGAAGGACGACAACCAACGGAAAGGTATCGACGAACGTAAACGTACTGCGGAGAGACGGGAAGTGATTCAACAGGTCTGTTTGCCCAAACATGTCTTACTTTTAAACCAGGTTTAAATCTTACTATCCAGCTAGGTTAATGGTTTCACTGCGTTACTCGTTTTCGTCTGAATCAACCTGATTCAAGTCGGTTTAAGATCATTTACGTTACACATTAACGGCCTCCTTCGAGAGGTTTTGTTTTTCCCTCCAAACTGTTCGATGAAACTTACGTTACAACCCCCAACTCACATTTAAGCTCGCGTTAACGTTACTGAGCAAGTACTCAGACAACCTTACATTATCACCTGTAGGTAACGCGGTTGTCTTAATCGGATGTTATCAAACTTATTTGTCGACAGTAATCCAAAGTGTCTCTATTAAGAAAGAAGTTTTTACCAAATCTTTGTCAGTTGTACTGAACAATAACTCACTGTAGACGCAATGAGGATTAACTTCTGCCCTAACAAACTGTCTGATCAGGCCTTACCTTATTTGTTTATTTAAAAGATTTCTATTAATAGCAGTTTAACCACCTTTTCAATGTTCACTGCTCTCCTCGCTATCAGCTGTCTCAGTCTATGGCTGCAGCTTTTAATTATCTTCGTTACTGAAGCTCTAAGACCAGATGAAGGCAGATGTTCACAGGATGTCAGAGACCATGAATGAGGGCTTGAAATGAGAGCATCAGTGATCGATACCAGAGAAAAACAAGCAAATTCACGTGGAGCTTTTCTTGCGGTGGACACAATTCCCCTTGATTTACTGTTAAGCAATTCCTTTACTAAAGAGAAAACTGAAAAACTGCTATCTGATGTTAGCAGTAGATTACTTTTATCCGCAGTATAAGTCACCTTAACGGGTTATGCCTTCCTCAACAGTTTGAAGATTGTCATGAAGGGGCAGAAGCGCAAATTCCCACCAAAGGATGTGGAGGTTTCAGACAGGAGCAGCCCCTTCTGGGAGAGCCAGCGCCAGTTTGTGCTGTCGGTGTCTCTGAACAAGTACCAGCGTGGCCAGGAGCTACCTGAGCCCAGCCTGCGGCGCTCTGTTCTGATAGCCAACACACTGCGGCAGGTGAGCCTGGAGGCTCACGCCGCACCTTATGTGGACCTGGAGGTGTCACAGCCACCATGTAGCTCTTCATCTGCACTCCAGGAGAGTATCTTCACAGCTGCAGAAATACATCACTCCTCAGTGATGTTTGCTAACAGCCACTCAGCTCTTGTCAGCTGTCCCCAGGATTGTTCAAATTACTTCACATTATGTGCTGCAAGTATGTCCCCAGCATGCTGCCACTCATGTTCATCAGATGTCCCTCTGTCTCTAAATGATGAAAGTGAGGACTGGGGATCAATGTCCATGGATCTTGATTTCTCCCTTTCAGCTGCCATCTCCTCCATTCTCACTACTCTGGACTCTAACATAGGCCCACAGGCAACTCCACGGACGCCTCTCAGGTCCTTGGAGAACCTGTCAGGGCCCTGTGAGGGAGGTGTGGAATGGATGAAACAGGGAGTCAGAGGTTATGACGGAAGCTGGGAGCAGTAGGAAGAGCGCAGGGCGCGGGGGAGCAGCATGGAGGCGATGTCATGGCAGAGGACTGTTCCAGGACATAGTCACATCCGCGATGGAGAGGGACAGGGATGTGCTGGGGCTCAGGGGCAGTGCAGGTGGATACCACGCTGAGGATGACCTTGCCTCTTCCTCACGCCCCTTGCCCCTCTCTTTCAACCAGAAACTGACATGTTTACCTTAGTTCTCCTGGTTCAGCGCACTGTCTTCCTCATCCTCTTCCTCACCTTCAATTATTTTGGCACCCTTCTCTAATCAGGATTATATTAGAGAAGGACTTGAGCATCTGATGGAGATGCTAGTGGAGTCCTGTTAGTCTGATCATTGTTATCATACTGTAAGAAGTTCATTTTAACAGGAAGTAACCTGAACCTCATTAAACTGAAGGTAAACGGCTGGATTGTCAAACACATCGAAGATTCACTTTGTTCTGTATTGCTCAAGAAATGGTGTATTATGTGATTTAGAAAGTAATGAGAAAGCTCTAGAAATGTAGAAACGGTTGATGTCTAAGACAGAAAATTCTCCATTAGTGGGATGAGGAGTAGCTGTGATGCATCTGGCAGCTTTTTGAGCAACATGGAGGGTTTGTGTTTTTTGGAAGAAATGGAGGTCGAGTCATAGTGAGACTTTGTAGGTAGTAACCCAGATAAGTGTGTGTTTATTCTTAATGGCTGACCAGTGAGTCAGTGCATAATGAACTGCTGGAAGGCATGTACTCCAGCCTCCAGCGTGACTCAGCTGTTTGGGAACGAAGGAAGGGAGGTGCCTGATGGAGAGCAGGTTTTATCCAGCAAATGACAAGTTGTCTGTTAACGGCTGTGGGTGGAGAGAAAATTGTGTCGGCATCGTTGCCCTAAAATTTGTCAAATGCATCACGGCTTCAATTAATCCTGTATTCACATTGAACATCCTGGTTTATCTGTAGTCAGAATTAAAGCTGCAGTCCAGTCATGTGCTGGTGTTGATTCATGCAGTGGACTGAATGTTGGGTGACACGTGGGATAAATCCCTGAAAACAACTGTAAAACGTTAGTGTGATCTGCTGGTGTTGGAAGAACGGTGGAAACACTAATGGGTTAAATCTTCTGTGAAGAAAGTCTTTCCTCATATTTATCCATGAGCTATGACGAGGGCATGATACCTGGTGCTAAGAGGACAGGTCAGGATCTGAAAATGAGCTTTGTACTCATGAAAAACTTCTGCGTATTTATGATATCAGGTCATTTGGCCAGAAGAAATCCTCAAGAATCTGAATTTTGTTCAGTTATGAAAAAAATTAAGTTTCCAGTGTTCTTTACATTCCTTCATTTTTCATCTGTTACAGTTCAGTAAGCAGTAGTTGAGGTATGGATATGATACATTTCATGAATGTACCCTGTATTAGCAGTAAAGATGGTTACTCCTTGAATATTACTCGGTGGAAAAGAACTCAGCTTTTAATGCCACTGACCTTTGACCGGCTGACTTTTAGACTTTGTCTCGTCTGAAGGCTGAAAAGATTGAAACTGAAAGTAGTTTTCTGCTAAATGTTTTCTCTCAGTGCCACTGTTGCTCAGGAACACACAGTTACACGAGGTTGTCCTCAGATGTCCACATCAGCAATAAACCATAAAGCTCAGAGCGAGTGTTTAACGTCCTCTAATGGACGCTGTTATTCACAGAGCCTTTACAGTACTGTCATTGTATACAGGACATCCTCCTGGGTGTTAATGTGACAGCACGGCGCTCCCGTAGGTGTCACATTAGCAGAAGTCAAACCACTATGCAAAAGCTTCTGTCACACTTTGAGGCCCACTGGCTGATGGAGCCTGATGGTGGTGACTTGCTGGGCTTAGTGAGGGTCACATGTTTTACCTGGTTTACATCTGAATTATTGCACTTTTGTTAATATGCATGTGTAAGTCTCAGTCATGTGATCATGTAGTCTGTGCTGTGTCTGTATTTAGTAAGCAGAGGTAACATTACACATGACGTTTGGTCAGTTTATTTAAGTTGAGTTCTGTTAAATGTTCTGTTAATGCATGTAAAAGAAGAGCTGGGACGGTGTTTTAAGTGCAGCGTAAGCAGCTGATCAGCGTTCGCTGAGACGTTTGACAGGAAACGCTGAGATGAACCGTTTGAGGAAGTTCATGATGCCTGTTTGTCAGGATTCTGTGCTTTTCTTCTGTTTAGCAGAGTTGCTTCCTGTGCAGAGATCCTTTCTGAATAGTTGGGATGCAGTCTCAAACTATTTATAAATGGTATATTTTGTTAACAAGATGAGTAATTTATGTGATGACATATTTGACAATTCACTAATGGTATATTAATATACTGTCATGGCAGTTATTTACTTTTATTTCTACATATATTTTAATGGTTCTGTTTGGAGGTTGAGGGCAGAATGCCCAGATACTATGAATTTAGACTTTTTTAATGCAAAAGCTTGTTTACTTATACTGACGTTTTTAATAAAATGTGAAAAAGAAATCTCGCTGTGTTTTCTTTCTTGAGCTTAGTTTCCGGTCGAAATGCATCAGGCAGGACTGAACGTCGTCAGAAAGCTGCTTTTACTGCAGGTGTTTGACAGTTTTGGGGAAAGGTTCAGAAACAGGTGTACACTCAGGTCACATTAGACTCTCTGAGGGGAGACCGTACACGTCTGAGACGGGGGGACAGCTGCAATGCCCAGTCGTCCTCAGAGAGTTTGTCATGTTTTAGGCCTGAATAAAGAAAATTCCTTCACAGTACCTCGATGCTGTCCTCCAGAGCTTACATGATCGCTGCCACCACCAGGCTGACCAGTGGACAGGGAGCTCAAAGACCGCAGAGACGTCTTCAGATCCTCATTATGTTCTGTAGACAATCCATCCCCAAACATCCTCCTCCTCATCGTCACTGCAGGCGCGCTCGGCCTCTCTGGACGCTCTTTTTATACCCAGTCATGTGACTCACCTGTTGCCAGTGAACCTGATTAACTGAGCTGATCCACCAGCTGTTTTCTTTCAGCGTCTCACCACTTTTCCAGCATTTTGTTGCCAACTTCTTAGAAACGTGCTGCTGCCATCAAACTCTAAAACTTCTCTTCAGCTTTAAAGAGTTCAAGTTAGGACACAATATTATTCTAAGGATCTGTAATTAACTAATAACTTCCTGAGGAGTTTCCTGTGGAGACTGTGATAACAGGGAAAATAAGAATTTCAGTGAAACAGCTGCTCTGTTTAAACCCAGTTAACCGGATTCATTGTAATTCATTTATTATAGGAAACTTTATTCTCTGTTTATGCTGAATTGTTTGCTGCTTTTAGACAAATTTCACATTTTCCACTAAAACACTGTTACTCTTTTAGTTAACTGCAGTTAATTAGAAGTGCACCAGCTGAACACCGTCTCCACCTTCCCTTTAATACCCAAACTACGACCATCTTTCAAGAACACCTCCCCAAACAGAACATTATTAGAAAACCACAGACCCACAGAGGGTTACCAAAGTCTACTTCAAGGGGAAATGAGAAGTTTGACTTCCCATAAAACTCGTGTTGCTGACCAGATTCATCAGCTGACCTCATGCTGGGCACAAGGAGGAAACATCACGTAATTTACACTCCTTAACGCAATATTTAGCATTTAATAAGTTTATTTATGTGTTGGTGATTCATAGAATCAGAGGTGCAGGTTTAGAAGCAAAAACACATTAAATCAGACCCTCAAATCTACGAGTGGCTGCAATGGAAGAGGCCACCTGATTGGCTCCCCTTTTGAAATAAATGCGTTTTTGAATCAAGGCATGTCAGTGGTGGGCTTGTTTTATATTAAAATACAACAATAAATATAATGCAGAAATATATCCGTGTGGATTCATTAATACTGAGTGTGATCTGCCTCCATACTGCAGCTGACCTGCCGCTCTGGTGCTTGTGTGTGTGCTCGTGCAGGGGTGTTAAAGCAGGGATGAGTGTGTGCAGCGCTAAGAGCTAAGAATAGCAGCCACCAGTTATCACGACTACGATGTTTTGGATGTGTGAGTCAAAGGGATGATGCTGCATGTGTTAAAATGGGACTGGGAGAAGAAGAAGAAAACAGCTGGAGCTTCGTATGTGTTGCAGAAGCCGGGCTGGTCTGGAGTCAGGCGTGGCGTCTGCAAACATCCTGTTTGCTTGACCGTTGTGTTTGAACTGCCACGTGTACATTTTTAGCATCAGAGAAGTTGATCTTACAGTTTTCCTGAGGTAAACATGAAAACTGCTTTGTCATGATAGATGTCAGCACCATTTACTGAGGGCTTGGAGCCAGAAAGACAGTAGAATTATATCGAGAACAGGCTCTGAGGACTTGTTTTTACCCAGCATGCCTCTGAGGATGGCAGTGTCTGTGTAAACTCTGTACACACATTCACGATCGCTCAGAGGATGGACAGTATTTTAATGCTCTCACACACTTTGAACTTAATTTCTTCAGGGAGGTGAACATGGACCCGGTGTTTGATTCTGCTTCAGGCCAAAAAGCCTTCAGCAAAACCTTAAAACTACACAAAACATGCAAATTCAATTTCTGGGCCAGTTTCCAGAACAAACTCGATGAAAACAAACACGACGACACGTATTACAGAGCAAATCTTCTTTTTAATTCATGGTTGTCCAATGTGAATACGTTAAACTGATACTACTAAACTAGAACAACACACACACAACAGTATCAGGATATAATGAACCTGTTCTTTAGACTAAAACGTTGATGGTAAAAGAAAAATATGTGATGTGAACATTAAAGTGCATTTCAAATGTTCATTATGGTCTTTTAAACACAGACACTGTGAATCACACAGAACAGGTTTGACATTTGGTTTTCCTCTGAAATGAATCACATCTCAATCACCACAACGAAAACTTTTATTTGCCTTTTTTTTTTTTTCTTTTCCTCTGTCCCTCTTTTCCAACCCTTCGAGCCTTTGCGTCACTGCTCTGGAGCTGCAGCAACATGTGCTACATCCATGCAGACACCAGGGGGAAGCAGCATAAAGGAGGACAGCCCACGTCCTGAGACAAACACAGTGCTCATGAGTGCTCTTCAAGGCTGACCCAGACACAGGAAAGTCACTACTTTCACACAGGAAATCTGATTAAATATAAAACACGTTCAAGTTAACGTCCCCAGTGTTTTAAACGCTCGGTGTAGCTCCACATGCGACCTTTATTTGAGGAAACGATTAATGTTCTAACAGATTCACTCGTCACTTCACCACAGCTGCGATCATTCATGCTTGTGAAGATGCATTGAAGTGGGGCTAAAGTAAGTAAAGGCCAATCCTGGCTATAAATATGACTGGACGGTCCGGTCAATGCGGCCATGATGTGAACGACGCACCCAAATAAAAACAGAGGCAGTTAAAGGTGTAAAAGGTTGTTAAGTTGGAAAGTCAAGTGTACCCACAGGCTGTGTTTGGCACCAAGATTTAGTTTAAGCACAGTTATGTACAATGTTTGTTAGTCCTGAATCAGCAACCCAAACCTGTGGCACAGAAAGCAAAAGCTGTGACAAAAATACATGCAAACACACACAAACGTGAGGAATCAGACAAAGAAACATGCAACACGAGCCTGAGCCCTTCATGTGCTACCCTGAGGCTGCAGACACGCCAGCCGAGCCCGTACAGTGAACGCACCACCAACGTGGAGGAGGAAGAGGAACGTCTGTGCCTTTTAGCCCAGGCGGGTTGCCGTAGTCAAGTTAGTCCTTTCGTATGTGCACGTGTTCGGCCGCTGTCACAAAGGCTGAATCTCAAAACTCATCTCGATTCTCCATTTTTAATACGCTCCTCCTCTGTGTTAACAAGGAGACGAGAGGAGACAAATGAACAAATTAAGTCAAGAATTCAGATTCAGCCCACCAGTCAGGGGGGTTCGTCACTGGTTTAAGACCAGGGGGTCGCCAGAGGTAGAGCCGCTCTTCCTTCTCGGCCTCCCCGCGGCTCAGCCTTTGTTGATGGTGTTGTACGAGGGCTGTGATCCCGGCTCCAGGGGCTTACTGGAGGCTTTCCCCGTCAGGAAAGGGGGCATCTGATCTTCGTGTTCACTCTCCACGATGGCCTCCCTGTCCTCGTCCAGGTCGGACTCCTCACAGCGCGGCAGCTGAAGGAGGGTGGTCAGGCCGTGCAGGTCGGCCATTTTGTGGAAGGTGCGCAGCAGGAGGTACATCACCATCAGACCTATGAACAGGTAGACTGAGGGGAAGGAGAGACAGCGGTTAGTCCACAGCACAGTGTGAACAAACACAGATGACTTTTCACTACTTATGGAATAAGACTGCAGATCCCTCTTCAAACTGATCAGACACAGTAAGTGTGTATTAGTGCATGTATCTGTGCACAGTTTGTATAAAAGCTCAGCGTCCAGGTGAGCTGTGAATTCACAAACCAGCCCGCAGAGTTAGAAAAGGAGGCTTCAAGGCTTGGACAACTGGAAATGCTTTGAGTCTCGTGTCTTCAGGGAAGAACAAAGTTTCACTATTCTGTTGATCTGGTGTATTCATGAGCATCGCTGTCCACACAGAACTGCTGGCTGTAAACGGCAGCTGAAAATCATCTGTCTTTGAGCACCTTTTACACAAGAAACGCAGCTCAAAGTGCTTTACAACAAAGAATCACACGCAGGGTGAGTGCAAGTGCTTCACATAAAGAAGACATAGAATGGACGTAAAAACGGGGACAGAAACAGTAATGGAGAATAAAACCACTGAATTATAGTAATAAAATGAGGTTGAAAGCAGAGCACATAGAATACTTAAAATAAGCAAAATACGACATTTTAAAAGAAGCACAGCGATGCATAAGTGTGAGGCAAAGCACATGATCAGTAATGGACCAATCAACTCCCTGCAACCCCAGAACAGATGTCCTGTTTCTGAGACACATGATCTCCGAGACGAGACGAGACAGACAACCGACCGCTCAACACGACCGATCAAGACATCATCGCATCGAACGCTGCACTTTGATTTAAGCTGAACTTTGTCTGAGGTCGCTGATGGTTTTAAGCAGGAAGCGGGACGGCGTGCAGGTACGGCGTTAAATCTCAATCAGACGATCATCAAATGGCAGCAGACTGCAGAGAATCTGTCATAATCTTCTTTTTAACACAGTTTTTCAGTGCTGGCAGAGGCCATTTCCACTGACTACAACGCTGCTGGCCTTTTTTCAGCGCGATGCAGAGAGACACCGTTTTAAGTCGGCGTTAAGTGTCATGTGCCATTTTGGGCTCCATGTTGAAATTGAACAGAAACCACGCACATCTGGTTCAAAGCAGCATCCGACCGCACCCAGCTGTGAGACGAAGGTTTCCACCAGAACAGCCCAGTGAAACGACACTTCTTCGCTTGGTGATTGGGTACAAATGTGAAGTAATGCTCTTTATAAATGTCTGTTTTATTGTGAAGATCGTAGAGAAAAGACAAATAAATGTGTTGTCAGGCCAAACGGAAATCTTTACAAGTTCACTTCTTAACAGCCTGTTTGTGACGGCTGAAGCTCTGAAGATGGAGGCGGTAGAGAGGCGAGGAATTAATAATAATGATAATGAAGTCTGACAGACAGCAGACCGGACCGTGGACAGAGAGAACTATTTCAGTCCGTCCCGAGCAAGGGTGAAGACAGACTGTGCAAACTTTTGCTATTTCTGCTCTGATTCCTGTTTTTTTTTCCTTTAAGAAATGACACGAGCATTTCTCCTGTCACATGTATGCACTGACGTGTCCCACACAGCCGCACAGCTCAGGTCCTGGACAATGTCTCACGAAACAAGTAGGCCAACCCTTTAAGAACAGCGTAGGATTAGTGAGGCCTCAGCTGTGGGGAGAGGTCAGCGCCTGCTGCTGAGCGTTCACTGTTGTTGGTCATATGTGGGAAGTTTCAGGACTATTTAATGCAAAAAAAACACTCCTTACATCACCTTTAACACTTGAATCAAACAGTGATCTTGAATCGTTTCGCTGCTCTTGAATCTCATCACGATGACAAACACAACTTGAGGAGTTTAAGGACTTTGACTGTTCAAACTCTGAATCACCATCCCAAAATATTTGCACTAGAAATGCCTTGAAACAGCAGTTTTGAACTTTGCACAGTCAACAATATGTTGAGGAAGTTTCAACATGTTTGGGACCTTTGCTCTGCACAACACCAGATTAGACCGTATATCACGACAATGCAAAGATTACTGGTGGACAATAAACGAGCAAAGTGAGGTCCACTCCACTGCCTCCACTGACAACATGATGCTGGGAACGGGTGAAAGAGCTTTACAGCCTTCAGCTCCTGTTCAAGTTTAGGAAAATGCACATTTCTGGAATAAATCTTCCACTGCAGGCCACCATTAATAACATCAGGCGGTAAATCGAGCTGTCTCAGGACACAATACTTTGACATTTACTAGAAGCCGGCCCTCATTTTCATTCACCACTACAGCAGGAATGTGTATTTCTAAAACCACCTTTACATATGATCAGTTTTAGCACACAGCACCAGCTTCAGCAGACGTCACGTCATCATCAGGCTGCGAGAACAGGCCGCGTCCTGCAGTCGGTCACTAATCCTCCTCAGAACCCAAAGGGACCGTTTGGGTTAATCTGACTCGACCCGACCTACATCATCATTATATAACAGAGCCTGTGGGACGAGGAAACAACACGGCCGCTCCGTGTGAACTGAAGTCGAGGGATTATCTGAGGACGACGCAGAGGAAAACAGCATTTCCACCTGAGTCCCTCTGACCATAAAACCAGACACTAAATCATCCTACTTTAAAGACAATAGAGGGAAGAAAGCGCATGTCAGCAGAAAGAAGCTTAAACCTTCACGTCCTGAAAGGCCAGCCGTGGAAACACCACCAGCTGCTTTTACAGTCCTGCAGAGTGGAAGTTTTTCAGTCCTGAATACAGCAGGCCACATCCATCTCAGTGAGGTATTCTGAGTGTTTGTCAGATAATCACTGTACAGCTCTCCGGCTGAGACCATGGAGGTCGAGCACAGCATGGCTACTTTCAGACAAAAAGGTCATTCCAGCCCTGATTCAATTACAGAGAAAACACCCGCACAGAAACTGAAAAACAAGCGCACGGCTATGAAAATAACCTCCATCATGTGACAGTGATGTCTCAGGCTCGACAAGAACAAAGCCCCACTGGGCTCCAGTGCGAGGCTTTATGCAGAAGCACATGCACTATTAGCATCTGAATCATATCACTGGGAATGTACCCGAATGGTTTCCACACTAAAAAAAAAAAAAAAAAAACACTTTCCTGTGCACCCCGTCAAGCCGAAACACTGCTGAGACCTGCAGGTGCGACGCTCTTTTCAATAACACCACAACACATTCATTGTCAGCACAGTTTCAGAGATGAGATGCTCCTAAAAACAGACACCGTAAAAAAACCTGCTCTTTGACACTGAAAGGTGAGACTGAGACCAGAAGCGTACCAGCAGCACGTAGACATCAGAGATGACACGAGACGCTGCTTCTAATATGGGAAATGACACAAGTAACCATTACAATAATCAGTTGATTCAGTAGTTTTTGACCATCTTTGGCTTTCACTCTGTTTGTTGACTCATCTGTCGCTCACGCCTGTTCTCTCTCCAGGTTTCACAAAGCTTTTTAAAAGCCGCAAGGTCATTTCTGCGTAATGAAGTCCTCTGCAAGGTTGGATTAACTTACAGTAAGTGACACAGAAGAGTGAACTTCAGTTTCCGGACAATTATCAGACACGCTCAGAGCACGGTTTCATTAGAGGAACTGACCTGTCAACCACAAAAGAGAAGCAACGAGAGGAGCTGCTTCTCACATCAGAGGTGACAATAAGGTTTTCTCCCGTCAGAGCAGGAAGACAAAACAATGAGAAACTCTTCTATTGTAGTTATTTCATGACTGCAGCTCCTCCTCCAGCAGCAGCAGGTCACATCAGCAGAATACAAGCTCTCATGTCTTCAATTAAGTCTTTGTTTGAAAGTTCATTTTACATCAGGACAGTGCATCTCTCCTGCTGAAAGCAGAAGGCGGGGAAACGTCTCTGCGGCAGAGACGAGAGTCTTCCGGTCAGATCGCTGTGACCGTCTCTCTTCTCTCAGCTCTGCCTCTGCAGGCATGTGGCAGCCGAGTGTGACCCTCACAGGACAAAACCACACCAGACTCAAAGTGCGTCATGTGACTCCTGTGAGCTTTCATGTTCACAGAATCACAAGTGCAGTGTTCTTGTAGTTGTGCTCTTAGTGAAATGGAAATGTTCAAATCTTATGATAATGCTGGGTGTGTCACACATTTTAATTATGTTTGGATATTTCAGACGTGCTCTCAGGTGTGCAAACAAGCGTTCATAATAAACAAACTGTCAGACTAAATAACACTGAAGCAGCTGACCTCAGCCAGGTACAAACACACTGAAATATGAAGGTGTAAGTTCCTTTTTGCACCAAAAGAGGTTTTAATTCTTCTCTCTTTGTTGTGTTAAGCTACAGATTGTTCCGTTTAACCTTTATGGTCTAGTTGTGTTTTTCTTTCCCGCATCTATTTACTCTGACACGAGATATAAGATCTGACCTCAACAGTTTGTGTGTCCTGAATGTCAACTGGGAGGCTAACGCCAGTGTGTGAGGCCAGGCCTGGCTCCTGTCAGTAGTTTTCAACATGTCCGTGGTAAATTTCATGTGTGAGCCAGACTCTGCTCTAATCCATGTGCATGAACTGAAACTGTTAGCATGCGTCTAATTCGCTAAACCTGACTCCAAGCTCAGGAAACTCGTATGCAGTGAGACAACACCTTCTTATCAAACATGTGCTGCAGGTAAACAAACCCTTAAAAGGTGAAGTGTGTGAGGCCGCCACTGTGGCTGTAGAGACACTACTTTGATCTGTGGCAAGACAAAGACAAAGTGTGAAACTGAAGGAGAAAATCAGCCTTAAAAAACTGTTGTATGATCAGAAAAAACGTCCTATGTTGACTAACTTACATGCACAATCAGAGGAAGGCTGAACACAACTTTAATAATGTGGATGCTCTGAGCTTTAGTCTGATGTTACTGTGCTTAATATCACCACATAATAGGTAAAGTTTGGCTGCACGAGAGTTGGGTTTGACCTACAAGGGACGTAGTAACAGCTGCACTCACCCATGACAGCCACCTGGTACAGCTGCCTGTACTTCTGCCGAGGCTGCGTCCCCGGCACGAAGTCCCCCAGTCCGATGGTGCACAGCGAGATGAAGCAGAAGTAGATCCCATCCAAGAAGGACCAGGATTTCTCCACTGTGCTGAACACTGCCGCCGGCGCCACGAAGAAGCACAACACCACCAGAACCAGCAGCAGCAGGAAGTGGACGACGGTGGCCGGCCGAGGCTCGATGCCCGAACGCTGGATAAGGCTGACGGGAGCGAGGACCAGCGGGTACATGAGCCTCTGGACGCAGGCGGTGAGCACCAGCATGGTGAAGGGGACCCCTATCAGGGCGTAGAGGATGGAGAAGGCTTTCCCAGTGTCAGACAGCGGAGTGGTGTGGCCATAACCTGGAGATTAGGAAGGGGACAGATCAGCTGGAGACAACGGAGGAACAAAAAAGACAAAATACATCAGTGGCCGCTGTAGATGAGGCTCCCTGAATCATGACCACTGCACAGGGAGGTCGAGGTTGAATCATAAAAAAAACACTCAGTGTGATCATAAATACAGATTCCTGCAGAATCAGTGGGAGCAGAGTGTCCCAGCCACTGGGCCTGTGAGACAAGTGCTAACAGCAGCACATGATTGGCTCTTGAAGTCGGGCTGCAGCCAGCACTGACACACAGCAGCTCGACAGCGCTGAAGCAGTTTGGTTAAGTTCAGTATCCAGCCCTACAAACGAGCCTCTGACTGGACCAAATCTCCATCCCCTCTGTCACACAAAACGTCCACATGCATCAGCTCAGACACATAAAACCGCCACATTGATCCCTTCAGTCCAGACGGAGAGTCACGGCTCCACAGAGAGCCGTTAAAAGCATCCAGCATCTGTGCCAAAGCAGCGTCTCCACAAGAGCGTTACAGAAAATAAATTCACGTGCAAACAACATAATTGCAGTTTGTTCAGTTTGTGAGTGTTAGTGCTCTGAAATGGCTGCTTTGAGCTAAATGCTTGCAACCATCTGTTACTGTGCAAGATCCAGATCGAGACCACACACGACACAAAAGCCTGAAAACATATCATTTCGCTGCACGCGAGAGTTTGCACAGAATGAGGCACACACGCATCCATTTCTGTCTTTTAACAAAACTCTCAAACATCATCAGCAGCAGAAAATCACAGTTGCATTATTTTTAGACGACATGTATTTGTGTGCGTTGTCAACATGTAAAATGTATTTTTAAAGTGTTCAACAGAATGAAAACATCTAAATGGAGCTCCTGAATATTCTGCATAGCGAGATAAGGTGGAAAATTCCAGTAACAGAGCCTTAACAGCTAATATCGTTACACCCTCAGTGTAATGACGCTCTGGTGATCACTGGCTGCATTTGGATGATGTGTTTAAAGGCTGACGGTCGTTCAGGACTTCATGCGATCAGTACAGAGAGTTCTTTGTCTCAGAGAGCCAACAGGTTGTTATTCGTCATTACCGACGATCAGAGCGGAGACACAAACAGAAACATGGTTAGCTGGTGTGAGTCTGAAATCACCTCTAAAGTGTGCAAACACTCTGTTGACCGAGCGGCCGTCTGTGGCATGAACCTGGCAGTGCGATCACACTGCTGCCGTGCTGAGGGCCTTCAGACTGATCAGATATCACAGTCTTTCTTTTGTCCTGGTTGAGACGACGAGTTCATGCTTCAAAAGCAGGCTGATACACATCAGAGCCTTCATGTCTGTCCCAACAGCGAATACCTGACATCGCTGTGGCTGCAGATAGACTGAGCTGGAGATGCCCTTCAACAGCAGGGTGCGTTCAGGGCTTCAACAGACAGTCTGTCCTCTTTTAAAGCAAACACAAGAACAGCTGAGCTACAGCGAACCTGCGTGTGTCACTGAGTTACTGTGAATTCAGGTGTTAGACAGCTGTTGTGATGTGAGCTTTTCACCTCTGTGGAGAAAATATTCCCTGTTGGTCTTCAGTATGATCCATAATGCTCCGGGCTCTGTTTCTGAACAGATCTCTGCTTTGATTGAATGGGGTCAAAGAAAAAGAGACATGGATGTAAACACAGCAGATGTTTCTCGAGGAAGGAAAAGCATTGACAACACACACACACACACACACACACACACACACACACACACACACACACTTTCTATGCTGAATGTGAATCTGTGTTCCTATATGATAAAATCGCCAGAGGGCAGCTTAGATACGCAATAAAGAGAGCTTTTTAAACAGTTATCCACCTTCACAAAGCATGAGACAACGGGCCCCGGAGCAGATCTGAAGACCCCTGAACCGTCCTCGATAGGAGCGAGACACCCAGACTGAGGTAAACAATAACAAATGACACACACTCTGTTCTGCTCTTTATGGTTGTTTTGCATCTCCTTGCAGTCATTTGATTGACCCCACCTGATCTCTGGGCCCCTGGGCATAGGCCCCTACTGTAATACAGTCTGTCAGCTGTGAGCTTCCACAACTGATGTGGCAGAACAACATGATGGGTCCACTCTGACGGACCAGGCCGAAGGTGGTTGAACACGCACTGCTGTATGGAGGCTCGTTCACGCCCTGTGTGATCATCTCTTTCCGGCCTGACGGAGAAGCTCAAACTTAAAACAGCACTAATAAACACATTGAAACGTTTACTGGAGTGTCACATAAGGAAACTCATGCAGTGCTGTGAAGGAAACTCATGCACCACAGAGCCAACAAACTTCTCCTGAACACAAAGGTCCCTTCTCTTCTGCTTCATGCATGAATTTGCATTTGCTCAGAGCCCGTGAGTGTCTGTATGCTGACCGACAAATGACACGGCGTTTAAGACAAACACAATGTGCAATGCTTATTAAGACATAACGTTTCTATCAATCAAACAACGTCAGGCACCTGTTTGGTTATTTCTCCATCTCATTTCATATTTGTAGTTTCCCTCCTGTTGTAAATGGAACTCGCTCCATGGTTTGAAACTTCCTCATGACTTTTTCTAGTGACAGACGCGTGAACATGATATCTGTAAACAGCTGAACTCCGTAACATTTGAGTTAAATATCGTTCCTGCACTAAATTTTTGCGTCTATTCTACTTTTTTTTGTTTATTTCTTCACCATTTAACATCAGGCAAAACCAAGAAGTGACTAAATAACACATGATTTTCACTGCATCCACTCCAACTGTGCGGCCAGCTGTTGGTGCTCTGTCAATGTACCTGAGTGTGTCCTTATGCAAATAAACTGGATCCAACACACAGCGACTGCATCTATTATCTACAATAATCAGAGCTGCACACCACACAGTTTGCAGTTAGACAAACAGAAAACAAAAAAATCTTTAAAGTTCAGTGAGTTTGTGTCTGGCTTGTTTATCTCTGACTGTAAGTTTAGCAGGAAACAGGAAATACATTAAATTAAGAAGAGTTTATTGTGACTTCAGATGACGAACGGAGACACAGATGCTGTTTCTGTCGTGACATCAGGATCACTTGAATTAATACGATTCAGCCACCAACTGCTCTGCGGCTGCACTGTTCCCACAAACTCATGTGTGTGATTCAACGTACGGCGTGTATGAGGAGATAAGAGGAGATGACACATCAGTCATCCTTTATTTTCCCCTTGGGGAAACTTTTCTTGGCTTCGGCGTCTCTGCATTAAAACCAGAACACTGCGCCAGCGTATTGAAACCATAAAGTTCTCTGTCACCATGTAGCTCCACCAGCAGCGTTTAACTGCTGCTATTTATAATCTTAATGGAAGATGGAAGGAGCAGGTTTTAAAAGAACGGCTCAGTCTGCGTTTTGGGACCAAACTGAACCAGAGTCCAGAGGGTAAGAGCTCGTATTCACAGCGAGGGATGTGTGATGGCTCATTCTCTGTTGTTGCAGAGCCTCTGTGAGTGCAGACTTTTCTTAAATGAACTTTAGAGAGTGCTGTTCTTTTCTCCCTTTGACCCTCAGAGGTCTGCGAGCTTGGGCTTGGTTCTCCTGTTACCTGTTAAACTCTTTTACTCTCTACAGTGCGTCGTTTTCTTTCAGGGACACCCCAACATGACTGCTGACCCCCCCGCAGATGACCTGGCTGGTCCCACAAAAACCTCTGTTACCTATGGCAACCCCGCTGTCAGCCAGCTGCATCCTGTGACATCCAGGTCAGGTGTCTCAGTGCTGTTCAGACCAAAGCATACACGTTAACGTCTCGCGTGATCAAATGAAGCAACTTGAGTAAAACAAGCTTCCATTTTTGACTTCCATTTAGTCAATGGACAGTATTTGTGAAACCTGTTTGAGGTTACTATTTGTGTTTTGATCTGAAGTCTTAGACTAAAAGTCACACGGCGGATGCATCCATGACACGTGGCAAAATAACACCATTAAATTATCACCACTACTTAAATTTTGCGGTGTTTCATCTCAGATCAAAGTCAAAAATAAAGTCCCTCTATTAGACTGCTGCTGTGTTTGTTTTCTTCATACTCAGTGCTCCATTATTGACACTTTTCTGTCACATCTGCATGCGATTTGAGGTTATTTGCGGCGAGTTTGCGTCATGCGCAATGACGCCACCAGGTGACTTTCCTCGCTGAAAACTTCGGTTTGAACTCACCGACTGTGGTGACCAGAGTGTTGGCGAAGAACATAGAGGATGCCAGGTCCCAGTTTGAAGGGGCGGAGGAGTTTCTGAGGACGGAGACGCCGTACTTGTTGGCCGTCAGGACTTTGACCAGAAAGCGTTCGAGGGACGCGGCGTTGACGCAGCTCTGGTTCAGAAACTCTTGCTTCAGGGCTTCCATGTCATGTCGCAGCTTCTCCTCCACCGGCCGCTCGATGCTGGAGAAAACCAGAGCCCCGAACAGCAGGTAGATGACATAAAAGAGTATGAAGCCTGTAAGCAGCAGCCACGACCTGCCCACAGAACGCATGGCTTGATTGAGTCCGGGACGCGCATCAGCGGAGCGGCTGACCGGGGCTTCCCTCTCTGTGTCTGGGTCTGCTTTCTTCTCCTTTCCTCTCTGTGTGGGAACTTTTTTGGGGGCTGTCCTAATTGAACTTGAACCCCTCCTTGTCAACGCATCCTCCTCCCACGGTGGAAACAGGAGGGTGTGTTCAGCTCAGAGTCCAGGAAGTGCGTCCTGGACCCTAAAGTCCTCAAACACACACATGCAGTCGTCACGCCACGAAGGCTTTCCAGCTGTGGATTAGACCTGTTGTTAGTTACTGTATCTGTCTTTTCTTTAACTTGAGTAAAGTTGGAAGCTGTTTGACAAAACTCACCAGTGTTTCAGAGACTTTTTCATTCAGGTTCATCAGAGAGTTTTCTGTCCTTACCCCACATTGGTCAGTTTGCATAAAGTCTGCATGTCTCTCTGGTGGTTGACACTTTTAGCTGTTACATGACTTTTGTGTTTTCTGATCCAGATCTGGCCCACACCCTTTCTGTCCGGTGGTCCAGGTCTGGCTCTGTATTGGCTGAGTTCTTGTGGCCGCTCTCATTCATGTAATCATTCAACACTTTTTGTGTTTAAGTCCCAGAGATTCCTCAAATGTAGCACTGAGCCTGAAATTGACCTTAAAGAACCCTGGTCGGGGTCAATGCAGAGATCCCATGATGTCCACAATGGCCTAAAGGCTTTTCCACAGTCTTTTATGCCACTCATGACTATAAAACTGAATAGCACAAACACAGCGCTGATGCAAATCTGGTATGAAAATGGCCAAAGTTATGGCTGTTAAATGTCCCGTGTGCAGGATTAAGCAGCATCTAGTGGTGAGGTTGCAGATTGCAGATTACCCGTCGCCTCATTCGTCCCTTTCCAAGCACGTCAGAGAACCGATGGTGGCCTCAAAACCCGTGAAAAACACGAAAGGTGCTCTGTAGAGCCAGTGTTCAGAAACATGGAGGAGGACCTGCTCCCTCTGTGGATATAAGTGTAAAAAAAAACATCAGCATGTTTGCATTGTTTTCCTCCAAGTCTTAAAATCAAGCATATAGTTTGATGTAGAATGTAGATATTTTAGGAAATATGTTTTTTTGCTGCCAAGAGTTAGCTGGTTAGCTTAGCTTAGCACAAAGACTGGAAACAGGGGGAAATAGCGAGCGTACCAGCACTCACTCATTGAAACACTACATATCTGTTTACTCTGTACCCAAACAGAAGTGTAAGAACGTGTTGTGTTTGTAGTGCGGGGGTTTTATTTTCTTGGCTGGGAGCAGCGGCTTCATGAGATCTTGTTGAATCAGCTTATTTCTCATTATCGCCCTTTAAGTCAAGCTTAATGGAACTTAAACTCCAGTTGCTCAGATCTGATCCCTGAGCCGTCCGGCTGTAACCTGCCATTTGTTTTCACACACACAGATTGCTCGGCACAATAAAACACCCTCGCCGTGCTCTGCTAGTTTCTCCTGGAAGTCACCGCTGTCTTGTTTGTGGCGTTTATGTAAAAGGCCGACTGATTCATGCGGTGTAAACGTTGAGGTCAGGGCGGTCTGATGCCCACAGGCCGGTGCTCCAACGCACAGTACAAAGCTCTGTTATCACGGTGCAGCAGGCAGGCAGCTGCTCTGACTCAGCAAATCAAGTGTTTAACTCCCTCCGGACTGCAGAGCTGCTTCACTGATCTCACCAGGGAGAGATGTGGCTTTGTGTCACAATGTGAACCCGCCGATGTCTTCAGTGGAATTTCCTGAGCGATGCTGCAGACAAACCGCCGAACCTGAACTGAATATCATTTTGGTGTATGCACTCAGCTTTATCCAATGAGATGTAAAGATCTGGTACACGTGTTGGTATCAGTATCACTCACATCAGTTGAGTAAACTTGAGCCGAGTTCAGTTAAATATGTCCCAGTGTGTGCTGTTCATCTCTTTGTTTGCCTCTGTGGATGCATGGTCAGGCCGTGGTGGTTTGCCAACAAGCTAAACGTCTCAGGAGCTCTTTGGTGGCTGAGCGTCTGCAGCACATGACCACACGGTCACATGGCTGCAGCTGTCGCCACATCGAGCCCAGATGGCTGCCTTTGTTTAAAACTCTTTACTAAATTTAATTTTCTTTAACCACTCCTCTTCTAGAATTCATCCAGTTTGGTGCATAGCACATATTTGGATAATGTTATCGATGTCGATTTCCCCAAATCCCCAAATGCATTTCTCAGCAGCAGCAGCATCACGTTGGAGTAATCCTCCAAAATGTTTCAGGTGGAGGTGATGCTGCAGCAGTGTGATGAATGTTAAAGCTCTCTGGTCATGAGTCTGAATAATCCTGGAGAGGATTCTCACTGCAGGTATCTGTGATGCAGATCCGAATCCTGACGCAGATTAAAAACATCTTGGCAGCAAATTCAAATGAATTACAAATTTCTAGAAATGTGCGGCCTCGGCGAAGGAGTCCCTCTGCTATGTTAGGTCACAATGAAGGGGTCACACAGTCAGCCATCACACGGTATCGTTTTATTACATCAGTTAACAAGGCGACAACTCCTTCTCCCTCATTTGAACAGATCAGAAAATATTCATCTTCTTCTTTTTCAGGAATTTGTAGTTTGCACAAATGTCAGACAGACACACACACACACACGTGATTGTTTCTGAATATCATCACAAATGATTGAAGTGAAATATACAACAGAGTGTGAAATAAACGTTCGGGGTGATCGTGTGACTAAATGAACGTGTTCAGTGCATCGTTGCCGCGGTCGTCGTGTGAACAATATCCTCATAAAAATACTGTTTTGATTGGCAGCTAGATTCAAGTTTTGCCCGTGAAGTGGACTCAGCTGTGACAGAGGCGGACAGGAAGCCAGACAGACCGACAAAGGAAAACATCACATGCCAAATGTTTAGCTTGAGTCCACTTCAGCGTCTGAGAAACGAGAGGCGACGTTTCCTCCTGAATGCGTCTGCGCTGCTTCTGTGACCTCGTAAACATTGGCACTTTCACTGGTGTTCCTGTTGGCACTAACTGGAAGACAAGCTCATTTCTCTGAGGAACCAAAACGACCTCAGGATTCATCCCTGTCACTGGCTTTCCCGTCGCACATACACAATGAAAGCACATGCGCCATGTCGCAAAATGTAAAGGAAAACGTTTGAGACTCGCGACGTCTGGAACATCTTCAGCATCCTGCGAGCAGAGTAAAGCCACTCCAGAGTGATCACGTGACTCTCTGTCACTTCCATCGATCAGCAAAGGGAGGAAATGAGCTTTGACTGTTTGACTGCATGAATCCAGCTGACGCCGAGATCTGTAGAGCTCCGCTGGCGTCATACAGCGTTTTACACTGAGGGAAAACTGAAGATGCTACAGCGTGTTTCAGTAAAGGTTTCCAGCCAACATGTTAATGTAGTGACAGCGAAAAAGGAGCATTATGTCATTACCACAAAACCATCATTTCTGACATCCAAGCATCACATGGATGTAAAATAACGTACAATTTAGTTTTTCTGAAAGCTCCAATTTATCAGACTTGGCCTTAAATAATAAAAATTTGCTCGGAAAGCAAACATGAACGGCTCCTTCACAGCGTTCAGAGCTATTATTTCTTTTTTTTTTTTTACACTCAAACGGTGTCATAATCTGCAGCTCAGTGTCCAAAGTGCAAACTCCATCATCGCTAACACCGGCGCTTGCCATCTTTTTTCAACAATTTAAAAAACTGTACGTTGTACCAGAAATCCTTTGCTCTTATTGCTTTCTTCCATTTTTCCGCATGGCGTGAACACCGTCCTGTCAGAGCTGCTGCAGGAGGAGAAAACCTCTCATTGGTCGAGTTAGACGGCTGCACGCTCAAACTGGCCTTAACTGCTTATAAGCTAGCTAGGAAGCATGCTGACCTTCCAAAATCATAAATGCAGTGCTCATGAATATTTCTCTTTAATGTCTCTGAGTTAACTCTTTGCAAGTCAGTATTTTTGATTGGATCGACCCGTTTGACAGATTTAATTCAAACAATGAGGATTTCTGCCAAAACAGCAGATCTGACGCAGAGGATTATTTCTACTTCAATCTCCTCAGATGCTAAAATAACAGGAAGGACGTGGTGACGAGCAGCTCGTAACTACAGGTCATCACGATCTTTGACAGCCTGCTGCTGTCAGGGCTGAAGAGGAACATGGAGATGGGAGGGTGGTGAGGATGGATGATGGAAACACTCCACCAGTTTACATCAACAGGAGCTGCAGCAACTCCTGAAACACAACTGAAGTGAGTCGCTCCATTCTCATCCGGGTCACGTTTCCTCACTGGCTCAGGCTTAAATAACCAGAGAGTGTGCAAAGAGTCAGAAGGTCAGTCAGTGTTTGACTAGCAGATAGTACGCATGTGAATCCAGAGTCTGGAGACGCTCGCGGGTCCGTTCTGTCCTGAATCCGCACGGTTACTCCACGATGTTTCTGTTGTAGTCATACGACAGCCGTCGCTTAGCGGCAGCGTTCTGAGCGTGCTGATTGGCCGAGGGGAGGCCGGGGGAGAGACGGCGACTGGCTGTCCGTGGAGCAGCTCTGCTTTCCTGCGAAGGCAAGAACACGTGCAGAGGTGGTGTTAGACAGCTGAACACCTGCACAGCAGCACCGTGGAGAGGTTTCCTCCATCAGTGATGAGCTGATTCACAGACTTTTAGGAAAGTCTTCAATCAATCGATTCATCAAACAGACAGAATAAAACTTTTTGCTCTTCACTCTGGTGATGTCACCTTGCCTGTTAATCTTGCAGTTGTGTTATTTCACGTATTCATAATTTTAACAGCAGTTAATCACGATTACACAAAGATTGTGTGCGGTGATCCATTTGCACCATAATCTATGTTTAGCTTGTTAAAATGAAGTCACAGATAAGAAAGCGGCCGTAACTGCTAACGGATGTTTAGTTCCTGAATAACTCAAGAGCAGCAGATTAACAGTTTAACAATGAAAACAGGAGCCTTTTTCACAGCGTGGTATTTCCTGCTCTGCTGCTCTGTGAGGACAAAACCACACATTTGCATATTTTGCAGGTGCTCTGTATTTTCCCACATGGTTGGGTTCCATTATGAGCCCGGCCTGCCCGCCCTGCTCATTTATCTACGAGTGACGAGTTTACATGTAACGGCGTCACTTCGTTTGACTGAAGCTGCAGTTTTCAAGGCCATCAGTCCAACAGCTCTGTCAGCCCGCTGCACACGACGCCAAGGCTGTGAGCCGATTCCTCTGCAGGGAATTTCATGTGTGTGGACAGCGTGAGTGTGTAGACAGAGTGGATTCGCTGACACGTCCGTGCGTGAATGAGGCCTGTCTGTACTCACAGTGTGCGGCTGCTCCAGCTGTAACGTCTTCAGCAGCAGCTCACGAGACACGCCGTTAGCTCTCTTGTATCTCTGGCAAATCATTTTGTTCAAGTCATGGAAACTGTCCAACAGCCTGCAGGGTCAAACACGGACAACAGCAGAGGAAGTAATGATTCACAGACAGACACAGTGACACACGGTCACTTTCTTTTAAAATCCATTTTATGTATAGACTACATGTAAAACATCATATATGTTATATCTACACCAACTTTGCAGCAGGTGACAGATTCGGGTTAAAGACAGGCTGGCTTCACTTACAGGGGACTGAAACTCAGCTGTGCAGGACTTCATCCTGCCTGTTATAAGAGATCTTCTTGGACATTTATGTGTAACTTGATGGCGTAAACTCCCTGAAGTCTTACTGTAATTGTCAGTTTATGAAATTGGCAGCCGGCTACTCCCATATCTAAATGTCCCTTTGGGTAAACCGAGCTTTGTATCAGACGTTATGGCTCACACACTCTGCCATTTGATGATTAATCATAAACACGATCCATGTCCAGCTTGCAGTCCAACTCCGACGTGCAGTTCACAGCATGAACCACTTGGTGGCCACCACTGATCCCCACATAGCTCCACACGACCACCTTGACTTCACAGTAACACATCGGACGAGGTCTCTGTTCCTCCCACTGCACAGGTCACAGTGCTGCGGCACAAATGTCCAATGCAGGCAATGAAAAGTAATTAATTTGGTGTGACTGTGTGGACCGGCATCGATGAAAACCCACAAAACGAGGGAGGCAGCGATCGCTGGCACGTGTTCTATATTGATGATACACTTTATTATAATATGCAGTGAAATAACTGCTGTTGTATGAAAATTGATCATTCCGTCCTATTACTACATACAGAAATCAATTTGGTGGTTTATTGGATTAAAGGTCCAGTCGGTGTGCGCGCTTCAGTGGCATCTAGTGGTGAAAGGAGTGTGATGCAAGCACAATTAGAGCGTTGGCCACGTAAAATAAATACATAAATAGATAAATAATAAAAATTTCTTTAAGACTTTGGGGGGATTATTTTAAAACTTCACAAAACCAGTCTTTGTCTCTCATTAAGCTCCCACTTTAGGGTAAATCCTGCGTCTCCAGTTAGAGATTTGAATGTCAATTAGTTCAGTCGTGTTTGATTCTCCCCAAAAGTTTAAGGGGCATAAATTCACATAAAGAGATTATCCAGGATACAAATTCAGAGAACACGTCGCCTCATAAAGCCACGGATGAGAGGAAGCTGCCAACATGAGAACAGCTGTATTTTCAAAGCCACTGCATAGAAGGCAGCACGAGCACAGGTGAGACTGCTGACACCTGCTCCACGAGCCAATAAAAGCTCAGGCTGAGCTGTAATGATCTATTCTCCAAACTGCTCAGCCTCCTTGAACGATCCATCATCACCACTCTTCTGAGCTATAACCACACCTGCACAGACTGACAAGTAAAAGCCAAGCGTGGGGTTTTCATGTCGACCTACTGACGAACAGATACTGTGTCCTCCCACTTTTACGTGATCTTGAGCATAACCATGCATTAACCTTCCTCCATGAAAATAAAACCCTCTCGGATCAGAAAGCAGATCTTCTTCTGCAGCTGAATCTTTGTTAAACTGCTCGGCTGCTGCAGGCTAACTTCCTGTGCTGCTGCTGCTCAGTTCATGTCAGATCTGCAGTGAATGCACGCTTCAGAAAAGCCTCCATGTCGTCTTCCTACAGATAACTCTAAGCATGTCATTGCACATTTTTCACCCTGTGACAAACTGCAGCACATCAGCTGATAGACAGTAAATCACCATGATTCGGACACTCAGTGCGCTCGCTCACCCCTGCTCCTGGCTGGCTTTGCCCCTGAGGAGCTGGGTCAGAGTGGGGACAGTGTCGAGGTCACAGGGGTCACTGGAGGGTGAAGCAGGCAGCGAGGGGAAGGCTTCAGCAAAGACAGCCACCTGCAGGAGAGACAGAGAGCTGACTGGTTACCACAACATCAGAGAGTTTGAAGATTTCCAACAGAAGGCAATAAAGTAAACGTGGAGCCATAAACATGGTTTACAGCCTTCTTCAGTTCATCACATGTGAGGCTAATACTTGGTTTTCTAAAAGGTCTCTTAAAGGCGCCATTAGCACGTGAAACAGCTCTCCCTCTCCTTCACTGCAGCTTTGGGCAGAGCTCAGTTTTCATCTGCATCTTTTCACCGCAGCTAACGTCCACCGGGAGATCCCTCTCGCTCCGTTTTTTTACATCTTCAGAGCTGCTCGAATGCGACTTACAAAATACCGATTTACTTCAAGTCTAAAAACTGCTGCCAAGGAGGTGTTGGTTTTGATTGTATCTGTTCATGAAATACGTTTGTTTGGAAAGTTTGAGCTAAACAGATGGTTTTGTTCATCACCACAGTGATTCTTTAAAACATTCGGATGAAAGTGTTTGATTAACGTGTCACTTGGCATTTCGATCAAAGATACCCATTCACTGCTCAGAGCTAGGCAGCTTATTCAGACAGGATCAATATTACAGTGGGAGGTGGGTAATAAAATATCCCCCTCCCCCTCTTTCTTGATGAAAGGCAGCGTTCTGGGTGGCTTTCAGCGACTGCTAAATTACAGGAGCTGCGTCTGTAAAAGATGATATCAGGCAAACTGCTTAAATCCGTCTTTCTGAATGTTGATTAGGCTGCTTTTACAGCTGGAACAGGGCTGATACACGCAGCACACGCAGCACACGCCGCGTGAAATCAGCTCCACAAAGGCGGACCAGTAACATCACAGTCACCTGTGACACGAGCGTCTGATCTTTGCATTGTAAAGACCGTCAGGACTGCAAAATAAGACACACTGCAGACAGACGCACCCGGACGGATTAGATTCACTGAATAATTCAGGTGATATTGAAATCATCCCACCTCCACCACAGACATAAATCCTGCTCCAATGGGCCTTCAGACATCTACCTAAAGTCTCGCTGTGAGTCACAGTCAATACATTTGTACAAACAGCCCCGAGAGCTCGGGACAGCTCATGGTTTAGCAAAATTGATTTTCACCAGCAGGAGGACTTTTGCTTTGTGTGGCTTTGTTTCGTGCTGATCAGAAGAATCGTCCCCAAGTGGACAAAGACATTTACTGATGCACCAAAGTCTGGATAAATAATTATTGACTGAAATAATTTTATTTTAGCACACCTGTGACGCCACACAGTGTCTGCATTCATGAACGTAAAAGTAGTCCACACACTGTATGTTTACTGTTGTTGCTGACTTGCTGTGGGAGCCTCGGGGGACGCAGCGGCCAGCCTGTCCACACGTTTATCCCTCAGCTGGAAGTCAAGTGAGGAGAGGACAGTGTTGTCACAGGAGCTCAAATCAGAGCGACCTCTCAGTGCGTGCTTTTAGTCAGGTATTCTTACTGACCTGGTGGGAACAGAAGCCTAAAAACAGCTGTTTCTGAGTCATCGTTTCACTTTTCAGCCCCTTTTCTCTGTGTGGATGAGACCATATTAAATACAGTGGAAAGGCACCTGAGACGCACCTGTTTTATTACTTAGACCAGGTTCCGGCTGCCCTGGGATCTGTTCTGTCTGATTCTCAATATCAGTAATTGCAAACTGTGATCAGACTCAAACATGCTAAAGCCCACAATTATGAGCCACTCGCTAACAAATAAAAGGCTAATGGTGGCTGCGAAAGGCCACAGGGCGGCGATGGGCCCCGGCAGCTTCCTGTGCAGCCTCTGAAGGTCCGACTGCTGATGGCTTTTTCTGTTAAATGTGTGTGAAGGTTTGCCAGCTTCCCCGAGCAGTAGAGGAAGGCTTGTTTGGTTGTTGTAATAGTAACCCGTGTTTGATTGTGATTCAGGGACGGATTTTAAACCCGACTGAAGCCAAACGTCCACCGGATACCGGTGGCTATGGATTGCCTGCAGCTTCCAACATTAAAGCACTAATTTTGCAGACAACTATCCAAATTTAACATCATTCATGAAAGCGCAACACACAAATCACCCAGTTTAAAAAGCATGAAAATCACTGGCTCCAAGCCTCAAACACAAAGCCACATCAGTCAGCACTGACCAGCCAGAGCTCAGGACCACGTTTTCACACTGAAGCTCAGACAAAATGATTTTTGCCTTTAAGCAGCATTACTGGATAAACACTGGATATCTTGGACTGCTGGCACTAAAAGTCACGTGACAGTGAATATCGTCTTCATATGCAGGTGTCTACCTCAGAGCCAATTTAAACCCTGGCCACATTTATCTTTTCTTCTATTATCTTTTCTGATTTCTAACTCCACCTTTAGATATTTCTATTCAATGCTTTGACATAATGTCGTGTTTTTTTCGTTTAAATATCTTCATTTAGGGGCTTTTGCACTGTTTGCAATTAAATCTCCATTATGTATATTTCTGCCACCCTCTTTCCAGCTCATGAATATTTCTCTAGATCCGCCTCTGCTTCTGCCTCTGTGGATAAAAGCTGTACGAAGGCCTTTGCGGCTGCAGAGGGAGCTGTGGGAAGTCTGACACACCGGCTCGAGTGACATCCGTTTGGACTGAAGAGAAATCTGGAGTTAGAAAGAAGTGAGCTGAGCAGATCTCTGCAGCCCACTCCTCATCTCTGCTTGAGGCTAGCGGCTCAAGGCTGCATTCATCTCTGACCGAGCGCCGCCGGTCAGGTTGCATTGTGGGTAACGTAGGTGGCAAGTTTTGATAAGGACGAAGAATATGTGGAATAAAAGAGGCCGTGTCTCCGGTTCTGCTGCATCACTTCTGATACTTTTTAAACTGTCCATTGTGACTCCAACGCTGAATTAATCGACTCAATCTGTGTGGGCAGACTTCCACAGGAATATTTTTTCTATATGATCCACAGGCTCATTATACAGCAATCAGTCCCACAGTAACGCACACAGTAATCATGACCCGAACGGACCAATCGTGGAGAGTCTGTGAGTGAATCTCTGAGAAATGGATGCGACTGAAACAGAGAGAAGATCTGAGGCTGAATTTCTAATTAATGGTTTCATGGAAGCCACCTTAAAGAGGCTGAGCACAACTATACCAGATTCTGATTGGTCAAGAGTCTGTCCCTGCTCTCCTCCACGGCGCTGGTTGGCCACCACTGTCCCATGACGTCTCGATGCTCCTCTGACGGCTCCTGAGGAAAGGCTGTCCAGGTGTCGTCCGATTGGTGGAACGAGCTGTCCGTCCAGCCTGGTGTCCAGTGGGCCGAATCCCCCGTGATGGCGTGGCTCCCAAGTGCTGTTTTCACACACACACACACACACACACACACACACACACACACACACAGTTAACAGTACAGCCAGCTCTGCCCTCATTCAGATGACCTGGATTGACGACCAACTTAACCTTCATCGCACTGAAGCGGTTAGCTGGTTCTGTGGAAGAGCTAAAAAAAACAGATGGCTGAAGATGGCGAATGGTGCGCACGCCACTGAAGAGGAGATGAACGTGTGAATCAATGTCTCCACCAACACGTCAGAGGAGCTGCGTAGTGACGTAATGCTGAGGGATCAGTCCCACGCAGGTCCTGTCTGCCTGCATGTCTGTCTGCCTGCCTGCTTGTCTGTCTGTCTGCCTGCCTGTCTGTCTGTCTGTCTGCCTGCATGTCTGTCTGCTTGTCTGTCTGTCTGCCTGCCTGTCTGTCTGTCTGTCTGTCTGCTTGTCTGTCTGTCTGTCTGCTTGTCTGTCTGTCTGTCTGTCTGTCTGCCTGCCTGCCTGCCTGTCTGTCTGTCTGTCTGCCTGTCTGTCTGTCTGTCTGCATGTCTGTCTGTCTGTCTGTCTGTCTGTCTGTCTGTCTGTCTGTCTACCTGTCTGTGTGTCTGCCTACCTGTCTGTCTGCCTGCCTGCCTTTCTGCTTGCCTGCCTGCCTGCCTGTCTGTCTGTCTGCCTGCCTGTCTGTCTGTCTGTCTGCCTGCCTGTCTGCCTGTCTGCCTGCCTGCCTGCCTGTCTGTCTGTCTGCCTGCCTGTCTGTCTGTCTGTCTGTCTGCCTGCCTGTCTGCCTGTCTGCCTGCCTGTCTGTCTGCCTGCCTGTCTGTCTGTCTGCTGTGGACGTTGCTGAAAGGTTTCCTGCTTCGTGTGTGTGTGTGAGACACTGTGGCGTCTCGCTGCGAGGACACGCTTCCGTGTAAATTTGTCCCACTTTCGACGCCTGCCGCCTTCACGCCTTCACACATTACCTTCCATTGCTCAGACGTTGCGCGATGTGTCTGTCAGGCACTTCAGTCGCCCTCGTGTGTGTGTTTGTGTGACGTTCTCTTTCACCAGTTGCCCCATAACCTGAGGCTAAAAGGAGCTGAGTCCCAGGCCCTGTCTGCCTCCTCCCTTCACCCAGCTCTGAATGATTAATACCGTGGAGCGAGAGATCGGTCAGGAATTCAGGTCAGGACAGACTGGAGTCTCATTTCTACTGCGGGGCCAAGTGGTTTATCACAAGATTAAACGTGTTATTGGTCAACTGATTTTATGTTTCATGCAAATAAGCTGTTCAGAATCCAGTTCCAGAGAAACAGACTTGTGGCTCAGTCCCTTAGAGACCAAACCTTTTATGGACCAGGACCAGGCAGTTTACTGTCACTCTTTCCTCACAGCTAAACGTTTTGCAAACTGTGTTGTTGTGTATTTGTGTGAACTTGTTTATGTATTTCCTCAGGTTTCAGGCAGCCATTGGCAAGTTGCATTAGTGTGAGTGCATCAAACTGCACGCCGCAATAAAAGCAAACATGAGCGCAGACGTGATTTACGGTGACGTAAGGATGTTTTAAAATATGCATGTGAGCCGCGTCCATATTCCAGAACTATACAGAGTGAGCGCAGGTCAAAATATAAATATAAAAATATATAATCTGTCTCCAACTCGGGACAGTGGAGATGAGTGAGGTTTTAAAGGGTTTATGGTGTGAGAATCCATTCTGTCATTTGGGTAAAGTGACCTAAAACTTGCAAAAACACTGGAACGGCCCTTTAACCCATTCTGTCATATCACATACAGCAGACAGCACATTCTGCTAATCAATACTCCCCTCTGAAAACAGCAATGTGTTCAAACAATTGCAGAAATGTTTTTAGGTGGATAAACGCAGAAGAAGAAGTGAATAATGAGTAAACCCCGGCTTAGCCTCGCCTGGCCCCACGGCGGAAACTGGGCTTAGGTGATTAGCTAAAGGGAGCGTAATGAGGGAACATAAGGACTGATTAAGACTGGCTGTTAGAGAAAAACAAGGAGGCTGAAAAAAGACTGAAAGAAAGTGTGTGTGTGCCAAATGAGTGTGTCGACTATATGTTGACATCTGTGAATGAGTCTGACATCATTAATTATTAAATACTAGTGTATTTTCTGTTCAGTACTTTTTCTTTAAAGGACCAGTGTCTGGTGTGTTCATGAGTTTACAACAACAAATTAGATCATTTGCTGCACGGTTTTGGATTTTTGGATTTATTTTTCCGAACAGTCAGGCAGCCACTGGTTTCCACTGGTTTCCACTGGTTTCCATTGGTTTCCACAGAGTTAGACGTGGGAAGAGTCGCTGGTGTTTCCCTCCGTTCTGGATTAGCATATCAGAAATTTGACTCTCCCTGATAATTGAATATTCGTATTGGTTTCAATTCAATTCAATTCAATTCAATTTTATTTGTATAGCGCCAAATCACAACAAAAGCTGTCTCAGGACACTTTCCACATAGAGCTGGTACAGGCCGAGCTCTTTTATCTACAGAGACCCAACAATTCCCTCATGAGCGAGCACTTGGCGACAGCGGTGAGGAAAAACGTCCTTTTAACAGGCAGAAACCTCAGGCAGAACCAGGCTCTGTTATGGCTAACAGTTTCTGAGGGATCATGCTTTCTTCCACAATTAGTTGTGTCAGAGGGGTCTAAATACAACGTTACCCACGAGCCGAGGCGGCCGTGGCTATGGGGAAGAAGCCAGTCAGAGGCACGAATCAGAACGTCATCATGCGGCATCGCAGTTAGTGAGTTAATCCAAAATTGATGCAGAATACAAGAGTGAATCTAAGTGAACTGTAGACTGTGTTTAGCTTTCTCAACACTGTAATCTCCACCTTTCACCCACACTCAGCGGCGCATGAACAGAAGTGTAAGACTGCTGAAACGCACCAGAGTAATTACAGCTATCTTCTCCTTTTATGTCCTCAAGTTTTTACCAAAGAACCAGATATTTTCTGACGCAGTTGTTCATCTTTTGCAGTCGTGATTTAAGGTAACGGACAAGTGAACGGAGGGACTTTCACTTATACACACGACACACTGTTTGTCAGCGTGACATCCTGATTGTGCGTAAAGCATCTTAAGAGCAGATTGGTTTAAAAACACTTGATTACCTTTTAACGATCCCGCAGCTGCTAATTCGTACATTCAAATTTCTGCCACGGCCTGGTTTGCAGGATGATTAACGGTGACACAGAGTCTAAGAGGCACGGCTCTTTAATATGCATTCCTGAAAGTGTACGAAAGGTTAAAAATGCACTAATACTCTGCAGCTCTGCAGAAACGACTCAGAGGGTGCTGATACTTCTGATCTGACATCTTTAAAAGACTTCTAAAACGTCCCGTGCCTCGTCAGTTTTGCTCCTCTGGTCTATGTCTATGCGAAAGAAAGAGGAGGAGACAGACAGTAAAAGAGAGACAGAGGAGGAGGAGGAGAGAGAAGGATAAACTAACAGCCATGAGACTCACCGACACTCTCTCTGCTCCCATAAGGCACTGAGGCAGGCATGGTGGATCCCTCCATCCAGGCTGGCTCTCCCTCCGCCTGCATGAATACCCCAAACTCATCTTCCTCCTCCTCTTTCCTCCCCTCCTCAGTGGCCACGGTGGAGCCCCTCTCCTGCTCACCCAGCTCCTCCAGCTCTTTCCCGTGCCTCCTCTTCCCTCCTTCCCCGTCTCCTGCCGTCACCCTGACCACTTCCTCCTCCTCCTCCTCCTCCTCCTCCTCCTCCTCGGCCTCCAGACAGGGCAGGCCAGTTGCCATGGATCTCAGGGGGAGCAGAGAGGGGGCTGAATCAGCTCGAGGGAGCTCCAGAGGGGTGAGGGGATCAGCACAGGCAACATTAGCGGCCTTAGCGCTGGTCTCTCCATTTGCTTCAACATGGGTGGTGCTTGTTTGTCCACAGGTGTCTCCAGCCTCCTCCTCCCTCCCCCTGCACCCAGCTGCAGACTCCTGTAACCTCCAGCTGTCTTTTAGTGCACAGTTTCGCGTTGCTTCTTCATCATCATCCTCCAGTACGGTGCTGTCATCCACACCACCCTCGGCGTGTCGCTCTTTGTCGTTATCACCTCCACCTTCATCATCATCCAGCTCGTTGCAGGTGCCAGAATCCTCCTCTTCCTCGGGGTTTACTCTCTGCTCCACGTTCTCCTCCTCGGACTGCTCTCGTCTGTTTTCCCACAGCAGCTCATCTCTCCACTCCGCTCCGTTCAGCTCAGCTGTGCTATAGCTGCAACCGTTTTCTGTTGCCACCCTCCGGCCTGTCTCAAAGATGGAGGGATCTCCATGTCTGAGAGGTAAAGATGAAGCAGCTCTCTCCTCTGACTGGCTGCTGCTTTCCACACTTTTAAAGAAAAACCTGTCCTCGTTCACAGCGTTGTTCTCGTCAGCCACACAGTTCGGTTCTTGCTGCTCAGATCTGCTAACATCCACTTCTTCTCGACCCATGACGCCACAGTCTGCCGCCCCTTGTTGATCCCCCTTGAGGTCATGTTCTCTGCTCTTCTCTTGCTCTCCCAAAGTCTCACAGTCAGCATTGCAGCTGCTGCCCTCTACAGGAGCGGAGGACTCAGAGGAAACTGCAGTGCTGATGGAGGCAGGGCAAGCAGAAGCAGAGGCGTCCTCATAGCAGGTGGATTCGACGGAGCAGACAGCAGGACTGTTCTCCTCAACATCCACACTGTCCACTACTTTGTCAGATTCTTCCTCCACACGATCGGAAAATCCATTTACATTAGCCGCTACTTCCTCACGGGGGTTTCCACTCTGGCTTCTGCCATCAGAATCTCCATTTTGACTTGATGTAAAGTCATCAGTCACACGCTCAGAGTGGCCTTGAATGGAGTCATTGTTTTTCATAACCTCCTCCTCTTTCTCTGAGGAGTCGTCCATGCCGGGAGAGATTTCTGTCTTCAGCTCCTCGTTGCTCTCGGCTTCTCCAATCTCTTCAACATCACAGCTGCTGAGGGATTCTGGGTGAGAGCGGATGGATTCTAGGTCAGGGTTTGGTACAGCCAAAACAGAGTTCGAGGACTCTAACCCGCAGAGGCCTCCTCTCTCCTCCTGGCTTTCCCGATTCTGTGCTCCCCTTTCACACTGAGAGCAGGTTTTAGGAGAAGCATTGTGGCAGCATCTGGGACTTCTGAATGCTCCCTCCTTCTCCTGCCTGGCTCTCCTGATGTCCTGCTGCGGGCTGGGAAACTGTTTACTGTCTGCGCCTCCTTTGTCTCGCTCTTCCTGCCTTTCTTCCAGAGAGATTTCTCCAGCAGGATCCTCCCTGCTACTCTGCCTCCTCTCTCTGCTCACGCCTGCTTTCTCCCGGCCTGCTGCACTACAGGACTTCCTCCATCTCCGGCCAGATCGCACTCTAACCCGGTTTGCTCCGGTCTGCGGAGTTGGCCCTTGGTCCCTCCTCCCGGCTGGGGTGTCTCTGCTTCCTCCTCCTCCTCCTCCTCCTCCTCCTCCAGTCTTCCCTCTCAGCCATCCCCCAACCACGCTGGAGGCTGCACTGGTAGTCACACCAGCACCAGGCTTAGCTGTCGAGTACAAACAACTCCCTTTCTCGGTCCGGAGGAAGAGGCATTGAGTCTGTGTCTTCCCGCTGCCCTCCGACGTCTTCAGAGTGGCAACAGTTACTAAAGCTCCGATTCCAGCCTGCCTAGCGTCCAGCCCCAAGGGCAGCCCGTACCCCATGCGACCCCACTCCTCACTCAGGTACACATCTGCAGGCCTGGGGCAGGAGGTTGAGCCCCCGCGGCCTGCAGGAGGAGCTGTGGGGGCTTGTCCTCCTCCGAGCAGACCGCCGGCCTTGCGGCGGTTCTTGGAGCACAGAGCCCAGGCTCGGAGGCCCCGGATCAGCGGCAGGTCACCCAGACCCAGCTCTAGTCTGCTGGGGAACGGCAGAGAGGCTCGGGAGCACTTCTGGAGCATCTCCCGGGTTGAGCCTGACACGTTCAGGCAGGGGTAGTTGTTGTTGTTATTTTGCTGGAGCATGGTGCTTGTTGGCCTCATCTATGTTTTATTGTTTCGTCCTCGCTTAACAAAATGCAGCCTGGCAGGTGAGAGGCAACGCTGGCAATATCAAGAGTCTGTTCTTGATTCAGAGCGTGACAGCTCAAAGGTACAAAGATCAGAGTTCGGAAAAAATACACTGCACATTATGAAACAGCTGAAACACTCGCAAGAATCTCTCACTAAATCATCCTGACAAAGGAGAAAACATTTACTTCACCCTGCAGGAGAGGACTGACTCTCTTGCTTAGCTCATGACCTAACAGTTCATTCTGAAAGCATCTGAGTTTCCGGACAAAAAAGAAGAGACCGTTTTCCTGACAGCGAGCTGGAGTTGTGTTTCTGTCGCTCCTTATCGCTCCTTAACTTCTCAAAGAGAAACCAAACGCCAGGCCAGACGTCCAGCTGTCAGCGCTGATGACAGAGAGGATAATGAGAAGTTTGTTCTCAGTGACGCCGTCTTCAGAGCTTCACCGCCCTCCCTGTTGGTGCTGAGGACTGACTCAGCTGTCACAAAACAACCTGCAGGGGATTGGGACAAAACACGGAAATTAAAGTCTTGATATGGTAAAATAGCAGGAATGGTGCCAGGAGGAGTCACCACTCTATCATCTGTTTTATTTTTTCTGATTATCAAAAGCATTTAAAAGTCAGATCTAATGAAAATGTGAGTGTGAACCGTCTCATCTCCACGCCGAGCCGTGATTTTGTGCCGCTTTGGTACAGCTATCCTGTTTGAGGGGGTGTGAGTCTGTCAAAGGTCATACATTTGAATCCAAGTGGCTTCTTTTCATACTACTCCTACACAAGCAGGCCTTCTTTTAATATTAAATTGTGCATTCACACCATGTCCATCGTGTTGCCAGTAAGATTAGTTGTTGCATCAGCCGTACAGAATCATCAAGCGCTCTAAAAATGAAACACAGGTGGCCATAAATCCATAAATTCACTTCCCTTGTCTGCACAGCTTAGAGGATTTACCCAAAGTGACTCAATAAAGCGACACATAAGTGGTAAAAATAGGTTTGGGCCACGCAGATCACACTTAGCCTACTCATATCAGCAGGCTGTGTACCACTATGATAAAGATGGACCACGTCAAACCACACTGTACGAGCGAAACCAGTATTCCCAGCCAACATGTCCTGACAGGGATGCCCGAGAAGAAAGGTTATTGTTTCTCACCTCATCCGACGCCTCAGCGTCTCCGCTCCAGGCTTTCAATGAAGTGTCCTTTACTTAATGTCTCTCTGCTTCCTTGTTGTTTACAGGCGAAGCCTATTCAAGCCTCCTCGGGCTCCGGAGCATCCTTCAGTGGGATCAGCGCCACCACATCCTCCCAGTCGGCCTGCACCACTGGAGCTACGGCGCTACAAATCCGTCAAACGCGGATTCGGGTCCGTCCCATCGTCTAAATCAGGGCCAAGCACCACCGTCAATCTCTTCTCGGTCTCTCTCCTGACTCGCTCGGCCATTGCGCATCACCTCACCCGCCGCTCGGCATCGTGCGTCGCCGCATCTTACCGCAGTAGTCTCGGGTGCGCTCGGCGAGCAGGATGACGGAGAGCTAATTTAACTTGCAGCCCACTCACCGATAGGAGGGCTGATTCGTGCCACACAGGCAGGAGGAGGCGAGCACAGCGGAAGTGTATGCGGGGTTGTTGATGCCACATCCAGAGAAAGATTTCTTTTATTGTAAAGAAAAACTACCTGAGAATTTTGGATATATTTATAAAATACTCCGCTGGGTCACACATGAAAAGAGCACTCAATCACATGGGTGTATGTAGCACAATAACTGTGTTTTAATGAATGTGGTTTTTCTTTATGTCTGCTATGGAAGGAGTTCATTTGTTATCATTTTGCGGAGCAGTTTTGATTCATCGCAGCGTTATTGTCCGCCCGCAGTACCTGTGAACCGCCAGCAGGTGTCAGTGTCGCCGTGCAGAGAGGAAACGCAACGAAAACCTTTGAGTTCAAGATGGAAGCAGAAAATGTTGTGTGGTGGTTGTCAGCCTAAAGTGTTATTGTCATACTGAGCAGCTAAGATAGTGATATTAGTGAGGCTTCTCTGCTGTTTGCTGTGTGTGTTTTATTAGTGACTGTCAACCTAAAATACTGCAGAAAAAACCTTTATTACAAATGTAACACCAGAGATCTCAGTGACATCATTAACACAATGATGCTGAAGATATAAAAAGCCAGCCAGCAGCAACTACACCCACAGCTGGGTGGGGACAAAACGGCAAATTGAAGATGGATGATGTTGTCAGCTAGAGGACGGTGAGCCATGTAAAGAGGAAAGTTAAGGAGCAGCTTGAATTAACACCAATAACATGCGATGTCATGTCAAGCAAACAGTATGGAAGTTGTGTAGTGAGGAAACGCACTTTGACTACACTCCTGTCACTTAAAACAGTGAGCTGTGCTGCTGCTCAGTGTGAAATGTCTCGTCTTCTGGATAGTCTGTTCAATCCGCAGTGAGCTGTAATGTTTTTTATTTGTTCTGTCACATCGGCTGAAAACAGTAAAAGTATGGCTGGCGTCGCCTCTGTGGCATTGTTTGCTCCTCATACAGCAATAATCTCCCCTCACACACACTCGCCCTTATAGCATACGTCTAACAGCATCATCACAGCAGAAGATAAGTAGATTGAGAAAACACACACACACACACACACACACACTGAAGACGTCATGCTCTGGTGTGCACAGTTTATCACTTCCTCTTCCTCTCTGGGTTTCTTCAATAAGACTCATCCATGTGTTTGTGTTGCTTTCCTTTTTCTTTCTGACTCATTTCGGCTAAATTAAAAGTTGAAAGTACTTTGTTTCTCAAAGTAGTTTTGCTGTTCTGTGTCTGTGCTTTTGATGGAGGTTAACGCCTTCAGTGCTGTTTTCTGATGGACTGAAGGATGTGACGTAACAGCTGGTGGTCATGCAGGATTTTCTGCGTCATGTTTAGGTGAGAGTGAGAATCTCTGCACAGCCATGAGCTCTAACTGGAAGATGCAGAATAGTGAATAGACCCAGCATTTTAAAGCTGCACCGAACATGGGAATAACATTAGCTCTGAGCATTGCTGTCTATCTCTGTGCCTTTTTTGATGCCACCACTGGGGGGCGCCAACATCACAAGTGTAGTTATAGCAGTTTGCTATTATTAGTTTTTAGTATTTATTTTTTGTCAGTATTTCAAGCTAACATAGCTGTACATTTATTAACTAGCTTGTTGATCTTTAAATGTAATTAATTACAGAAAGCAGGTGTAATGTTTGGCCAGAAATGAGTTTTGTTTAATTTAGCTAAATTTCTCTCTGGAAATATGAAGTTTCATCTCATGATAAAACAAATGTTTGATTTGCATGGTGGACATGAGGAGGTAACAATTGATTATGAAGTTTTTAAGGCACAAATTTTAGTTGCAAAGTCAAAATTACGCCATAGGTTAAAATGATTAGACAGTGAGCCAAATGAAGTCAAAATTGTGAAAGAAATCCTGAGTCACAGGTAAAACTTTGAGGTACTAAGTCAGAATCATGACATGTAAGTTAAATATTATGAGAAAGCCAAATTTATGAAACAGTAAGTTCAATATTGTACTTGCCAAGTCAAAGTTTACTAAGCCAGAATAATTATAAGTCAACATTCTGACTCACGGTCTCTAAAATCAAACGCTGTTTCTTTCTTTCCTGCTGTAAACGGACTTCCATACCCAGTGTGAGCTTCTGTAGGCTGCAGCCCCCCGTGACCCTGTAGAGGAGTGGGCACTGGATGTAGATAACAGATGGATGAAGGACGGCTCCTCTACACTTGCAAGCAGAGAAATGTATTCAAGACAACGCTTCAGTGCACAGACCTTCATCAGGTTACTTAACAAACGAAGAGAGTCTTCAATAGGTAGGTTGATGCACATGGACCAATCAGGTCGCTCTACAGACTGACATCACTCATTGAATCAAACAAGTTTCATATATGATCACATACATTATGAGCATGAAACAGATAAAGCCTCACATGTTGAAAATGCACCGAAACGTTGTGGGTGAATATCTCTGATTGCAGTAGATGATCATACGTAGGAGTCTTTTGTTCTCTCTTGTCCACAACTATTAGACCTAATTCAGCTGTTGTGAAGGTGAAGACATCAGGAGACGCTCATTTAAATAGTTTTTAATGGGAATATCATTTTATTGATGTCACATTTTAACCAACATCCTCTCCAATGCATCCTTGACAAAAACACTTGGCACTGAAACCGCTGAAATCGAAAAGAAATTCGGGGACTTGATTAAACCAGAAAGGTGAAAGTCTCTATAGACAGATACTAATCAGTGCGTGTTACCTTGACGTGTCACTACTCTCATCACAGCTTTTTTCTTTTTTTTTTTTATCTCACCTGCAAAACAGGCAATGTGTTAAAAGTTGTTAATGAAAAATGTGGGAGTGGATTGTCAGGATGTGTTCATGCATTTTATCACACAATTTCATTCCATCTACCAACCAAGAAAGTAAACTAAGTACAGTAAAAGTGTTCATTCTGAAATGCTTCTCATCCACTTGAAAAACAGCTCTTCACATGGTTGCATCCTGTGAAACTGTTATCTTGTGAGTAAATGGTAATGAGCAGTGTATAAACCAGTAGTTTTCACGAGTAAGTTTCCATTTAATGCCAGAAACATTAGCTGGTTTTTCTCAAATGGCAGGTACTGCATTTGGGAATGAAACTTCAGCGTCTCACTGTGGAGACAATATCTAAAAGACAGCACAAGGCTCTTCTCCCTCCGTTTCGAAGCAATTTCTACTTTAAATGGAGGACACGCTTCTTGAAAAATAAGGGGTAAAGGCACTTGATAAAAATGGCTCTAATAATCTGATATTAATCATTTTAACATCCAAAGTTATTCTAAAATATCTTATAAATATTGATATAATAAACAGAAGAATATCAGATTATTAAAGACATTTTTCTCAAAGGTAAAACGTGCCTCGGTCCTCTTCAGATCTCTCCTGTCTTCAGAGGACATATTCTGTTAAGTGATGGCTTTTGTACAAGATCAAGGCTCGCCACTCCTTAGCCAGTCTGTCATTGTAGCAGCCTTAGAGTAACATCGCTTTTATTAAAGTGCTCATTGGCACCTTAAATCCCCAAATTTCCTCCTTTCCTTTTTCAAAAACTCAACACGGTTCACAGCTGAGTTTTAAAAAAATCTGCATCGGTCAGGAGGTGCGTCTTGAAGCTAAAACCTCGTCCACCAAATATACAATGGTGTCTGGCAGTGTACAGTAAAAACATGAATATAAAATATATTAGCAGCAGGGTGGCCTAAATGTTTGAGAGCAACCTGGAACCAGAAGGTCACAGGTTTGATCCCCACAGCAGAAAAATAGCCCAGAGTGTCCTGCTCACTCACTGTGACCATCTCTGGGTAACAGCACCAGCTAAATGCTTAAAATATAAAACTATGGCAGAAAATGAGAATAGCCTATAATCTCAACCAGCTCACACTTTTCTTTCAGGACAAACAAAATAGGTTATCAGGTCAAAAAATACGATTTCTACTCTTGACACTGGTGAATATGAAAATAATTACATTTCGTATTGAAGGGATACCGCTACAAAAAAGCAATTATATTGTTGTATTTACATAAATATTCCTCTGGCCTGTAATGTAGTGGTTCATAATGAATTACTTTGAACATCTTAAAATCATGGTCAAATCCATGATGTGAATAAATGATGCATTCCAGCCCATTTTGACCACACAAACAACAATAAATAATTAAGCAATCCGACATGTTTACATTCAGAGTGAAACCTTTTAAACCAAACAAAATATGATAAATAAGAAGGACTAAACTAACAAAACTCAAAAATAACAAAAAATAGTCACATTTAAAATGAAAAAAGGAAGCATATATTACTCTGTTTGCTGTAATAATGACAATAATGCTGCTTGATGAAATGTCTTTGCTTTTCATCACATTCATACCTCATCTATTAAAATATAGAATAAAGACTTTTACTTAATCAAGGTTTGCCACGTTGCAGGCTTAGCTTACGAGAACACTGCAACCTCACCAAAGAAAAACAAAAAGAAATAAAAGACATGTAAGATATCATTACAGCATCCTCAGTAGTTGAAGTCCGACACCTGGTGAGTTGTTGTCACGGTTGTCGAAGGTTCACCTGTTCGCGTTTCAGTGGTAACTATTTGCCGGGTGATTCTGGTGGTCTTGGTCACCGTGGTCACAGTTCCCTCCTCGGTGGAGGAGACTCGCTGCTCTTCGGACATTTCCCGGGTGGCTAAGTTGAGCCCCGAGGAGTGGAGGCAGAAAGACCCCGAGACGTCGGCATCGCCTCCCACCTCCCCCTTCCTCTGGGCCTGAGGAGAGCCCTCTGGGGTTATCTGGAGGAAGCCTGGGGGAGGAGGAGAGGAAACAAGCAGAGGCAAGAAGAGGAAGGAGAGGAGAGGAGGATAGGTGAAGACATTAAGAGGGAAGATAAGCTTAGTCTTTTGTAGCAAAGACCCAATAGGAGCAAAGACACAATAGGAGATAATAAATTAATAAGTTATAGACAACAAAACAAATCAAAGGTACCAGCATCTTTCAAACTCTGTCCCATTGAAGATCTGTTTTCTCTGAGACTGAGCACGGATTACCTGGTTAATCAGATTAGTTTCTGGGACCTGACAGCGCTTCACCAGAGCCACAGAAGACATAACACAAGCTAGGTAGTACTAACCATGATCACAAAACGGCCTTTAAGTGTAAAATCAGACAGATTCCCATTAAATAGAAACTGAAAGTACAACAAAAGTATACAGTTTATCAATTTTAGAAATAATGAGCTGCAAACAAGTCATTTACTTCAACAAATACTTGACTGGGATACAATTTTTTCAAATATTTTGTCTCAGTTTGAGGTTGACTGTATCCTTACCTGTGGAGTGTGGCTTCAGGGTGAACTTGGGGACCTTGAACCAGGGGGAAGACTCTCTTTCTTCAGACTCCCTACTTTGGCTCTCTACCTCGCTCCAAGCCTGGACCTTTGTTGAGCTCAACTCCATGGTAAAACCGGCAGGGGACTCTGAGCTGTCCCTGTCCAGCATATCTGTTCTGGCATGAGATGACACCACATCCTCTGAGGGCTCCTCACTAGAACTTGCAGAGGCACTCTTGCCCGATTTTACTTTAAGCCCTTTAGTGTCTCCTCCTGCTCCTCCTGATGATGAATCCTTTGCCAGTTTCACACTCATTTCTGTGTCCTCCTCCACGGTAGCCATCTTGCCATATGGAGAGGTGAACTCCACCTTTGGAAGTTTGATTTTACCACTGAATGCCCCTTTTTCGTCCTTGGGGCCCTTGTAAAGACTTGCATCTTGTTCACCATTGAGACTTGAACCTTTGACATCAACTAACCCTGATTTCCCAGGAGAAAATGACACCTGGGGCATTTTCATCTTCCCTCCTTTTGATTTGTCCTCTCCCTCCAATTCTGTGCTTATTGCAGCTGATTTATCTTTGGACTTCCCAAAGCTTGGCTTCATTTTGATTTTCGGCATCTTCACCTTGGTGTCCTCTGTTTCAGCCTCAGCTGATGTTGTTGTCTCATCCTCTTGGAGGCCTGTGCATCCAGCAGGCTCATCTGTTGCAGGAGGATTCACCAAGACAAAAACTGCTTTCTTTACTTTGGGCATTTTAGGGCCCTCGTACTGAATTTCAGGTCCAGAGATATTCATTCTTCCCTCGGGAGAGGAGATGGAGGGTAATGGGACACCAAACTTAGGGATTTTGATTTTCTTGCCTTTCTCTGTTTTGTAATCTTCATCCTGTGATGTACCAATGTCAAACTCTATGTCTGGAATCCGGGGGACTTTGATTTCTGCTCTGGAAGATGAGAGTCCACCCTCTACCTCTGTTCCTACATTGGCTGAGCCTTGCACACTTGGTAATGAAACCTCTGGCACTGCAGTGTTAATATGGTCTTTCTCTTTATGTCCGTTGTGGGTTTCAACTTCAACTTCATACAGAAATCCTTCTTTACCCTTACATCTGTGTTTGACTTGGCTGTCTAACTCCTCTTTGCCACGGTTTTTACATGTTTTTGCTTCTGCTGTTACATTTCTGCCAGTTTTCTTTTTTGGCATTTCAATCTTGAATTTTGTTCCTTTGACTTTGGGCCCCTTTGCTTTGCTGCTGGTTCCTGCTGTGTTAAGATCCAAGTCAGGTAATTCAACTTTTTTCTTGTCCTTCTTGCCCTCCCCTCTATGAATTCCTATATCAAATTCCAGGTCTCCTTTTGGACCTTTGATGTCTATTGTTGGCATCTTGAGTTTCAGACCTTTGTGCTGTTCCTCAACATGCAAATCTGCTTCACCGCGAGTCTCTGTATCTTGTTTAGGGGTACCATATGTCACATCAATGCCCAGATCTGGTGATGTAACTTGTGGGCCTTTAATCTTTCCTCCTGTCTCAATGGTCGGTACGTTGATCTCCCCTTCACCTGATTTATCCTTTGGTACTGACATATCCCCCCTTGGAAGTTTAACATCTGGACCTTTGAACTTTCCACCTGTGACTGCCACCTCTATAGCAGGTGCCTCAATATCTTTACTTTTACCTTTAGGAAGTGAAATATCAACTTTTGGCATCTTGATGTGTGGCAGCTTGATGGTTCCCCCCTCTGACTCCACGTTCAATTCTGGAGTATCAATATTTGCTTTTCCTTCAGGGATAGCTATGTCCATATTAGGCATCTTGACCTGTCCCCCATCTCCCTTAAACTCTATCTCTGGACCTTTGATTGAAGGTTTTCCTTTAGGGAGAGATATATCAACATTTGGCATCTTGAACTTTCCTCCCTCACACTTAATTTCAGCTTTGGGACCTTCAGTCTTTGCTTTAGGCAATGAAATGTCTACTGAAGGCATTGTCACATGTGGAATTTTAAATTTACCTCCCTCTCCCTCAATCTCCATCTCTGCACCTTCAATTTTGCCAGATTTTCCTTTGGGCAGAGAGATATCAACATCTGGCATTTTCATGTGAGGCATTTTGAATTTTCCTCCATCCACCTTTATTTCAACATCTGGACCTTCAATCTTTCCTTTTGGCGGAGAGATATCAACATCTGGCATTTTCCAGTGAGGCATTTTGAACTTTCCTCCACTACTTCCCTCTGCTTCAGCGTCTGGACGTTCAACTTTCCCTTTTGGCATTGAAATGTCAACTGAAGGCATTTTCATATGAGGCATCTTGAATTTCCCACCTCCATCTATCTCCATTTCAACTTCTGGACCTTCAATCTTTCCTTTGGGCAGAGAGATACCAACATCTGGCATTTTCATGTGAGGCAATTTGAACTGTCCTCCTGGACCTCCTTCCATTTCAACATCTGGACCTTCATTTTTTCCTTTTTGCAGTGAAATGTTAACGGAGGGCATTTTCATGTGAGGTGTTTTGAATTTCCCTCCTCCATCTCCCTGTAGTTCAACATCTGGAACATCAGTCTTTCCTTTGGTCAGAGAGATATCAATATCTGGCATTTTGAACTTTCCATGTCCTTGTCCCTCCACGTCTATTCCAGGTGTCTCTATTTCAGTACCCTCAACTTTTGCTCTAGGAAGAGAGATGTCAATGTTGGGCATTTTCATGTGAGGTAATTTAAACTTTCCTGTGGTACCTCCCTCTATATCAACCTCTGGACCTTCGATCTTTCCTTTAGGCAGTGAAATATCAACAGAGGGCATTTTCACGTGAGGCAATTTGAACTGTCCTCCAATACCTCCCTCTGTTTCAACATCTGGACCTTCAATCTTTCCTTTGGGCAGTGAAATATCAACTGAAGGCATATTAAAATGGGGCATTGTGAATTTTGCTCCTCCTCCCTCAACCTTTGCTTCCACATCTGGTGTATCAATCGTTGCACTTTTCATTTTTGGGAGGTTAATGTCAACATGTGGCATCTTTCCTCCTCCCTTAATTTCAACATCTGATCCCTCTAATTTCTTTCCTTTGGGTAGAGATATGTCAATGTTGGGCATTTTGATACCAGGCATTGTGAATTTGCCCCCCTCTCTTTCTACATCAATGTCTGGAGAATCAATTTTTCCCAGTTTTGGCAAGGTTATATCAACATTGGGCATTTTGAAATGAGGCATCTTAAGTTTGCCACCTCCACCTCCATCACCATCACCATCTGTTTCAATATCTGGTACTTCAAGATCCCCAGATTTGCCTTTGGGAAGGGACACATTTATCGATGGCATTGTTATGTGAGGCATTTTGAATTTTCCTTCACCTCCTTTGAGTTCCACTTCTGGTCCTTCAATCTTTGGTGATTTTCCTTTTGGCAGGGATATATCCATGTCAGGCATACTGATGTGTGGCATTTTTAATTTCCCTCCGTCTGCATCAACTCCAATGTGACCTCCAATGCCCGTTTTTCCTTCCGGAAGGGACAAGTCAATGTCAGGCATGTTGATGTCTGGCATTTTGAATTTGTCTCCTTCTCCACCAACCTTTGCACCATGCTTTACTTTTGGCAGGGACACATCCAGGTCTATTTTGGGGATGGAAACATCGATTGTTGGCATTTTCGGAATTTTGAGGTTTCCCTCGTAGCCTCTAATATCAGCCTCTGAGACATCAACCTCTGCTTTCGGGAGCAGAACCTCAGTCTCTGGTGTTTTAGCTGCTGGTAGTGACAGCTCAACAGAAGGCATCTTGACCTTGGCCTTAGCATCAAGGGAACCACTTGGCTTACCTAAATCTTGTTCTTTAGAGCCAATTCCTGACATGGAGAACTTTGGTAGTTTGACGGTGAAGTCGCCACCTTTTCCTCCCACATCTGCTTCCAGTTTAGCTTCTCCCTCTGGGAGTTGAGCTTTTGGTGGTGATATTTTAAACTTGGGGAATTTCACTTTGTATTTTGATTTATCACCTGGGCTCTCAACATTTATTTCCGGTTTAGAAATGTCAATTTTCCCCTTTTGTCCTTTAACATCCACATCAGGACAAGACACTGATACATCCACATTCTTTTTGGATATACCAAAAGAGGGCATTTTGATTTTAGGTTTTTTTACCTTGACCTTTCCATCCCCATCAAACTCTACTGATGGTGCCCTAATTTCTCCTTCAATGTTAGGTGGGCTGAGGGATATGTCTCCTTTGGGGGACACTCCTTTTCCTGATATCTGCAAATCACCACTCTTGGACCTTCCACCAAACCTGGGAAGAGAGAAACTGGGAACTTTGAGGGAGAGATCAGGTAGATCAAAGCTGCCCCCTGACGAAGGCCGGCCTCCCTCTGCTTTCAGAAGCTCTACTTCCACATCGTCACCTTTAGGTTTAGTGAGACCAAAGTCTAGATCAACCTTTGGAGCTGAGATGTCAACAGTTGGCAGTTTGACAGTGGGAAGTTTGATCGATGCCCCTGGACCTTCTGCACTACCTGTCTCGATGTCTGCACTCTTAACTTTCAACTTGGCTGGATTAATATCTCCCTTGAGACCAGACATTCCCAAATCTCCTGATGCATCAGGACCACTGGTGTCTAGTTTGATGCTTTTGTCTTTCAGACCTGAGGGTAGGCTGAGGTCAAGATCAAATTTGGGGATATTTATGTCAAAAGTTGGCATGTGCAGTCCACCACCTTTCTTACCAGACAAGTCACCTTTTGGCATGTGAAATGCTTCCTTTCCAGATGGTCCTTCAATATTTATATCTCCCTCCACTTTTCCCATGGGAACTGAAATGTCAACAGTTGGCATTTTGATCTTTCCTCCCTTCATCTCTGGTCCTTCAACTCCGACATTGCCTTCTGGTAAGTTCATTTTTGGAAGAGAAACGTCAACTTTGGGCATTTTGAGTTTCCCTTCTTTTACCTCAGGAACCTCAATATTAAAGTCACCCTTTCCTTCAGGTAGTGAAATATCAATACTTGGCATGTTTATTTTTCTGCCTTTGAATTCAGGACCTTCTATGTCAAACTGTGCTCCCTTTGCTTTGATTTTAGGAAGAGAGATATCGAGCGAGGGCATATGGAACTTGCCTCCTTTGCCAGCATGTCCTTCAATTTCAATGTCTCCTCCTGCCTTTCCTTTGGGGAGAGAAATATCAATGTCTGGCATTTCAATTTTCCCTCCCTTGATGTCTGGGCCTGTTATTTTGACGTCACCCTCTGGGAGATTCACTTTTGGTAAAGACATATCAAATTTTGGCATTTTGAATTTACCCCCCTTCACCTCAGGGCCTGCAACATCAAAGCCACCCTCAATTTTGCCTTTGGGGAGTGAAATGTCAACAGTTGGCAAGTTAAACTTTCCTACTTTAACATCAGGACCTTCAAGGCTGATATCCACCTCTGGAGATTTAATTTTAGGGAGTGACATGTCACCTTTGATTTCAGGTCCCTCAACGTCAACATCAACTCCCTTTCCTTTGATTTTAGGAAGAGAGATATCAAGTGAAGGCATGTGAAACTTGCCTCCTTTACCACTGTGTCCATCAATGTCAATACTGGCATCCACCTTTCCTTTTGGAAGTGAAATATCAAATGTTGGCATTTCAATTTTTCCTTTACTCTCTGCACCTTCCACATTGGTATCAACCTTTGGAAGACTCACTTTTGGTAAAGACACATCAAATTTTGGCATTTTAAATTTCCCTCCTTTTATGTCAGGGCCTTCAACATTTAGGTCACCCTCAATTTTTCCTTGTGGAAGTGAAATGTCACCTTTAAATTCAGGTCCTTCAATATCAACATCAACTCCCTTTGCTTTGATTGTAGGAAGAGAGATATCAATCGACGGCATGTGAAACTTGCCTCCTTTACCCACATGTCCCCCAATGTCAACATCTCCCTTTACCTTTCCTTTGGGGAGGGAAATATCAACAGTTGGCATTTCCACATTGCCCTCTGGCAGGTTCATCTTTGGAAGTGAAACATCAAATTTGGGCATTTTGAATTTGCCTCCTTTTACCTCAGGACCCTCAATGCTGAGGTCAGCATCTGCTTTTCCTTTGGGAGGTGAAAGGTCAATGTCTGGCATGTTGATTTTTCCTCCCTTAAGTTCAGGACCTTGTATGTTGACCTCTGGTCCTTTAGCTTTCATTTTAGGAAGAGAAATATCAATGTCTGGCATTTCAATCTTCCCTCCCTTGATGTCTGGGCCTTTTATTTTGACGTCGCCCTCTGGGAGATTCACTTTTGGTAAAGACACATCAAATTTTGGCATTTTAAATTTCCCTCCTTTTATATCAGGGCCTTCAACATTTAGGTCACCCTCAAGTTTTCCTTGTGGAAGTGAAATGTCACCTTTAAGCTCAGGTCCTTCAATGTCAACATCAACTCCCTTTCCTTTGATTGTAGGAAGAGAGATATCAATCGACGGCATGTGAAACTTGCCTCCTTTACCCACATGTCCCCCAATGTCAATATCTCCCTTTACCTTTCCTTTGGGGAGGGAAATATCAACAGTTGGCATTTCCACATTGCCCTCTGGCAGGTTCATCTTTGGAAGCGAAACGTCAAATTTGGGCATTTTGAATTTGCCCCCTTTTACCTCAGGACCCTCAATGCTGAGGTCAGCATCGACCTTTCCTTTGGGAAGTGAAATATCAACTGTTGGCATTTCAATTTTTCCTTTCATATCTGGTCCTTCCACGTTGGTATCAACCTTTGGGAGACTCACTTTTGGTAAAGAAACATCAAATTTGGGCATTTTGAATTTCCCTCCTTTCACTTCAGGGCCTTCAACATTTATGTCACCCTCAACTTTTCCTTTGGGAAGTGAGATGTCAACAGTTGGGATTTTGACCTTTCCTCCTTTGACATCAGGACCCTCAAGGCTGATATCTACATTTGGAGATTTGATTTTGGGCAGAGAAACATCAAGTGATGGCATGTTTAGCTTTCCACCTTTAACTTCAGGGCCTTCAGTATTTATCTCTGGTCCCTTTATGTTTATTTTTGGAAGAGAGATATTGAGCGAGGGCATATGGAACTTGCCTCCTTTACCAGCATGTCCTTCAATTTCAATGTCTCCTCCTGCCTTTCCTTTGGGAAGAGAAATATCAATGTCTGGCATTTCAATCTTCCTTCCCTTGATGTCTGGGCCTTTTATTTTGACATCACCCTCTGGGAGATTCACTTTTGGTAAAGACACATCAAATTTTGGCATTTTAAATTTCCCTCCTTTTATGTCAGGGCCTTTAACATTTAGGTCACCCTCAAGTTTTCCTTGTGGAAGTGAAATGTCACCTTTAAGCTCAGGTCCTTCAATGTCAACATCAACTCCCTTTCCTTTGATTGTAGGAAGAGAGATATCAATCGATGGCATATGAAACTTGCCTCCTTTACCCACATGTCCCCCAATGTCAATATCTCCCTTTACCTTTCCTTTGGGGAGGGAAATATCAACAGTTGGCATTTCCACATTGCCCTCTGGCAGGTTCACCTTTGGAAGCGAAACATCAAATTTGGGCATTTTAAATTTGCCTCCTTTTACCTCAGGACCCTCAATGCTGAGGTCAGCATCGACCTTTCCTTTTGGAAGTGAAATATCAACTGTTGGCATTTCAAATTTTCCTTTCATATCTGGTCCTTCCACATTGGTATCAACCTTTGGTAGACTCACTTTTGGTAAAGAAACATCAAATTTGGGCATTTTGAATTTGCCTCCTTTTACATCAGGACCCTCAATGCTGAGGTCAGCATCGGCCTTTCCTTTGGGAGGTGAAAGGTCAATGTCTGGCATGTTGATTTTTCCTCCGTTCAGTTCAGGACCTTCTATGTTGACCTCTGGTCCTTTAGCTTTCATTTTAGGAAGAGAGATGTCAAATGAGGGCAAATGGAACTTTCCTCCTTTACCACCACGCCCTTCAATTTCTCCTGATTTTCCTTCTGGGAGTGAAATATCAATGTCTGGCATCTCAATCTTCCTGCCCTTGATCTCAGGCCCCTTTATTTTAACGTCACCCTCTGGGAGACTCACTTTTGGCAATGACACATCAAATTTTGGCATTTTGAATTTACCTCCCTTCACCTCAGGGCCCGCAACATCAAAGTCACCCTCGACTTTGCCTTTGGGGAGTGAAATGTCAACAGTCGGCATGTTAAACTTTCCTCCTTCAACATTAGGACCTTCAAGGCTGATATCCACCTCTGGAGACTTAATTTTAGGGAGTGACATGTCACCTTTGATTTCAGGTCCCTCAATGTCAACACCAACTCCCTTCCCTTTGATTTTAGGAAGAGTGATATCCATTGAAGGCATGTGAAACTTGCCTCCTTTCCCCACATGCCCTTCAAAGTCAGCATCTCCTTCTACTTTTCCTTTTGGAAGTGAAATATCAACAGCTGGCATTTCCATTTTTCCTTTAATCTCTGGCCCTTTCACTTTGACCTCACCCTCTGGAAGGTCAATCTTTGGAAGTGAAATGTCAAAACTTGGCATTTTGAATTTACCTGTACCACCTTTAACATTTATGTCACCTTTGACTTTTTCTTTTGGAAGTCCAGTATCATGGGATGGTATTTCAATGTCCAAATCTCTTCCGGAGTGAATGTCAATATCAATGTCTCCCTGTCTCCTTTTTACTCTCGGAAGCGAGAGGTCAATTCTTGGCATTTCAAACTTCCCACCTTTAACTTTTGGCCCTTGAAAATTCACATCTCCTTCAGGGAATTTTACTGCTGGGAGGGTGATGTCCACAGATGGCATGTTGAATTTACCTCCTCTTCCTTCATCTTTGACAGTGATATCACCTCCTAATGTTCCTTGAGGGGTTGAAATGTCAATAGTTGGCATTTTGATTTCTCCACCTTTGATTTCAGGCCCCTCAATGTTGGCATCCCCTCTCTTTAATTTTGTTTTAGGGAGAGAAACATCAATTGAGGGCAAATGAAAATGCCCTCCTTTACCTTTAAATTCTATATCACCCTCTATGTTCCCCTTTGGAAGAGAGATATCATCTGAGAATCCCTCAAGGCCAATGTTTCCCTCGGGCATCTTCATCTTTGGTAGTGACACATCTAATGAAGGCACCTGGAAATTTCCTCCTTTGGCCTCAGGACCTTCGATCTTTACCTCCCCCTCTGGTGATTTCATAGCAGGAAGAGAGATGTCAAGTGATGGCATGTTGATCTTTGCTCCTCCTTTGACTTCAGGTCCTTCAATATCAACCTCTCCCTCCTTGGTTTTCATCTTTGGGAGTGAGAGGTCAAAAGTTGGCATCTTGAACTTGGCTCTGCTACCACCGCTGCCCTCAAACTCCATGTTGCCCTCTATGTTTGCCTTGGGAAGTGAAAAGTCAACATTCGGAAGTTCAGGACATTCTAACTTCACATCTCCTTCAGGTATCTTAGTTTTGGGGAGAGAAATGTCTACAGAAGGCATGTTTAATTTACCTTCTTTCACTTCACTACCACCTATCTTCACATGACCCTCTGGTTGTTTCAGCTTTGGGAGAGAAACATCAAAGGTAGGCATTTTGAAGTTTCCTCCTTTCCCGAGATGCCCTTCAACTTCAGTGCCTGCTTTCATTTTGCCTCCAGGCAGAGAAATGTCAAGTGTGGGAAGTTCAGATTTACCACCTTTCACTTCAGGACCTTCGATGTCAACTTCCACCTCACCTGTCTTCATTTTGGGGAGGGAGATATCAAATGATGGCAACTGAAATTTTCCTCCTCCTTCAATATCAGACATTCCTGCTTTGCCTTTGGGAAGAGTTAAGTCCACGTTGGGTAACTTGAAGCCTCCTTCCAACTCTTCTCCTTCCATAGTTACCTCTCCTTCTGGTGACTTAATTTTTGGGAAAGATATCTCAAAATCAGGCATTCTGAACTTCCCATCTCCACCAACATAATAGTCCATGTCCACATCTCCACCCTCTTGTTTTACCTTTGGGAGAGAGATATCAACAGACGGTAGGCTGAATTTCCCTCCACCTTCTGGACCTTTAATATCCACACTGGATGATTCCATCTTTGGTAACGAGATATCAACCTTTGGCATGGAAAGTTTGGGCCCTTTGAAAGTGCCCTCCACCTCATCAGGAATCCTGTGCCCGGTGTCCAGTTCCAAGTCAACATCAGGCACAGAGATGTCAATTGCAGGCATTTTGATTGATTCAGCTTTTCCTGACAGATCACCTCTGATCTTCGGTTTGGTGATATCTGCTTCAGGAAGACCAATCTCACCACCTCCTTTGATTTCTAGTTTTGGAGGTATTATGTCAGTGTGAGGTACTTTAATCCCTTTGGCTTTTACCTTAATGTCACCATCTATCTCATCGGAATGACGTGAGAGTCTAACTTTTGGCAGTTTCAACTTTGGCATTCTTAGCTTTGTATCTCCTTTTCCCACGTCTACATCAACTTTTCCCACAGCTGCCTCTGCGTCAACTCCTCCTTTCATGTTAACTTTAGGGGCTTTGATTTCTGCTTTTCCCTTCACAGCAGGCAAAGATGCTTCAGCCTTCCCTGAGGGGAGTGCAAACTCCACATCAGGTGCGCTAATCTTAACCCCTCCCTGTTCCACATCCTTGTCTTTATCACCAGACAAACTGAACTCCACTGATGGTGGGTGGATGTTCATACCTGGGGGCTTCAGCTCCACAGATCCGGTTTCCAAAGCTGAGCCTGACTTTGTGTGTTTACTCTTAGGAAAGGTGATTCCAAACTTGTGTCCCTTCCCTTTGGTTTTTACTTTAGCTCCAGGTATCTCAGGTGGAGAGATATTCACCTGTCCCTCAAGTTGTCCTATTTCCACTTTTTCTCCTGTATCTGCATAAGCCTTTGTTTTCATGTGGGGAAACCTGAAGAACCATGTAAAGAAAGGAGAGATGAAGATGAAGATAAATATTCACTGATGTAATTGAGTCAGTAGTAGTATTGCATTACACTAATCCTTAGAAATACCACTACACTATTGTTTACTGACTATACATACTCGACCAGTAACAGCAGATTCCGAGTCTGACAATGTTCCTCAGCAAATCACACATGCTATTCAGTCAGTGCAGCAGGTAATGGCGACCATTTCGACATGAAAAGCAAACACAAACAAGGCCAACCTGATCCTCCTCTTTGCCTTCCCCATGGCTGCTGCTCCTCCAGCACCTCCTGCTTCGACCTTTGTGCTCCTCCTCTGTTTGAATTTCGGGAGAGAAAACTCCACGTCCACGTCAGTCATCTCCAGCTTGGCGGGCATTCCCTCTATCACCAGCTCCTCTCTGTGCTTCTCTTTCAGCCTCTTCAGACCAAAACGACCACCTCTCTTCTTCTTGGTCTTGAACGGCTTGGTGCCCTTCACACTCTGAAATACACAGAAACACACATGAATGACAGGAGGGTCAGCTGACAACATTTGAGGGTCTGCAATTTGAGTATGGCATTGTTCTGAATTTAATAAATCTGATTTTAAGTTTCAAAAGACCGGACTAAAAGTTTACCTTATTCATAAACAATGGATCCAGAATTCAAGTGATGATTTAATTTAAACGTTGCGTCAAATGACTATAACAGGATTTAATGATGGATTTAATTTACCAAAGTCTGATTATAACAAGTTGAAAGAGCTGTTTTAATTGAAACTACACAATTTAGTTGAGAGACTGCATGCCACCTATAAATACAGAATATTATTGATTACCATTTTAGCCATCTTGGCTTTGGGACCTTTGACCTCCACACTGGGAACTCGAGGCCGCATGCTGACCTCTGCTCCAGGGATGGTCCTCTTCAGCTGAAAGCTAACTTTATATGGCTCTGCACACTGAAGGATCTTCAGGGCGTCTTCATACTTCACATTGTCGAAGTAGACCTTGGCACTCAGCAGCTGGTCACCTTCACATAGAGAACAGTATGAATGAATGAGTCCAGTGTTAGAGCTGGAGTGTGGTACTTTTACATATAATGAACATCCATTACATTAAGCCCTTTCCAAATGAGTTCACACAACTCTGTATTTTGCAGTATATCAGAGTTTTTAAGTCTGTGGTTACCGTCCTGCAATACTAGAAGGTACATTCAGTAGGATGCAGATCTCCAGCAGGCCTCCACCCTCCCAAGCTAACAGTCAAGATGGTGGCAAAGATAGCAAAAATGGGATTTATTCGTTCCCTACTGGGGCTGACAAAAGGGATCATATCATGTCAGGTATGGAATTAATCTCCAGTTGCTCTGGTCCAGAGCGTGTAATGCATTACATTCTTTGCCGTGATGCTGGGTTCCATATTGATGAACAGAACAATCGTACAGGGTCACAAAGCCAGGACACACACTCACCATGGCTCAGAGTTTGCAGTGTACACATTTTATTTCTTTTATTTCTTATTACATTCATTTTAAAGTAGTATGTCTAAGTGTTTCATAAACGAATGAGATGTGACTGCAGGTACCTTCCATCAGACTGAGATGTTTAGCAGCTGGTGAGTCTTTAAGGACGTCTTTAACAAAGATCCCTCGCTGTCCTCCACCAGTCACACTGTAGCCGCTGGCTCCAGCTTCTGCCTCCGTCTCCACCACGATTTCCACCGCCTTAGAGGCTTCATCCCCGCTCTAAAACACAGACACACAACTTTTACAGTTTGGCCCAACATGGGAGAAAAAAACAACAGCGAGTCTGTGGATGCAAAACATAAATTCTTACGTATTGACGCCATTTGGAGCCACCAGTGTGCACAGTTGCATCATGCAGCTTTAAGGATATGCATCACATAAGAAACTGACTGTTCTTCAGTCTGGTATTTCACTTGTTTCTTTGCTGGATAGATTAAAATTGGGCTTTAACACTGTTTTATGCCTTGTTTCACTTGCTTGAGTGAGTGCAAAATGTATCGCATAGTTCCTTCATACTTTACATCTGAATCCATTTTATCCATTAAGCTGTCATGGAGAAAAGGTCACTCTATTCTTGGATTACATCCACTTTCCAAGTGACTGACCAAAGGAAATACTGTATTGTGTAGACGACTCATAAAGGAAAAAGTCAGTTGTGAAGTTTATCAACCATGAGAGTGATTTTGTGTGCGTTGTCATCCATCTCCTTTAACATCAGTGTTTTATGGTCCAGTCACTGATCAACCACAGATACAAACAAAAGCAGAAAATAATGACAGTGTTTATCAGACTCCTGCTGACCGTCTGTTCGTCTGTGGGCTCCGAGTCCATCTCTGGTTGGGCCAGTTGGCAGGTCGACTCTCTTAGATGACTTCTCTTCTGACTCAACACCTGCTTCAGCTCTGCATGGAGCTTCTCCTTCTGCACCTTCGGACCACACAGAGAGCACAGGGTGAGACGATCTTTAAAGATGCATTCCCCACTGCTACCTGTGTTCAGGCGATAACTTGTTTCATAATTACACAGAAGAGAACTCTAAAATCTGATAGTTTACAACAACACCTGAATGCAACATTTAAAAACCTCTTGAAACAATATTCACAGATTTTTGTAAAACCATTTTTTTTTAATTAAATATTTTTAATGATGAAACAGAAGAAAAGCAAACGTTCAGGTAACCTGTAATCAACAATATCACACTATGACGCTGGTGTCGTATTGTATAAACAGGAAATGTGTGTGTTACTAATAGTTGTCACTGATGTTTCACTGCAGTCTTTTTGTGTAAACGTGTCTTCTGTGTGGAAAACACCTGAACTGACATTTCTGTTTAAAACCAGCAGGCGTCCCTGTCCTGCAGCTACGCTTCACAAAAACTCCTAAAATGCTAACGTGCTACTTTTCAGGCCATGAATGTGGGTCAGAGTGTTTTCAGCCGCTCTGAGGCCTCGACACCTGCAGCTGGTTTTAGATCCGCCACATTCGGATCTTTTTTGTTGTTGACTTTGCGCCCAGCAGCTGGCGGTCACCTGCTGCAGTGTGAAAAGGCCACGACTGGCATCTGTGCTGAGCTGGGAGAAATGAAAGGTTGTTTATGTGGTGGACAATGACCTCAGCAGATTGGGCCTGGACTATTGTGGTCCACTTTGTATGGGCCTGGTGGCTGCTGGGGTCACGAGGTCAGTCATGATGCTGCGTTCCCCTTTCTAAATATATTCGGAGAACAAGTTCGTAAAGATTTCAGGATTTTCTGTATGCGACTGGAGCCTTGAGGATCCTGAAGTCAAGGTCAGAAGAGTTCACCTCGGTCCACATCAAGAAAATCCGTGGCAGCGTCCAGCAGGAGCATAATCGCTCACAAAGGTCCGGTGAAACGTGAAAGATGTGGATCGTCTCGAAACAAGACAGGTACGTACGTCTGTGAAACTGTTAACGCTGATTTAACAGGTGTTAGTCGTGTTGCCTGGAGCTATCACTTAAAATCTATCAAATGTAACGATGAAGAGGAGGACAGTGAGGGAGACTACTGTGTCTTCAGACCACACTATGTATGAGGTGGGTACCAAACACCATCTCTTGGCACTCACTTGAGTTATGTGCACCTCTGCTAATATGCTGATGTTAGCGTGCTAACATTTACTAGCGTCTCAGCATCTTTCCTGTCCCTCCTTGTTTCTGAGGACACCTTCATCAACACACAACACGTCTCCAGAGATGGATTCATGACTTCCCTCCCGTGTGTCACTGTTTGTGTTTCTGAGTAGTGACTGAATGCAGACGGGTTTGTGTGTGTTTTGCAGCGTGTGCGTGAGCCTCACCACTCTCTCGGGGCTCTCCTGTTCGTCTGTGGAGCCGCTGTGGTGAGGGTTGCGTTGTGGGGCGGAGGGGGATCTGTTAGAGGGGGGCGACCGCCTCTTGTCTTTTACCTGTCCACACAGTAGAAGATAGGGTTAAGTCGCTGGGAGGTGTTCATGCAGCAGCGGTTTTCAGTGTGGTTTGCCCTTTAACTCAACTAACAAGATTATTTGAGTCTCCGTAGCAGCTTTGTGCTGCAGCTTCTGGGAGACTGGAAGGGGAAAATTTAAAGAAAACGGGCTCCGGAGTGTGAATTTTCTCAATTTATTTCAACATCCACTGACATTTTCAGCTTTCAACCTTCCACTGATGCAGTAAAGCTACTCAACAGAAGAAAAATGGCCCTGCTGGAAGCTCCTGGCTCCCAGGTTTGAGTGTATGTTACAGCGTGCATGTGAGCTTTCTCTGCCAGGACTTGAAAAGGAAACCCAAGCTGTGGGCTTGTTGTACTCTCTCAGGGTCTCTTGATGCTGACATTGTGCTGTACTACCAGTCCACTGGAGGACGTGGTCATGACAAGCCACAAATTAAAGTCTGAAGGAGTTAAAGACAACTGAGACAACATGTTTTTATTTGTAGTGTGTGTGTTTTGTTGCCCTGAGTGCCACAGCTGGATTTTTTTTAGCTGCACTGAAACAAACTGAACTACCTCTTACCTCCTTTCTGGAGGAAACGTCATATTCCAGCCTCCCATATCTCCTTCCTCCACTTGCTTCACAAACTCTCACATAGCTAATCTTGTAAAAACATCCTGTCTTAGCTCCTCACTTGTTTTCAGGCTGGTGTGACCTCTGAACCTCAACCAAGAGATTTCCGGAGCAGATTTAGCAAATTCCTGAAAGAAGTTTATGCCAATCAAATATCTCTTTTCAGTCCTCTCTTATACACCGTTGTTGTATCTGTTATGGTGGGAAAATCAGTAAAAGCACTACTGTAATAATCTACCTGGTTTGTTCACAATGCAAACACACACATTTGCACACACACATTCAGGAAGCGAGAATGATTTAGCACCCTGAATATGAAGTTAAGTACACAATCAAAAACCACGTATAACTCTCTTCATACAGTGTCATAACGCACTTAACGTTAAACACATCCTGAGCAGCAACAAACAGCAAACATCTGTCGAAACTCATTTCTGTCACACAAAGAATCGCTCTGCAGACGTAAAGAGTCTTCTGCATATTCAGAGACGAAGAGCAGCCTGTTATTACACATTGGAGGACAGATGGTGCTTTTAAGGGGATTGAACACAGAAGGAAAACATAACATCTCCTATCAGCGAATACTCATGCAGACTGTTGATGTAGTTCATCACGTTGATCCTCATTACTCCATTTTTAAGACCTCAAATCTTCCATCTTTAACATTTTACGGCTGTATGGTCTGTGTTTACTCACGGCTGGGTCTCTGGTCTGGCTGAAAACATGGCTGTCCTCTTGGTCTCTCTCAGAGTCTGAAACAGGAAAAAAACAACAGGTCATTCTGCTTTTTGCAATAACTTAGTGCTCATCCAGTTAAATTAGACGATGCTGCTGAGGTTAGGAATCGATAATTGTGCTTATTTTGTGTGCTCATTTGAACATTTTCATAAAGCAGCATCTTTATACAAGATGACACCAGTCAACACATGCCATCAAACCAGCTCTGTATCATGTAACAGTGAATTAGCTCCAGTGGCGTTCTTAAGAAAGTGTAGCATCAGGTGTTCATGTCGGGCTCGTGCATATGGAGTTTAAGCGTCTGCTATAGTGACACGGCTGTCAGTCTGAGGCTTCTGGGATGGCGGTCTTGAGATTCTTTCCGTGGTCGTGGTCATGCCCCTGCGCAGGCTACGTGAGCCCAAACCATCCAAACTCTCCACTCAGACACTTTTAACAAACCAGTGGTACTACTCCAGCAGCCCCAACACGGAGCCAAATAGTGAAGTGTCTCACTTAAAGAGAGCCAACAAAGCCCCCCCCCCTCGCGTGCTGCAAATTAAGTTTCATGAGATGTTCTTGTTTGCTGTGGTACTGAAATAGCTTTCTTTACTTTTCAGACAATGCATGCATCAGGCACCACTGTATAAACACCACATGAACCACAAGTTTTACACTGATTAAGGGCTTGCAGGGATGTAACTGTTGCAGCCAAATACAGTAAAGCAGACCAGACCAGGACCAGAATCCTGACCAGATTCCCTGGCTCGCTTCCTGATGCTTTGATGTCCACGCAGACATTTAAGGCTGCCAGGCGTGAACTGTTTTCAAACCCATCTGATATCCATCGAGCAGGCACCACAGAGAGCTGATGCGAGCTATGAAAGCAGAAATGATGCCAGCAGGAACCAACGAAGCTACGCGTTTGCAGCACCTGATATAAAACACACGTAATCCACATCAAGTGGTTGAACGCTGATCTGACTGAATCAGACTGATTCAAATCTCTGGCCTTCTGCCCCTGTGGCCCCCAGCAATGTCATTCCTCACAGTCCGGCCTTCATGTGATCACTTTTTTAACTGCCTTAGCTTAGCTATGTGTGTGTATTTGTGTCTGCGCGAGGCAGAAAACCCATCTGTGCGTTTGAATGTGTGCGTGTGTTTGGACGTGTAGAATGTCAGCATGGATGTCATGCCTGTTTGGGTGGGTTGGAGGTATCTGGTATCTGGGAGGTCACAGGAACACATAACACACATTCACTGCTGCCCAGCCGTCAGTGTAGCACGGAGCAGAAGGGAATGGAGCAAGTTTGAGAGAATAGACCATTTACACAAGAAGTGATGAGAACAGACACTCCTGAACCCCCGACTCTGCTGCTCCTACAGTGATAATGAGACATAATAACACACAACACAGCGGGTCCCATGTTGAGACTATAATCATCTGTTAATCCGGTGAAGATTTTCATTTCAAAATCAAACATTTGCGACTGAAAGATGCTACGAATTCATTGTACCTGTGCTATATAATGAAAAAGATGTGATTCCGGTGCATTTTCCAGTCATCAGAAGGCCTGTGTTTGATCCCTGGCCTCTGCAGTCTACATGTCAACGTGTCCTTGGCGAGATACTGAGCCCCAAATTAATCCCGATGTTCCCATCGGTGTGTGAGTGTGTGTTAACGGTTATCGCTCCTGATGAGCAGCTGGCGCCTCGCATGGAAGCCCCTGCCACCAGTGCACGAATGTGTGTGTGTGAATGTGTTTGGTAAGGCTGGCAAAGTGCTGTATTAATGCAGACCACTTTTAAAAAAGTGCAGGTAATTCAAGCCTTTCAAACACTGATTTTTACACACTTTAGCTGCTCGGACACGTTTCGCTCAATAAGCACCGTTTTGTCATGTACTCCCCGAACAGAGATGTTCAGCTCGACGTGTTGAGATCAAGGCTTTCTAGCTATTATTTTTGTGCTGAGTGACAGTCATCATATCAGCCGCAACAACAGGTGCAACCACTACAGCGCCGTGCTAATGGCCTGAAAGTGGCAGTCAGAGTACAAATTGGCAGCCGTCAGTGTTTCATTTACCTCCAGGAGACACAACAGTGACGGTCTGTTTGGTTGTCAGAGTGGCTTTTTTCAGTCTTAAAACTTGTTTAATCAAAATGAAATGTTTACTTTATAACGTGTACTCACACCTCTAGAGGAAAACAGAATATTTCAGTTTGAATAAAACTATGATTATCAGCTACGATGGGGCTGGTGGAGGTTTGCACCTGACACCAGCTTTAAACTGCAGCTCTGTGTGACAGACAGACTGCAGCAGGTGGAGGAGGTGGCACTCCCTGGATGGAGCAGAGGAATGGAGGGATGGCAGAGGAGGAGGAGGAGGTGAAGATTTGAAATGCCATACAGCCCAGTCTTATTATAGATCAGACTCACACATCTGCAGGCCCGCACATGCCCAATCAGCACGGACCCTCACCCGTCTGCGCAGAGCAGCGAAGTGGGATTACAACATGTAATCTTAATCTTAACATCACTCAATGTACCTTCATTTGTACAAAACAAACCGAACACTGTTCCATCTGTCTCTGGGCAGTCTGTATTAAATGTCTTCTTTAATTATGTTTAAGCATAATTAGCTCAGAGAGGCAGATTTCACCTCAAGGGAAAAATAAAGAAAAACAAGTAAACAAGCGCTTACTCAGTCTGCAGAGTTGTTTGTATTGATACTGTGGCACAGATCAGCATCAAAGATACAAACGACCACGCATCCAGTCTGAGTCTTTACATTCAGACGGTCGCATCCACAGACTGAACTCACAGGAGCCGAGTCTGATCAGAGTGCTTTGCACCAAAACAGCCGAGACAAAGAGACAAAAGCGTGAAAAGATAACCAAGAGGACACATCAGAGCGCAAACAAGTTTGCTTCCTGTCTGGAAGGCTGCACACCCCGAGACTATTTACAACAAACTGAATGTCTTTTATCGTTTTCTAGAGATTCTGCATCGTAAATTAAAATGAATAATCATCTTTTCAGTCAGTAGAAGATGTTTAAATTCCTAAAAATGCTGTGGGTAAGAGGCAGAGCATCCTCTTAATATGATCCAAGGCAGCTACTCTGCAGCTGAAGAGTCTCAGTTCTTGCTGCCTGACTCATGATGGGCTCTGAATTTGAAGATTAAAGGACAAACCAGAAAGCTGAGGAGCTTGTTGGTGCTGTCAGCCACTCTGCAGTTTGCCTGGCAGGATTACGCCGTCTCCAGTGGTCATGTGGGCGGGTTTGTTAGTGAGGTCACGGAGAGGAAAAGACATCTCAAACTCAGCACCTTTCAACTCCGGCACAGTTTGTGCAAAAGGCTTACTCACAACAAAATGACGTTTCACTTTCTAAGCCAGTTTAACATGTCATCATTCTGTATGAAGGAAAAAAATTTACATATTCACACCAAGAAGCTGCACGGCGGCAACATTTCTGTCCTTAAGGGGCTTAGTGGGATCTACCTCACATCAAATGAGCAGAGCCACACCACCGAACTGAAAGCTGCATTGTTTCCATAAATGGTTAAACCATTGATGATGAACATTTTATCACCTTTGAGGTTAAAGTTTTAAAGTCTTTAATCAGTGTTTTTATAATTACAAGTATCAAACGGCCCACAGCTTCACTGGGTTCACTCTCATGGCATCGTTTCAGCAGGCAGCTGTTTTCAGAGAAAAACCAAATATATAATATCTGCTCAGCTCCAAACAGCAGACAGACACAGTTAGAGACTTACTGCTGAACATAAAGGAGCAGCTAAAGAGCCGGATATTTCCCTCAGAGGTTAGTAGAGACCAAAACCTGAGCTAAAAGAGAGTGAATATTGGACTTAAATTCACCAGGTGAACACAAACACGACTCCTAATGAATGACAGTGTCGCTTCATGACTGCTGGATGTGTAAACAGGCAACTTAAAATCTGAATCAGGATCAGGATCGGCTTTATTGGCAAGTGTGTGTACACATATAAGGACTCTGACTCCAGTTTAAACACTGCACTCAACGTGCCTGCACAGGACAAGGACAAAGACAAAAAAACCCAAAAAAGACGGAACAATTGGTGATGAAATGTTGTGATTGCAACTTGTTTCTGCTGCCCCCAGGTGGTACAAAAAATAAAGGAAAGATCACCGTCATGGTTAACAAAACCAGTGTTGCTGGTAAAAGTGGTCCCAGTTTTGAGGTTGATCCCTATCAGACCAGAACCACTTGGTTAGGGACAAGGTAAGGGTTGTGATTACAGGAAGTAAACAGGTAAACAGGTGTGTTCATGTCTGTGACAGGATGCAAACTTCAGCCTACTCCATGAAAGCCAGAAAGGCCACACTGACACTAGACACCAAACACTGTGCGTGCAAGGTCACACTCTTAGTACACATCAGCCCTGCTTTTGTAGCAGTAGTACTGCAGTACACCACTTTGCAACCATTCCAACAACTGCAAGAAGTGCTTGTCAGGAAATCCTCTAACCAGAGCTCACTCCGAGAGGCAACACCTTTTTCTGGTGAGGACAGATTCTTTAAAAGCTTGACTGATAGTGGTGACTCTCAGATGGGTCCAGACCTCTGTCAGGGAACACGATGGAGCGATGTGAGCTGAACAGTTTTTGTTGTCCTGCGGTGACTTAGAGCAGCAGCCTTGTGAAAGTGACCCTGCTGCTCTAATCCTGCTCAGAGGCTGCTCTAAGCCCATTCGAGATGGACAACTTAATGATGTTATAGTTGGCTCAGTAATGGCAGGACTCGAGCATCAGGTGTCAACCCAAAGAAAACAAGCACCTATCTGCCCTTTAAAAAGCTGATAACATTTCTTTGACATAACGTGCTGCAGCAGTGAGGCAGCACATGAGGGACAGCTGAGGATGTGAGTTTGTGATTTATTTGTGGACTGAGGTATTATCAGCAGAGGCCAGATATAGACAAAAATAGGTTTTCTCCTCTGTACTTACATAAGAGCACACAGAGGAAGCACCGCTACACTTTTCACAATTGGTGGCAGCCTGAGTACGAAACACAAAACCTTATTGGATCTAATTTTAGGACAATCCCAAGACCAGAGGAGGGAAACGGTTTCTGTTCCAGACGCAGACTGAAGGCAAAAACTCTTAAAAAACACACGGAAATGTAGAAATCAGCACCGCTGGATTGTCTGAAAAACAGGGGAGCTGAGGGGGAAGTGACGGGTCAGCGTCAGGACAGCAGACGTGACAAATTAGAAGGAATAGAGTGTGAAAAGGACGCTGCTGTAAGATTGAAAAACATCAAAGAGACAATCTGGAAATGAAAGTGAAATGAATAAATTTGCTGTGCGGTCCTGTGAGATAACGAGGAGACAAGAGGGCACTGTGTTTGTGAGCTTGCATAAGTCGAGGCAGGAGACTTCCTCTCCTTGATTTCCTCTCATTTTTCATGGAGACAAATCAAACATTGTTCAGTCGTTATCGTCCCATCGTCACAACGTCTCCATGACAATCTCTGCTCAAACAGACCCGAGGGTTGACTCCAGCATGAATGGACGTCATCAAAGACAGACAACAGTTAGAGAGTCACTTCACTTTCGTGCCTCATCACTCAGTTCCACACAAGGCTGCAGGTGCAGGAAGTAACACACGCATGCACAGCAAGTGACAAGTGTATTCTCACACCTGCAGAAGATGAAGGTGTTTAAGTGATATGTCTTCCCTCCTTTTCCTTTTGTGATGTGTCCCCCTCGCCCCTGTGTCTCCTGTCCATACAGGCCTGCTCCTCTCCTGATCACTGCTGCTAATCATGCAATCAAGACCCACCTGCTGCCACAGAGTTTAAGCACCAGCTCTGCATCCAGTATCCGTCAAATCGTCCATTAATCCACGTGGTGACGACTGAGACTCCTGCTTTTTGTGTTTTCGCTCGTGCTTTTGTCTGCTTGCCTGTTTCATGTGCCTCAGGTTCATACCCTCCGCCTGCCCCAGCTGCCATTTGGACTCGTTATCTGCCTGTCTGCTCTCAGCCCATTCACCTGCAGTGTCGTTGGATCATCTCCACTCCCCTGCTGTACATTTTGAGCATTCATTAAATCATTGTTTTGCTCCTGGCTCTGTGTCTGAGTTCAGTATTTGGGTGAAGTTTCTCCTGAGTAAGACCTGTTGGTTCTGTTGGCCGAGCTCAGCTGAGGCACTGTGTGTAACTTGTAGGGAAAAATGGAGTAAGTGGATGGACAAAGTGTGCCGTCCCAGCTCAGTGGCAGAGAGACGCCTCTGGACTCCCGCCGTGGCCACCCCGAGCTGAACGTTCAGGAAGCGTTGCTGCTGTGAGCCACTTTAGATAAAAGCATCCTTCAGACAGCACAACGTCCAAACCATTCAAGATTAGTGAGACAGATCCCAGGGTGTCTCCTGGCTATTTGAGACATCAGATGGACTAAACAAGACACACCCGCTGGCATAAGCCTCTGGACCTCTGGACAGGAAATGCCTCCATGTAAACAGGAAACACAGGTTTCTGACAGATACACTTATCACATGGTGATAGACACACACAGCTCAGGTCGTCTGAGGATAAAGATTTGCCACCATTTGTCAGGTTGGGGATTAAATCTGTTTAAACAACATCCTAAATATGAAATGACTTGTGCTCTCCAGTCATTTGTTGAGTCCAGTCATCTTCCTTCCTAAAAAATCCTCTCGCCTCTCTGTGTACACTGAGGGAAGTTCACCGTGGTACGTACGTCAAGCAGAGTTTCCTCATGAGGTCTCCCTCATGGACCACCCAATCAACTCTTGACCCTACTTCCTGGTCTAAAATTAACCCCACCCACAACCGCAACCACCACCACCCAAAGTCTGTCGCCAGGAAACTGCTATCATCATCCATCATCTGGTTTTTGACGTCATTTACTCTCAGCTCATGGATGCACACACAAATCACGCCCGCTGCTGCACATCGTCCGGAGCGACATCCACGACAACAAAATGCCACAAGACTTTATTTGCAGCATCGGACTCAGACCTGTGATCCCTGTGACATCCTGTTCCGACAGAAATAGTGGTCACTGGCCTCCATTTAAACAAGTCCAGCTGGAGTGAAGAGGAGTTATGCAGCTACCATTACGATACAGAGACATTAACAACCTTTTGGACAGATTTAATGGAAAATCTGACAGGCCTCAGAGTTGAGCCCAACAAATCTACCTAAACTCGCGAAAATCTCAGTTTCAAGGAGCCAAATTAGAACATATGTTAATAATGAAGGCAAGAAGAACACCTGACCAACAATGTCCTTGTGCAGAATCTGCTGGAAAGTCTTTTAGATTAGCTTATTACTGTGATTTAAACAGAAAACTTGATAAGCACCAATATCTGCTGCCCAAAAACCACCCAGTACACGCATTATGTAACCCAGTGCCACACATATGTTGGTGATCCTCCGTCACAGAGCGAGTGTGTTTTGGCTACAGCAGCCTCTGAACCCACTTTGGGCCATCGTACATACCAGGCTGGTGTGTGAGCTCTGCGGTGGAGCTGGAATTGGGGGGCAAACAGATCCTGTGACCGTCACACTGCAGCTGTCGCTGGTGTGTAACATTAAGACAGGGGCTATTTGAAATGACTGTGTGTTGCCACCAGCAGCTCTGTCAGCTCTGCTGTGCAGCATTTAAACGTGTTTTTGTCTGGGACACTCTGCTGTTACCATAAACTGGAGTTTAGGTGCTTTTTTCTAAATGTTTTGGTACATGTGACCACTTCCAGAGGTCCCACCCAGCTGGCTCTCCTCCAGGTTTAAATAAACACTACGAATAATTATCAAGTGTTATTTGACCCAGGTCTGATTACAAAACACTCTTATAAACTTGGAGTCATAGTGACGTGCCACGCTGCAAATAGTTCCCGTGAACCTCAGTGAATGCTCGAGTGTTTGTAACCAGCGACTGGCATGTTGGAATAAACACAAGTGGCAGCTGTCTTACTAGAACTGTCTACTTCTAAACAGCATGCTATTGTTATCCTCTCCCAAGTCAGCAATGTGGAGTCTGCAGGCTGCTACATAAACTATTCTGCATAGCTGCACAGCTCCTGAGCTGCCAAATGTTGAAGCAATAGTTCAGAAAATAAAACAAGCTCTCAGGCTGATTTAAAGCTGAATTATACAGACGCAGAGCACAGGCTCAGAGCTACAAAGGCATGGCGGCGTTAATACTGCTGCTACTCCACAAAATGAGCTCTCAGTCCCCTTCAACCATGACTTCTAACACCACCTCTCCTCTCTGCGCAGTGCCTTCAGGTATCAGCAGACTGCACTGTGTCATCAGCACAGAGGCTTAAAGGAAACCACATCCACCCCACCTACCTTAATTCTCAGCCTCAGTGTGCCTCCGCCAGCGGTTCATAGGTGACAGACCTCCACCTGCAGCAGCACAGCTTAACTCTCAGCCCGTCTCACTTCTTATCTTCGTACAGCTGCCTCTCTCTGGCGTTCACTTCCTGCCTGCCCTCAGCTGCTCTCCTTCCCTTGTTGTTGTTATTGGTGGTGTTTTTATTCTTTTCCCCCTCTTTCTGTCTGGGGTCTTTGCCCCTTGTCACCAGCCAGCCTGTTGCTCCCCTCACTGAAGCCTCAGGCCTGGCCCGGGCCCATGGCATCTCTGGGACGGACGCATCCAGCCACGCGATTGGCCGGAGGACAGAGCGATGCCCCCATATTAGGGCAGAAACAGGCGGGGCTGTGATAAAGGAGGGAGGAGAAGATAACAAAATTTGTGACATAGTCGACCGTCTGTCTGAGCAGTGAAGCAACTGACTGTGTGTCTCTCTGCTTGTCAGATGCCTGCAGCATGTCTGCACACACAGACCAGCCAACAGGTCATGGCTGTTTAAACTCCACCATTATCTCGGCCAAAGGAGTCTGACAATTCACACACAAGAGCTCGGAGCTGACTTGTATTAAGTCAAAGTTGATGAAATGAGAACTTGTTGCAGCTCTTAAACTAACCGGTACATTGATTTGAAATGATCTGAGGACAAGTCTTTTACAGGAGATCAGCGATAACGGATAATGCTCCTCATCTACCATCCAGTCATTTTTTGCTGGGTTTGCATGACGAGAGATCGATTAGTTAAGTTCTGATTACTTAATATTTTCATGGTGATGAAATAAAAAACAGGAAGCAGGAAGTGTCTGCTGGTTGTTCAGATCTAACTTCAAACCCAGAAATAAACCAGAAAACAGGCTCTAATGAAATCTCGAAATGCCTCGATGAACTTTTCCACCAAGTGATGTCGGGAAGTTATTTTTATCACAAATGGTTTTAAATAGGAACAGCAGGCCGTGGATATGGTTTTAGAGAAAGTGCGACGTTTCCTTTCAGCTGCAGCTGCTGTTATGAGCTGAACAATGTGTGTGCGTGCGTGTGTGTGTATTCCTGTCTGCATTTCAGCTTGTCACTGTGTATATTTGTGTGTGTGTATTTGTTTCCCTCCCTGTATTTACATATGATTTATAGAAAACCAGCAGAGGTAAATATGAGAAAATTTACAAGTGCCAGGCGGTGAATTGAAGTCCTCCCAGCTGCCCATGAGCAGATTATAAAACAACGGCCCCCCCCGGACAGAGACGTGTGAAAGGCCCCCCAGCATTTCCACATAGGAACAAGTCAGCCAGGCTTGCAGGTGAAGCCCGGGGGGTTGTTATATGACACTCTGCTGAGCGCCGTCAGCTGGGTGGGGTTCAGTGTCTTGTTCATGCACACTTTAGCGTGGTGGATGCTGGACGACACCAGGGCTTGATCCTCAGGTGTTAAACCTATATAGAGGCACTGCATCCAGGTACATATCCAGCACCTGCCACCTGGAGAGAATATCCAAGGTGGCACTAATACGAACAAAGCAAGAGTGACACCGCTTCATGCTCACTGAGGTGAAATGAAGTGGAGAGCTGGATAAAACCAGCTTGACTGACACTGCAAAGTCAATCCCAAACATGAGAGTATCAAGCATAGCCGCCTGCAGATTCTGCCCCTAAATGATGAAAAAAACATCTTTTACATATTTATGAAGATTATAACAAACTGAAGTTCAGCTCTACAGAGAAGGTGTTAGTGGTGTTCATAGGACTTCACTCCACATTCACGTATACCTGATTCCACTTTAGTGCACGATGCCTCGACGCTCTCTGACATCCAGCCAGTTTGGAAGAGACGGCAGCACTGACCTCTCTGATTGTTAGTAATGTTATTGCATGGCTAAATAAGACAAGCAGCAGAGAGGCGGGGATTAAAGTTTTTGACTAAAAGTTTAGATTTTACAGTTTATGAACTGCTGTTGGTAGCCTGCTCGTCGTGTTAGCATGCATCTCATTCGGTGTTTACAATCCTGACCATGCTGTTTCCTGTCCCAGCTGCTTTTTACCTCAGCATGCAAGTAAATTTCAGTAAAAATCCAGACTGGCTGCACCTTTGTGTGAGAGCTGCATGAAGTCACTAATTACATAAGGTCATAATGAAAATGTTGAAGTTGTGAACTATCCTGCCGTGTTAGACTAAACTATGCAAAATGTTGGCTGTTTGCACTTCTCAAATGTGAAGAATTTCAAGTTTTCTCTTATTATTTCAGTCTCATTTGAATCAGTTATAATTATGATCATTATAATGCAGCCTTAGTCTCAATAAAAACGGTTGTGACTGTTCAAGCTCTCACATGTTCAAACACTGTAGCCTCTGCACGACCACAGTACACCTGTGCAGGTGTTTTCACTCGTTTTTCTTCTCCTCTGGACTGTGGGCGTGTATAAACTGCACTTGATTGACATCTCCTGCCCTTAGTTCATGAAGTTTGTTGTCCCACCATGATTCCCAGCGTAAGTCCACCAAACTACAGCCTGAGCAGAGGTCTGGTTAGCCAAAATAGGTGCACACATCCTCAAAACAGACCCCAGGACTTTATAAACCACATTCAACTGCCCCTGCCGCCAAACCAGTAACCCCCAGGCCCCAGTAAAACCCCATCCAGCCCTGTGCCCAGCCCACCCCTCCACACATGAACCATGGACGTGTCTGTTGCCAGCGAGCTGGGCAGAGGTGGGGTGGTAGGGGGAGATACTGTCAGCACAGATCAGGCAGCCAGCACTGTGTCAGCTAACATGGTCATTGTTGCCCTCCAGCTCCCACACAAAGCCAGGATTTAGACATGGGGGAGGCCTGGTCGCCTGAAACAAGGGCTGGGCCGGGCAGGGGAGGGATGAGGGTGAGAGATCGAGAGAGAGAGAGAGAGAGAGGGGGAGGAAGTATGTATATTTGTATGTATTTTTTTTTTTGGTGATTTTCATGTTTTCACTTTCATGTTCCAAAAAGTCTCATCTTCAAGTTAAAATCCAAGCGTCTCTTTGGGACTTCAAGTCTTTCACCTGCATGCAGTGATGGTGGAATGATGTGACTTTTCTGATGGACGGGAGTGAGGATGGCCAGGAGAGCTAAAGGAGGACAGAGGAGACGAGCGAGGGAGGGGTGGTGTGTGTTGACGGGGGAGGAGGCGCAGCTCGGTTGGCATGGGGCACGACGTCCCACCAGACCTCAGCTATGCCCCCGTCAGCGCTTAAATGAGCCAGGAAACTGGAGCAGTGTGTGTGTGTGTGTGTGTGTGTGTGTGTGTGTGTGTGTGTGTGTGTGTGTGTGTGTGTTACGGTAAAAAAAAAACAAACATGCCTGGTCTGGGAGTGGAGCCTGAGAGGGGAAGATAGCTACAGGGTCTCCAGGGGTTATTATGCCATCAGTGGCTTCAGAAATCAGCTAACAGCTGATTTCTGATTGGCTGGAAGGTGTCAATTACAAATGCTGTATTATGACACTTCACATGTTCATCTACTGAACAGTTTAAACCACTACTAAACAAGTTCACAGCATCATTACACTAAAGGTAACTGAGGAAGCAGTCCTTAAACTCAGAAAACAGCCATTATCCGAGCAGGGTCAGGGTCAGATTATACTCCAAACACACAGGTTTTTTAAAGGCAGATAAACTCCTTTCCCATTTAAAGTAGATGAGATTGGTGTCACACTTGAGGTGACAAATGCGCCAGAAAACAAGCAACAGGCGGTTACTTTTTCCTGCTTTTCATGAGACGATGCTGACGAGATGGAAACAGAGTGTAACGAGTAAACAATTTAGTTTGATATCAGGCAATATAGAAACGTCAATGTCTGCAACTCCAACGTGCGTCATCATTGTGCCAGAAAAGGTGAAAATGAGCGTGTCTGCCAGGGCGTCATGTTTCCATCACTGCCATTAATGCAGAGTCATTGGACCCGGGAATGAATGCCGATTGTACCATTTCCTACTAAATCCAGATGTTTGTGAGTGTTTTTCAGAGGCCACAGAAGACTCCTGGAAGTCACTCATAGTGCTACACTCACTTGTTCCAGCTGAAAGTTCCCCAGATTGTTGTGTAATAAATGAAAATAAAGATCTAGAGAGACAAGTTCAAGCTTCGGCTCCTTCATGCAGCCGACCAATCAGGGCTTCACCTTGACCTGCAACTGAACGACCTCTCTGGTGCTGACTTGACCTCAAATAGCCAACAAGTCACTGACTTTCAGTTGGCGATTAGAAATCTCATCGATCAATGACAGCATATTATTTTTCATGACAAGGAATTAGTACAAGCTGTCGGGCAGATTCAGATGTGACCAAGCATCAGCCACAGTGTCAGCAAATACTGAAGACACTGATGCAGCGTGGAACCCCAACAACTGAGCATAAGACGACACTGAAACCCTGTACCTGAGACTTCAGACTGATCTTCAGTTCCTGCATCATCAAAACTTGAAATCCATCCACAAAACAGCCATATCATCATAGAAACTACTCAGTATATAAACAATATTAAGAGTTCTAACGTGTCCCTCTTCATGTCCCTGAGTCTCCACTGGTTTCCTCACTGCACGTCACACAAGATCTTAATCATCAGGTACAGACCTTGTATCTAAATGCGAACTTGACTCTTACATCAAAATTTGAAGGAGAGGATCAAAAACTACATTTGCAAACGAGCCAAAAAAGAAGCAGTTTGAGGCTGAAATAGTGAAAGAAAAGGTGTTGTGATGATGGAGGGTGACGGGTGTGGACATCTGCCTTCAGCTCTGACAACAGTGGCTCTGATTCTGAACTCTCTAACCCATGAATTGTCAAACATTTTCAGCAGCCCAACCTTAACCAAAGCTTAAATCCAGATATATTAGAGACTCAAGGGATGAAGTACCACTAAACCTAAAAGTGCCTCCAAAAGCTCAACCAGCTTTGACAATTACATGACAATAACCTGCCAATCTTTGCATGTTACGAGTATGTTTTGGGAGGTTACGTTGCTCCAAACAGTAGAGGAAGACACTTATTCATCCTGACCTGCATTGGAGGAAGGTGTCCAGGTGACTCTGAATATTCCACGCAGACACTCACACATGGTCCGCAGCAGGAAGCCGATGGAGGAAACGCAGCGGTTGAGCAGCCCACACACGGGCCGTGGGGCTGGGAGAGCTGGGCGGCAGAGCTGGGGGCGGCAGGTGGGTGTCTGAGGCGATCTGGGGGTCGGTTTGACTGTTTGGGCCCACGGGAGACCGAGCTACGCCGTCAGCGTGGATCACAAATAGAAAAGCAAGAGAGAGAGAGAGAGAGGGTGTAGGGGTCCCAGGGTTGGGAGAGAGAGGGATGGAGGGATGGAGAAAGAGGGATGGAGAGCACAGAGAGGAGGGGAGGGATCAACAGAAAGAGAGACAGAAAGAGAGGAAGACCGAAGAAGAGGGGGACTGTCTCATCAGTGTGTGTACATATCAACATATGGACCAGTGAACTTTCTTTTTCTTTCCCAAACCACCATAGAGTGAGACATAGATATTGTGTGTGTGTGTGTGCGTGTGTGTGTGTGTGTGTGTGTGTCAGAGAGAGGCGACAGCAGCGAGACAGGACAGAATAGGGGTGTATTAGCACTAGTGGACAGTCAGCAGTTTGCTGCAGCCCCGCACAAAGCCCGGCCCCATTGTTTGTGGTGCTAGAGGCTTTAGCTGTGGCCCAGCAGGGCCTTGTTACTGGGCTTAGAGGGGCTGGACACTGGATACCAGTCAGACACAACCACAGTCAACACACTTCGAACGGGGCAACACAACCTCTGCTGATGGGTGTTTATCACAGAGCAGAAAATGAATGTAGAGGTTAAGGCCGGCCTCATGACATCCAAAAGGCCTCAGTCATGTCCTGAAACAGCTCAGCGGTGTCGATTTTATCAAACGTGAGTCAAACAGGTGTAAACAGTGGATTCATTGGGGACTATTGGAGTCAAAATGTTTGGACAGTAGTGAAGCTTTATTGGACAGAGGAATAAGATAAATCAGCCTTTGGATACACAGAGAAGCTGTTAGTCGGATCAGTTGGTTGTTGCTTTTGGTTTTTCATGCAATTTGTTGACTTGTCCTGATTACTTCCACAAACAAAACAATAATAAAAACTGAATTATTTATTAAAATTTCTAAAATGTACTCTTCAAATAATGGATTTTGTTATTATTATTGACTTTTCTTAATAAATAAAGTTTTAAAAACGCTTGGAAGCAGGCTGATAGTAGATGAGATGGACAGCCTCACCGGCCAATCAGAGGCAAAGAGTGGGAGGGGCTCAGATCCTTTATCCTTGTTAGTGGAGGTCGTTCAGAAGAACCTGACCTGAACAGGGTGGACGGTCTTCAGACTGGATGCTGTGGATTCAGCTGGAAACAAAACCATCAACAAAAGAATAAAACATGAAGCAAAATAATTTCAACTCATTGCATCAGTAGTTGATTTCTCCAGAGTTCCTCATTTATTATTTCAGATTTATTTCGTACAATTCTTCACGTCCAAAGTCATCAAAGGGTGCATCTTGGTGCCGACCTTTGCTTCCATGGCGACCGTCTCCAGCTACAGTAGATGTCATCATGGTACCTGTGAGGCTGATGATGTAATTCCTGTGAGAAACAGGAAGCCATGGGTTTGTCTGTGATGGCTGCTCATCTCTGGAGCCCATTAGCCCAGCAGTGTTTCTAGGCCATGTCATTATCTCCGTCTCCAGCCGCCAGCCTGAGCCCTCCTCCCTCCAGCCGTGGCTCCTTCACACAGCCTGCCTCATCCCGTTAGAGGGTTTTCATGCTGATGCTGCACCATGAGCTCCAGAGAGAAGTCATTTGTTCCCTGTGTGATCATCTCTGCATTGTGTTGCACAGTTGCATTTCATGCAACGACCGAGCAGTTTGCATGTTTAGAAGGTGACGTGTAGTTATGAAGCTACTGATCCTTGTGCTGCACGTTCGGCTCAGCGTTACATTTATATTGCAGCGCACATGATTTATATCCACGGCTCATGTTGTGGGCAGTAGTGGAGGTTTGGATGGCTGTGAAGTGAGCCGTGCTCTTACAACAGAAACTGAAGTTTGTTAAGTCATTTTTGACATATAACAGCAGAGCCATCATGCCTGACACTCACTCAGTCATCGCTTCACATTACTGCCATCTGGATGGAGATGCAGCACCTTAAAAGGGACGCAGGCGTTTTGTCCCTGCTGCCACCGCTGCGTTAAACAAACAGCCTCGCTCATAACGTTGTGTGCTGCGGTGTATGAATGTATTCATGTCTTGTCTTTATCTGTGTGCTGCTGAGTTTTCAGCTGCCTGTCTGTGTCGAACAGACAATAAAGTTTAAATCTAATTCTAAATCTTAATTCGTGCCTGTCTGTGCCCTCAAGAAATGTTAAGAATATCTTCCCTCTGCAGACTTTGAGGCTCAGGTCACACTATTTCCTACTTTGCTCCCATTGGACAAGAGTCATAACTCCTACGGCTGCTCGTTTCGGAGCGTTTGAAACTGCATATTTTGACGTTTTGACCAGGTGGTTTGTTTAGATTCATCCTCTGAGGACCACATGTACCAAATTTCATCCCAACCTCAATGCTTTTTTAAAAAGGCTGACCTCCAGTTTAACAAATTCAGATGTCTACCCCTCAACATGTGACTCTCAGTCATGTCTCGGTGTTAAATATAGTTTCTGCACTTATTAGAAACGACTGTGTTTGTCTGCAATACGCCTCAGTTAATCCTTACAAAGTGCAGAGTAGTTGAGAGCTGAGTCACACACACACACACACACACACACACACACACACACACACACACACACACACACACACACACGCTTCACACACAGATGAAGCCCTGAGAATCCTGTGGGTTTAACAGAAAGTGACTCAGAAGGATCACACAGGTTTTCTTCCCCTCGTGCCCACTCGCAGCTCAGACCTTCAGGCTTAAAAATGTTGCACTCCTCTACTTTCCCACCGTTCAGGCAGATGAATAATTCGTTTTGAGACACAAATCTTGATTTTCTCACGACACAGTTGCCGCTGCTGGAAAGGCCACCAGAGGGGGAGCAGGAACGCAGACTGAGAAGACAAAGAAGACAACGCTGGACGAATCTCACAGTGAGTTTCAGGGCAATGACACAGATTACTGGGTGACATCTGGGACAGCTCTGGTCAGCAAAAACACCAAAAAATACCAGATACCAAAACTTTTTTTAAAAAATTCAATTTATTTTTGACACTCAATACATTTTACTGCAAATACGTCTTTTACTTGGGCAAAGAGATTATTGTTACGCTGTGGGACTGCCAGCATCATCATGTGGGATTTGTGACAGATATTATGAAGAGGCGTTCTTAGAGAGGCCATCTTGGAAAAACAACTTTTGGCACTCTTCAGTGCTTCAGAAAACTGATCAAAACATGATATTAGTGGTATTGTTGGAATAGGAATTTATTGAGTCAATAATGAAGGGTATGCAGGAGACTTTTAGGTGGGAACAGCAGGTGAGACACGAGGCACTGAGGTGGAGAGCAGCTCAGAGAAACGCTGGAGCGCACAGAGCTCAGGTGGAGTGAGGACAGAGTTGAAGACACGTGGTGGTGGAGGCATGGATGAGAGGTGGTGATGGCTGTGGACTAGAGGCTCGAGGCAGGTGGAGCTGGAGATCGGTGCAGGACAAAGGAGAAAGACAAGAGATCAAGTACTGGAAGAGGAACAAAAACTAAATATAAACTTAGTAAAAGCAGCCAACTCTACCACTCAGCAGCAGAAACAATCTGACACCGAGTCCTCTGCAGTCCTCAGCCTTTATGCTGTGCTTGATTGTGATGAGTCCCAGCTGGGACGGATCCAGCTCCAAAACCACCTGGAGACCCACGACCAGCCTCTGCCAAAAGAGGACACACAGGAACCAAAGCCCCCCTCTCCACAGCACACAAGAATTTCCCAAACCAGCACAGGTTTAATAACCTGATGAAGCCTTCTGTGTCTGCATGCAGTCGTCCACTAAACGCTCTTGCAGTGTTTGTCTGATGTGGATCAGGCCTGAGGGAGAGAGGGAGCAGAGTCCGTCAATTAATACTTGCATTAAAACATTCTGTGGATCCCTAAAGGTTAGAGTTGTTTCAGGGTCAAACGTAGACCCATCTACCATATCATGAGCACAGATGTTTGGACTTTCTAAGAGACCTAAAGTCACTGGTAACTTTCCTTTTTTCATGCAGGAAGAAGGTCCAAGACAGTCTGAGCACTTGCAGGGCATCCACCACCACCACCACCACCACCACCTCCACCACCACTATCTTCATGGGACAGCTTTAGCTACTGGTACAATTACTTCATTGGTAGAGGGATTACACAGACAGTTGTTTGCATTTCTTTATTGTCCACTGATGGACAAATATAGTGAAAAAAAAACCCTTATTAATAATTTCCAGACAAGTATAACTGCAGGCCCTATGAAGTGAGAAACTTATTGCTTTTAATTACCTACTTGCTCACTTTCTAATTATCATGTTATGCTAGTAAGCTATTAATTAAGTGTCATGCATTTCCCGTTCTGTAATGAGCTGTCAAAGGGATTTTTCACATCCTGGCAAACCGAGCCGCTCTCATTACTATCGCTACAAATGATAAAACTCAAACCTCTGTAAACTTTGCCTAATTAGCGAGTGGCTGCAAAGTCGCACATCATCCATCCATCGTAACGTAACGTCTCAGCAGTTCTGACTATGTAGTGGAGCCCCATTTGCCCACACATCAGACAGGTGTGATGAGGAGCAGCCGTGCTGAGGGGGAGACGTCCACCGTTTACTGTTTGCACCCTCGTCACCACATCTGTCTACTGAGAAGACACTGTGGTAATTAAAGTGCAGCTCGCTCTGCTTTCTCCTCGTCTGCATCCCGCTCATTATCACATTCACCTCTTGTTCAGTTCTCTAACTGCACTGATTGAAGTCAGCGCAGGGACTGGAGACTGCAGAGCGACGCGCTTTTCTACAGAGACGTCTTGTTTTTGGCTGTAATTTATAGAGATAAACATGCAAATTTTTATTGCTGGAAGTCAAATCTTATCAGACCTTTTCAATAATAAAGAAAACACATTTTAGGGGGCAAGTGCACAAGCAAAAAAAAAAACACCCACCCCACCAATAACACTCTTTTCCCACCCTGATGTTCCCACACTGCCTTTCACAATGACACTCTACTCAGAGCGGACCACGTTCAAACACTTTATTCCTCAAAGAAACCACAATTTTGTCATTTTCATGAAATTCACACACACACACACACACACACACACACACACACACACACACACACACATTTGGTGGGTCATTGGATGGGTGGGGGCTGCGTGGTTTTGGATGATTAACAGGGAGACAGAAATAACCTCTTGGGTTGGGCTCTGCTGCGTTCCATGACCCCTGACGACACTGAATAGTTTACACACCGGGAAGTGACATGTTGGAGATACCTCCGCGGACGTGTGTGTGTGTGTGTGTGTGTGTGTGTGTGTGTGTGTGTGTGTGTGCATCATGTTTAGCTATATTTGTGAGGAGCAGCAAATGGCAGCCCACTATTCTTGGGCTCATACCAACTGTGATAAGTGCAGACGGGATGCATCGTGGTGAATCTTATCGGCGAGTGTGTGTATCTGAGTTAGAACGCCGCCACCTCGCTCTCGGTCAGTCGGTGTGTATTTGTGTCAGCAGTCAGCAGAGACTGGGTGTGTTTGATTCTGTCACGCAGACACACCCATAAACAGCGGGGTCCAGTGGACCACAGCTGGACATTTTTTTGACATGAGTTTTTTGCTCAAACACTGAAATCTGGACTGTAAATCAGCTTAAAAAAAAAAAAATGAGTACGAGTGACTGCACAGAGATTAACTTAATTCAAATACAATGCCTCCCGGGCATTTATGATCATTTTCTTTCTTTTCTGGTGAATCTTTTGATTTAACCTGATTGTGCTGGACTCTGATTTCCATCTGGATCCTTGAGCTTTGTACAGTCTGACAGTTTAAACCTGCACCAACACTGCACACAAGTGTTAGAGATCTGCCACTGCAACAGACAAGCTCCCACTGCAACGACAGGAGTTTAATCCTTTAGCAAAAATGCTAAATTATGATCTGAAATACGTGCAAAAATGATAAGTTGCTAAGTTATAGCTTATGTTGGTTTGCAGTAAACAGGAAGTGGCGGCTGGTGAAGGCTCTCTCGTCTCATTGGTTGTGTCTTAAATGTCATTTGGAGCTAAAAAATGCGACAGAATCAAAGTTTGTGCCTGCTGGTTTATTTCTAGGCTTCTGGCTCTATTTTAATGCTGCCTTCAAGTGCTCCTTGTAAGGTCCTGATGCTAAATTTAGACGCTGGAACAACTTGTCAAAATTCAGCTGCTTTTAGCCAGAAACAAAAATGTGGATCGTGTTTTGTTTTTGGTTTGAGAAATATGACAAAGAGTTTAGTGGACTGAGGAGGAGAAACGGTCAGATTGGATGAAAGATAAGGTTCTGTGATTGGTTTCTTAATTAATTAATTGATTGATACAAAACGGCACAGGAAAAACAATTTGCATATAATGACAAACATAAACACAACATGATAAATTAGCTACAATGAGTTCATAGCATCAGTTTCAATGGCTACACCAACATTATAATAATCATTTCATGCTTTTTCCTTAATCATCTGTCAGCTACTCAGGTGCTCTCAACATGAAATTGCATCATTTACCTTAAAGGATGGATAGTTTCAGGACCACAGGTCAGTCGGAATATGGTTGACTGTAATAAAACGTGCACGTGAGGTCAGTGTGGAATAAACTGTCTTTAAATCGTCATCAAAGATTTCATGACATGACTGCGTGAATGGACTGAGCCCAGAGAGCAGGATGAGCTGTGACACAGTGAGAGGTCTGCGGCGGTGAGACAGAGCAGGTCTGCGGGACACTGAGGACACCAGCGGGGCTTTCAGCTGAAACACTGTTCGACACATGAGCAACAGTTCAACAGGAACACAGTGTGGGGACACAGGACTCTGAATCTGCTCCTCACACTGACAGCAGAGAGTGGCACACACGCGGTGCGTTAATGGAGTTTTACAACATGTAAAAGTTTGATTACCGCTTTGAATGAACTCACTTGATGGATCGTGAGCGTCTCCCACTGATCTATATGTCTGAGCTGTGTGTCTAATAATAGCCTGCAGGAGTTGGATTTAGTCAAGGTCGACTGTGAGTTACTGTCCTGTTTGGAGCGGCCGAACTTGTTGGTGCGTTCATGAACACGCTGGATGAGAGAAATGCTCCAGTATTCTACAAGGAAACCACCACATTAAAAACACTGGAGCTGAAATCGATTTGCTCCAGTATCCTCATACCTTTGCTCCTCAGAAACAGCCGCCCTGGTTTGGAGCCCTGCCTGGAAACTTTGCAGCCTCACCCACAGAAAGTCGCAGCTTCGCGCGCCGAGCAGGCAGCATCACGCGCTCGCGTTGCTCGTCCATGATTCCAGCTGGTTTCAAACATTTTATCATAACAACCTTCAGCTTCAAAGCTGTCGAACACCCGCGACAGTCCAGCGGGGATGTGGGCTACGGCGGGGCTGTGAGCCGCCATGTCCGCCCCGCTGACCGGCCCCGGCGCCGTGAACGCTCCTCCTCCGCGCTGCTGCGCGCAGATGGAGGCTGAGAGGAATGTATGGAGGCAGAGCAGGCCAGCAGGTCTACCGTGGTGTCTGATAACAACCTGACAGCTGAACAGAGGAAGAAACAACAGGACAGTTCAGCTGCCCTGCTGACTGACATGATGGTGATGACAATAATACTGATTTCACTGCCTTTTTGTGTCTTTTGTGTGACACCCAGACTGAAAGACAGGCAGAAGGGCAATAAATGGTGCAAAAACGTTCAACAGGTGAACCAGAACTCTTTAAATTCATCCTGTTCACGTGCTTAACAGAGAGGCCAGCCTACAGTGAGCAGACCTACTGCACAGGAGCATCAGTCAGCTCTGGAGAGGATTCAGGTCGATTCATTTTAAAGGAACTTATACGATGATATCCGACATATTTGAAGTTTTAGGAATCTGAAATCAGTTTCGTTTATGGGAATTTGTAGGTTTAACAAGCCTCAAAATGAAGGCGTTTTAGTATTTATCCATTCATTCAGATTCACATGTCTGACACTGTGCAGAAGCATCATTCATACAATCATACAGGAGGATAATATTTTCAAAGTGTGTGTGAAAACTGTAAACTAATTAAATGACAAATACTTTTGTGGTTGCAATGCGGGGACTTTGTGAGCTCAGGCTTTCTGAAATCCTGCAGAAATCGGCTCATTCACTTGATGAAAGTGAAAGATCAGAGTGTTCAGAGCTCGTCTGTTTACTGAGGGAGGAGAGTATTTCATGAAACCAGCATTGGACTGGGATAAAATCCATAGAGTCATACAAGTTATTCACATTTTCTATAGCTCTTACCTGAACATAAACACGTATCAGAGGGCACATGAAGAACTTCACAGAGGCTGAACGGGTCTGATTCAAAGACATTTAGTGAGTCATTTCTTTGTAAAGAGGAAGGATGACATGAACACAGTGACCCCTCCAGAGCTTTTCTATAAGCACGCTGCTACTAGAAAACACACTTCTTTGGACAGCTGCCAACAACCACCTTCACTAATTGTCAGTTTCAATCACTCCACACAGTGGAAATCAAATTACTTCATCCTCATGTTCTGCTGCGGCAAACTTTCAATCTATGGTGCGCACGGCTGACATTTAGCATCAAACCAATGTGTTTCAAAAGCAGCCCTGAAGGCGGAGAGTGGGATTTAAGAAGCCTGCATCTTATTTACAGTCCAGATTCCAGCAAACTAAAATGATCAAGAAAACACTCACGCTTTCGTCCCTGAGATGAACTGGGATTAGAAAAACTCCCAGTGAGGCTGAAGGTGGATCAAAGGAAAGTGACGTGGTTGACCTTTAAAAGCAGACTGAGCGGTGAACAGATCGCTGAACAGGTGTGACAGCGGGAGCCAGGTAAAAACATCATTGTGCCTCAGCGTGAAACTGACCTGACCGGAAACAGCGCCCCCTACTGCTACTGCCACCGCATGAGAGGCACTACACCTTTCAATTAAATCAAATGAATGACAGATGCAAAGTAATTAGTGCTTTAAAAAATCCCTTCAAGAACCTCGACAGCGGTAGAAACTGGCACCACTGGGCAGTGTACTGGTTTGAAGTCTGGTCTAAGCCAGGTTCCTTTGGACCTTTGCTGATGAGGACACTCCGCTCGGCTGAGAGGTCGCCTGTGGCTGATTCAAATCAGAAATACATGAGCAACTTTGGCACTTCACCACTGTGTGTGTTGACCACGTGTCCACCTGTGCTACGCTGCTGCATTCGTAATATGTGCTGTTGAGACTAACACAGGTCTTTGAGGTTTGAGTGCTGGGTGAGAGGAGTGCTGTAGGAGGAGCTCCAGTCCCTCTCAAACACAGCCTTCAGCTGCGATTGGACGGTCGGTTCCGTGGACTGTGATGCAGTCTGGTTGACGACCAGTGCGGAGCCAGCTGTGCTCACGAAGTAGTCACCTGACCAGTTAGATGTACCTGAAGACAGAAAAAAAAAAAAAAAAACATGTTTACACAGATGAAGTGCCGACACATGTTTCACGCAGCACCTGTGTGCAGCCTCACCTATGTAGGCTATCTTGTCGGTCACCATGTACTTGTTGTGGTTGACTCTGGCAAAGGGAATCTCCTTCTGTTTGGGGCTGGCAGGCACCACGAACAGCCTCTGGATAAGAGGAAGAAGAGGTCAGTCTAGCAGAACATGCATCACAATATGTGCACCCTCCTTCCTCAGTGTCAGAGGACACATGACCAGGTCTTCTTTTCAGGAGCTACTCACCACCTGGATGTCCAGTTTGCTCTTGGGGTCGTAAACTGAGGCCAGAGACTTCAGGAAGGGGAACATGACCGGCTGGGTGCTGGCCCAGCAGCTGATCAGCAGGCGCACTTTGACCCGCTTCTCGTACCCGACGCGCCTCAGCTGGGTGTCGATGTCTGCCCAGTACCTGCAGGGGGCGCCACATGCAGAGTGTGAACACACCAGACGCTGCATTAATGACGCGAAGAGGCTGCAGCCGCTACGTCCAGCCGTACCTTTTAGGATGGGAGAACTCCATGGTGGGCAGGTAGTTCATGACGGCGATGTAGATGAAGCTCTGCGCGTCCTCCATCACGCTGAGGATGGACTGAAGGTCCGGGGTCCTGCCGGCTGCACAGAAGGACGGAGGGGAACTCTGGGAGGGAGCGAGGGGAGACGAGGAGGACAGATCTGCTAAGTCAGAGGGGGTGCAGGGACGGTCGTGGGGTATTTTTGGTTTCGCGGCCTCAGTTGGGAGCGCAGGTCACATGACAACCATTTTCATACACAAGGACTGTAAAAATAAATCTGCCCTCCCTGTAAGTGTCTCACCGACAGGTAGACGTGGGACGGCGTGTCGTTGAGCGGCAGCTGAAGGGGCGTGTCCTTGTTGTAGAGGGTGGAGAAGCTGGTGGGCCACGGCGACGGGATCGACCGGCTCTCCCCCAGGAACCAATAGGCTTCGAAGATCTTACCCAGGTCTGCGGCCAAGCAGCTGCAGTTGAAGACGACGGCGCCCAGCTCCTTCACCTGACAGCAGAACGTCTTTGAAAACGGACGCGATACATCGAAGAACAACAGCAGAAGCAGCAAAACTGCTTTCTAACATACTGGATGCCATCACTTTTTATCAGAACAACATTTTCTAGACTTTTCTAAACTTATTTTTCTTTACATTTAACTGGTGATCCCTGAGATTTCAGAATCTCTGAGTTGATTGCAGACACAGGGTTTTATGGGATGCTGGTGCAGCCTCAGAAAAACAGGATGTTCATGCTAGTGACGACTCAGCAGAATAATATTATAACTAAATATCTGATCAGGAAAACTCAAACCATTGTCTCAGCGCGGCATGTGACCGAAAGTCTGAGCCGAAGAAGAAGAAGAAGTTCCTCTTAGAAGCAGAAGGAAATTAATTCAGCTCAGATAATCTTTCATCTCTCACTCGCAGGTGATATCGTCTGGGATCCTTTCCAGACTGAAACACCCGTATAACGAGTTAAAGTGTGTGTGTGTGTGCGCGTGTGTGTGCACCTGCGTCAGGGACCTCCAGTCCATGTTGGCACTGCCGATGTAAATGTGTTTCTTGTCTACGATCCAGAACTTGGTGTGGAGGACTCCTGAGGTGAGCTCCCTCATGTTCACTGTCCTGATATCAGCTCCTGAAACACACACACACACACACACACAGCTGATTGGTCAGTGCCACACTCGCTGCTTTCCAGTGACAGACGAGGCGTCACCTGAGTCGTTGAGCAGCTTGAGGTCGTCCCGCGGCTGACTCTGCTGCGGCGTGTTGACCGCGATGCGAACGGACAGCTTCCCCGACAGCTCGGCTAGCGTCTTCAGGATCGTCTCGCCCTGTTCGCGCAGCGAGAGACGAGGAGACAGGTTTTAATAACAAGAAGACGCCTGTGGACGTTTCTGCCCTGTGCCACGTGTCCATTCACAGCTCCAGCTCACCTGATCGGCCGTCGGCTCATGAGTGCCGGTGTCTTTGTTGGTGAGCGTCCAATAGAAAGATGCAATGTCGACGCTGCTGCGAGCCTCGGCCATCAGATTGAGCCACGCCTGGAAGATGGAGGGGTGGGTGGTGCTGGAGTTGAAGGCCAGGCCTTCGGGGATGCTCTCCACCAGGACGATCCTGACAAAGACAGGAAACGGCTTCATCAGACTTATTAACGTCTCGACTGCTTCTGCCTGCGGAGGACAGCTGGACCGATGATCAGTGAGGCCGTTTCCTGATTAGCTGCTAGCCGTGCATGTGTGTGTGTGTGTGTGTGTGTGTGTGTGTGTGTGTGTGCGCACGCTCGCTTACTTGCAGGGGTCTGAGCAGGACTCGGCCTGTGGCAGACGGAGGCTGCTGCTCGGGGCAGGGTGGGTGGAGGACGCCCTCGGTGTCAGGAGGTTGTAGAGGGCCGTGGCGGCCAGCAGCACCGTCGCCACAGTGGCCAGAGCGATCGCACACCTGGAATACTGGACGGGGGGGGGGGGTTTAAATACTTGTGGCTTGATTTGACTGTGTGTGTGTGTGTGTGTGTGTGTGTGGCTGTTACACACCGCTTGTGCTTTCCTGTGGGACTCTTGTCTCTTCATCTCCACGTCCACCAGCTACAGGCAGCAGAAGAACACATTAACACAGAAGAGTGTTATTTATTTCAGGTGTGTGTGTTACATGAAGTTCAGTGCATGCAGGCTGCTGTCCGCTCAGGCAGGGAGACGGTGGAGGAGGAGACAGTCCTGGTCCATGACTCCTCAAAGGGGACAAACAGCCTGGTTTCCACCACAGTTGAGCAAAATGTGTGAAACTAACTGCAGGATTTGTTAACTCGGCTGAGGGGCATCTTGTCTCGTGTCATTACAGGAACTCAATGAGCTGCTCGTTTTTCAAAATAAGAGCAGGCATGAGATCAATACATGAAAAGGACGTGTGAGTCAGAGGATGATCTGTCAGCTCACGACGGACAAATGAGGAAACCGCTCTGATCTGAGGAACAAGCTCAACGAACGCAACACAAATGACAACACCCAGGAAAAACAGGAAGCATTTTTTCAGTCCTAAAGTAAAATACAAATCATCAGCGCTCAATTCATCTGTACTTTTATTTAATCAATTCAGCTTTTAGTAGATGTAAAAATTAAGATGCCAGTGAATAAATCTATTCATCTGAGAGTCAAACACGTACATGAGCGAGTGAATCCTCACGTTAGAGAAGCTTCGCCTCGTTAAAGAGTCAAAAATGGAAATATTCAAAAATAGATTCATTTCCTGTTGATCGCCTACACTGAAGGCACCTCACCTGGTCGTAGGTGACGTCCGTCTTCATCCTCACGCCGGATTTGATCGACGTCAGCAGTGTCAGCTCAGGTCGGACGAAGCTCTGAGAGCAAACACAGGAACAAAACAGGAGCGTTACATCACGTCCTCATGTTTCTGCGGCGAGACGTGACGAAACGGCCGAAACTGAAGCTTCAGCGGGAAACTTTGAACACTCGTGACACAGAAATCTAGTGGTTTGACATCAGTAAACTGCAGCAAACACGCCCAGGTTCACCAAGCAGGAAAAAGATGGAGATTAAATCCAGTTTTTCAGGAATAAATGAAGAGAGCTCACAGGGGATCCACAGAGTTTCAGCAAGATTCAAATAAACGAGCTTGATTTAACTTAAAGAGGCTGCAAGCTGTCAGAAAACAGAAACATACTCTCCCCTCTGTGCACACACACACACACACACACACACACACACACACACACACACACACACACACACACACACCTCCAGCTAACCTTTACAGACCTGACAATGAGAAGGTTCTGGATGTTTTCATCAACACCACAGACCGAGAATAACCTGCACAGCTGATCTCTAGCACAAAGACACACACACACACACACACACACACACACACACACACACACACACANACACACACACACACACACACACACACACACACACACACACACACACACACACACACAGGCTGTACCCATCCTCCATCAGGAACCGGTTTGCTCGTCTGAGGTCTTGTGATCGATGAGGTTTGGGTGCTTAAAGCAGAGACGGGAAGCTCCTGAACGCTGACAACAGCAGAGCTGAGCCTCAGGAGACACACACACACACACACACACACACACACACACACACACACACACACACACACACACACACACAGAGAGAGAGAGAGCCAGTCTGTTCTCAGCTCCATGCTCTGATGTTGGACAGATTGGACAGATTCAAGAGGAAAGACGCTAAAAAAAAGAAAAATACACACAGATAAAACAGCTGCTGGGTGATATTAACCAAACCATGCCGGGCTAACACGCTGGGTGACATTAACCAAACCATGCCGGGCTAACGCGCTGGGTGACATTAACCAAACCATGGCGGGCTAACACGCTGGGTGACATTAACCAAACCATGCCGGGCTAACGCGCTGGGTGACATTAACCAAACCATGCCGGGCTAACGCGCTGGGTGATATTAACCAAACCATGCCGGGCTAACGCGCTGGGTGACATTAACCAAACCATGCCGGGCTAACGCGAAACGGAGTCTGGAATAAGGACCAGAGACATATTGTGCTCAAATGGGATCATTATGGGATCAAACACCTCGATCCAATGAGGACCGCTCAGATTTCCCAGCACCTGTGAGACCCTGAAGGCACCACCTTCATGCAGAAGATGTCTGATTGTACAAAAAGCAAACACAAAGGCCGGCCGCATCTCTCAGGTCTGACCTGTCCACTGAATGGTCTCTGCGAGCAGAGGACAAAGACGGCTTGTCTGTCCGCGCAGAGGAACAAATCACATTAGAGAAAACAAGGGACTCGAGTTTGGACTGAAGCTGTTGAAGTGCGGGACGATCGTTCAGCTGTGCAGACTAACACGAGGTCAGCCACCGCACAGAGGGATGAAACACGCCACGTTCAGCAGGAATCATAATTAACGGACTGTAAAGTCACCACAGTACATTAGTTCTCAGGAACAATCCGTAAACTTACTGTTTACTGCGCAGACGACGAGTCGCTGACGCTGCAAAACAACAAAAACAAGTCGCTTCCAGCTCCTAAACACTGTCGACACACCTGTAATCTGCGTCCAGGTGAGTTAAAATCCCGCGTTCAACAGCGTCAACTTAAAAAAATGTCATTTAAGCTTCTTATTTCCTTGTTAAATGCGCGGAAAACAAAGACGAAGCCCACTCACGGCTGTTGAAATAGTCACTGAGAGGAGATCATGTGATCCAAACACGACAGCCAATCAGAGGGGAGCTGTCCGCGTGACGTACAACAGGCAAGTTACAGTAATGCAGTTCTTCATGTTCACCACAAGAGGGCGGCGTGCATCCATGGCAGTGACGGAAAGCGGGCTCTCTCACACACACACAGTGCGTGTGTGTGTGTGTTAGTGCTATAAAATGCTAAAACCTGCTAAATTCTGAGGGAAGATGAGTATTCGTTGTTTTTCTGTGCAGCACAGGGTTTAATTTCTTTTTAACTGAATTATGAAAAAGAAGCAGGTTTTGTTTTATATTGTGGGGCCTCTCTGGCTGCAGGGGCCTAATAAAGTCTTATAATATCTAACTGTAATCTGCTTCTATGCGTCCCTCAGCTGCAGTGTGGTAATCTGAAGCAAATCGCACGCTGAATACCTCCAGGTGTGAGGAGCTATCACATCATTTGATTGAGTGCGTAATGCACAGGGACCCATTGATTTTATGCAGCACTGCGCTCAGGCCTGGAAGTGGATTCTTTCCTTGTGATGCTCTTAGCATATCTTGTTTTCCAGCCACAGTTTGTGCCTCTAACGTGTTATCTTTACACATTTTTGGGCTGTGAAGTACTTTCAGTACAAATAAATATAACGGCTATAAAACTTATGTGACCTGACAAAATGAATATTCACATTAAGGTGTTTGAGTACCTGAACACCTGTGAATGGCCGACCATGAAATTTAACTGCAGCTGCGAATGTTTTTATGCTGGAAAGTTATTAGTATTGCTCACAAACGGCGGCGCGCTCGTCGCCTTCACAGCTCAGATTTTGCAGACTTCGTAGTTTTTGATCGTTTTTCTGTCTTCTGAGCTTCTGTTTTTCCTTTATTTTAATCAGCTGAGAGACTCCCAAGATCAACAAAGGCCTGAACGTGTTTGCACAGCGACAAGCGAAGAAGAGAAAAATACTAGAAAGAGGCCTGAATTCCAGTTTTTGTGTTCCCTGATGACGGTGGTATCGATTCTGACTTTGGACAGAATCTGAAGAGTTTCATCATCTGTCAGACTGCACAGCTCTGTTTATTATGTTAGATATGGGAATTTGAGTCACATGGCAGAGTGATCTATTCTTATTGGCTCATGCAGTGAACACATGTTGTGCAGGAGAGCTTGTGACCAAATTTATTTTAATCCAGGTAACACTTTGATACGCTGCATCTGCTCCATGAAATGGTGACAGCTTCATCAGCCTAACATGTTTCATTCTCATTTCCTCAAACGCAGTCACTTCATTGGAAGTTGGACTTGCTGTTGGCTGAATAAACACAGATAAGAGAAGGTTGTGCTCATCATGATATTTTCATTATAATGAGTTTTTCCATCTGCGTGCTGGTGATTCGTATCATGCTACTGAGAGCTGTAATATGAAACCCACCAAGAATCTGATTCACTGGAAGCTGCACAGACGCCTGTAAATTGAGGCGACTGTCTTGGAGTGGGCCGGGCGTATCAAGGCCGCTTCATGCAGTTCACACCCACAGACAAACAGTGGATTCTTCTGGAAACACCTTCCTGTCGTGAGCTTGACAGTCAACTCAAACTATAGCTGAGCATGACAGGGGGCGCCAGAGAGCAAGGACAGAGTTCAGGATCTGTGACCTCCTCAGACACCAGTGATGGATGGAAACGGAGACAGCAGAGAGGACAGCATGAGGGAGAGGAGGGACAGAGGACAGCCTGTCTCCTCCAGCGGCTCCATGCTCAGAATCACTGGCATTAAAAGCAGCGGAGTGCGTCTTTAACCTGCAGCGACGTGTGTGTGTGTGTGTGTGTGTGTGTGTGTGTGTGTGTGCGGTGAGCGGCCATATTTCCTTTTGTTGGTGGTGAAACCTGCTGCTTGATAAGAAAGAAAGAGCCAGTCTGCAAGAGTTTCACAAGAACATCACACACCTGCACACACCTGCACACACACACACACACACACACACACACACACCCACACACACACACACACACACACACACACACACCTTTTTACTCTTATTATTTTAGATCAATACAAACATTTAGACGACAAAACAGTCTTACTATCGATTAGGATATTTTAAGTGTGTGTATCCCCACTTTGAGGTGTGTGTGTCATGTACGTGTAACCATGGAGACAAGGCCCACAATGTCCCAGACAGTTTTATTTTTTTACAGCAGCTCAGGTGAGTTATGGCGAGGTTATAAAAAGCTGTCATGCTTCTCTTCCACAGCACAGATCCCTCCTGTCCTCTCTGAGCTGCTGATGCTCTTTAATCAGTCATTCGTCTTTTAGTCACTCGCTGCCCGATTGGACTTTTGTTCCTTTGTTAGCTGTGATATTTTGTCCCATGAGTGTCACCAAGAGTGGGCTGATAGTGACTTTATCATTAAGGTTTGATTCTGCTCTGCGAAGGCCGCAGTAGGTGTGTTAGCGTCCCTGCGTCAGGGCTGAACCCAGTGAGTCACCGAGCGGCGAGCCGAGCTCGTCTGCGCTCTTCATCGCCAACGACACTTCCTGTTTTTACTCTCTGCACTTCTGTTTGAAGACGCTTTTCACCCTTTCTCCTTTGCATTCTGGGTAACTGATGTCCTCGAGTGTTTGAATTGTGTTTCTGTGTCTGTCTGAAGTTCCCCCCTCATGACGGCGCACTGATGTGTGTCTCAGTGTGAGCTCGGAGCTCAATGCGCGCAGATCAAATGCTTGTTTGTTTGTTTACATCCCTCTGGAAATATGTGAGATTACACAAACAACAATCCACCTTTTTTCCTCTTTTTTCAGTCTCAGTTTGAGCTATTTATGGCTGTGTGAGCCATAAAAACACTGACATCATTAAGGCAGGCTGGCAGCAGACGAGTGACCTCACAGTTTTATAGCAGCTTTGTCATTCGGACTGAAGACCTGAACACAGATTTCTTTTGTTTTTTTTCTCAACTCGTCAGAAACGAAAGAGCAAAACTCCTGAAACCTGATTTACATCTCTTCAGCAGTGAAGTCACTCTGTAATACTGCTTTATTCTATTTTTTTTAGCAGTGTATACCAAAAATCAACTGGAAAATGTGGAACATTTTGACTAATTTTCGGATATTTTAAACACCTTTAAACTGTAATTTTAATGATTTTCATAGATAAACTGTAACATGCTCCTCTACTGGATCCAGCTGAAGCAAAGTAAGACCAAGACCAAGCTTAAACCAAAGTTTACATATTAGACGTGCTGAAACAATAGACTTTAATCAACAGAAAGTTAATTGATCCATCACACAAATGTTTTATGAAGGAAAAATACCAAACTTAAGATGAGCACAAACTAAATGTTTTCAATCATTATAAACTACATAGTTTTATAAACTAAGCATTTTTTGGTGTTGGACTCTTTGGGACTGTTCATTTCCCTGAATCTTTGCCTAAGTTGCCTAATAAATGTATATTATTAGTCAATTAATCAATTGGTTAATTTAAAGAAACACGATCAGCATCAAATTTGACAACAGATGAATCATTTCAGTCAGTTTTCGAGTAAAAGTGTCAAACATCCTTCAGGTCCTGCTTCTCCCTCGTGAGGATTTGCTTCTTTTGTAATAACTAGTTGAATGTCTTTGGACTTTCGTCTGCTGGTCACATGAAACAGGACATTTGACATTTGAAGGCGTCACAGTTGATTGATCGACCTGACTTCTCTCATTGTCCTGTGTTCCTTTTTTTTTTCTAGCTTTGCTGTAGCCCAGTTTGAAGGAACATGAACGTCCCATTTTCTGGTCCAGGTTCATTAAAATCATATTTTTGCTGTTGAATAAAGAATCCATTACAGCTTATTTCCTAACAGAGCTGAGAGACGGTCACAGGTTAGTACCTGATGTCCTCTACTGACTCAAGTCTTCTGCTGAGCTCTGAGCTTCATTAGTCATTCACTATTGATCTGTTGTTCTCTTGCATGTTCTTGTTCTCCCTCTCTCTCTCTCTCTCTCTCTCTCTCTCTCTCACTCACACACACACACACAAATGCACGCACCCTCCCACACACACACACACACACAGCTTCCAGGATCTTAGGAAACACAGTCATCCGTACAGTTAAAGGATGTAGAGAAGGAAGTGGAACGACTGCTCAGGCTGCTGCAGACCAGTCGCCACCCAGCCGGCTGACTGACGGGATATTTGACTTGGCTTGGTGGTGAAGCAGGTTGTGTCTTACTAGCTCCTCATGCTAACCTTACTGGTCACAACTGCTGTCTCAAAACACTCACACACACACACACACGCGAACACACACGTTACCTGGACCACACCCACTGTGCCCCAACAAAACATTCCTTCAAGAGTTGCTCAACTCCTGCAGTGTGATAACTTTTTATGAACTTCTGCACAGACTGAAAGCGAGACATTCCTCCACCCAACCGCTATGAATGCGTATGAATATTATTCTACAGGTGCATCCACCTCAGACTGATGCAGGTTCAACCTTGAAATACAATAAAAGCAACGTTAAACAAGCTTAAAAAACCCTCCTTCGTGAATTTTTCCCCCTCTGATGACTGATTTTTGTACGTGATCTTGTTGATGCGCATGTTCCTGACAAAGACTCGCTGGCACAACGCTTCATTAGAGGGTAAATAAAATGACAAGAAATTGATTTTGACTGTAAGCCAGTTCGTTCTGTTCACCCTCCACCCGTGTCTGTCTGAGCTGGACTCTGTGACCAGGGGCGGGGGGGGGGGTGCGTGGGAGGTATGAGGGTGACAATGGTGAGAGGACAGAGGGGGAATGAGCAGGACCACAGAACAGACTGTTCAGCCACAGGTGAAGGTTAGATAGATAGCCCGGATACTGGTCTGGGGGTCAAAGACTGTTGTGGTCATGGGAATGTGTGTGTGTGTAGTTTAAGTGCTGCTTTTCATCACAAAAGAACAACATATGAAGTCAACAATATACATATATTTCAATATACATACGAGCGAGGACGAGAGCGGTCCTGTAAGATGTAAGAAGCACCACTGACAGAGGTGTTCAGTGCATGTTAGATGGGTGAGTGTGCACAGAGAGCTCTAAACAAACTGACCACCTGACGAGGCAGCCGGTGTGCAGACATTCACGGCTGACGTGCTGGAGACTATGAGTAAATACGTCAGCTCGTCTCATTGTTTAATTAAAAACACACGGCACAGCTTTGCCTGTTTTTTTGCACTGCAGTGATCTGATTAAACAATCATGCACCTGCTGTGGAGAGTTAAGTGAAGTTCAGCGATGAACGCTCTGAGTTTGCTCTGCGTCGACCTGCTGCCACAGTCACGTTCTGTGCTGCAAACTCGGTCAGTAAACACGAAACAGCAACATGGCTGAAAGCCTGTGGTAGAAACGGCTGAAAGCAAAGGCCTGTGTGTGTTTCCTCTGGCTGTGAAGTGTCACTGGATGTGTGGATGCAATAAATTGGAGAATAAAACATTTTTATCCACATTAGAGTTGACATGGCCTGACTTTTCAAGTGGACTTTGGGGGCAGTGTGTGTGCATGCGTGTGTGTGCTAGCATGCTACGTGGGTAGTGAGGTCAGATAGAGCAGGTAACTGATTACCCAGTCTGGTCGAACCAGGTCTGTGTGGGAAGGAGGGGAGAAGAAGAGGGAGGTGGTGCATCCTGAGGTATATCTCTATATCCTCTTTAGTTTAACCCTTAAAGCTTTCGACCCTAATCTTTACACCCTGACCGTGAATGCGAAGGATTTCCTCTGTTTTGTTGAGGTTAAAGCGCTTTTGTTCAGTTAAGACACAAGAAAAACAGAGTGAGAGCAGAGCTGTTCAAAGAGGTGAAGATTCTGTGCTTTGGACAAACAAGATTTGGCCAGAGAGGGTTTCAGATGACAACTGGCAGCTTGGTTTGTAATGAAATGAGGAATTTCTTTCATTAAATTAGCAAGTTATCCCATGTTGAAGATGGAAACCGGACGATTCATCCAGTTATTAGAGAGCAAAGATAAAAGAGCAGAATGAAGCACTAAAACCTATAGATGCTGTTTTTTATAGGTGCACCCTTGCATCCACTGGGACTACTGCAGAGCGATGGCTGTGTGTGTGCATCGTGTTAATAAATAAGTTCTGATATATCACCACATCAGCCGCAGACCAACTGATTTTAACTGCTTGGATAAATTCCTGATATCAATCTCACATCAGTCTTTTCTGTCGCGCTGCAGAGAATGAGGAAGTGAAGCCAAAGTGCTGAGGTTAAAGGTGAAATCGGTCGTCAAGGCAACCTCTTTTAGGCCAGTATCGGGGGGTCTTATCAGCGCTCGCTAAACTTCCCTCCCCGACAGGACTGAGATCAGCGTTCACCTTCACATTCCAGCTCAGCTGATTTGAGCCGTCGTGCAGATAATCGATAAAAATGATCCCGTTGTGATAAATGTTTCTGGATAAAACTGAAGACTGTTGAATGAAGGAGTTAATGTCTGGAGGGTTAAAACATTTCCACAGCGAGCCGTGATAACAGCGCCGTCAGCTGCACGGATCAGCGCTCTGATTGGTCAGTGTGTTTCATCACTTACGGTATGTGAGCAGGGGAGGGAATTTCCCACTTTGAGATCAATAAGCCACAGCTGTACTACTGCTGCTTCTGCCGCTGCTACTGCTACTAGTATTTATACTGCATTTACAAATACAACACACTAACAGTACTAGTGGTACCACCATTCTTGTTACTCATACTACGAGTACTCTTAATCCTGCTATTACTTCTTCTGCTGTTGCTTCTCTTGATGATGCTATCACTACCATTAGTAATAATTTAGCTTTGCTATAGCAGCTACTCATTCACTGCTTGTGCTGTGTGAGCCCTGTTTCCTAGAAATTACATTTATATACAACTACTTAGCAAAATACAACCAAATCACTTTTTGTATGAACGTACTGAGGAGATATTGATAATTTAAGGTATCAGGCAAATCCCAAAAACGTTTACTGGCAACGTATTTTATTTGTTTTCCCCAAAGAGTTGCACCTCTACTGTATCTACTGCATCATAGAAGCAGGTGTATGTGACTGAGTCATTAAGCACTCTGTGTTCATGTGCATTGTGTGTTTGTAACCTCATCAAGCACTAAATCTTGTGCACTGAATACTGGTGAGTTAGATCTCCCTCCAGCCTCCGACAGGTGGCTTCTTTTAACATCTTCACTTTGCTTTTCCTTTTCCGCCTTCATGCTCATTTCCTTCCTTCAGCTCACTCACACGACTACTGCAAATAGAGAATATTACCAACATATTCCAGTGTAGACAGCAAAGCTGTGGTCTCTCTCTGCCTTTTGCTGCCCCCCACCCCGAACACCTCACTCTGCCGTCCCCTCTTATCAGTGCGAATCCTGGCCAACCCCCACCCACCCCACCTGTAGCGCCAGGCCACATCGCCACAGTTACTCATTAACCAGGACTTCCTTTAATCCAGCCCAGACAACCCCTAGGTCACTGCCCGACCCACAGCGCTCAGTTTCAGATGACGCTCTCACACTGTACTGCTGATGTTACGCTCAGCCGGACCCACAAATATCATCAAAAACACTGAATACAGATGAGGAAATGATAAGATCCCTTTAGGAGTCAGACCTTTTAAACAGTGTCTTTGCTGTGATCTGCTTCCTTCCTGTTTCTTGATACTGACCCGCAGTGAGAGCTGTAGTTCTGGCTTTGTCCACACTGTCACAGCAGCAGCACAGGACCAACGGATCTGACTAATGGTTTAGTGGGCTGTTGATGACTCACTCATCTCAATTTGGGCTTTGATATCGGTGAATGTTTTTATTACAGGAGATGAGAGGAGCGAGGCAGAGGTGTGGGGATGATAGGGCTAAAACCTGCATCACTTCATGTCGTACGGATGGTGCAGAATGAAACATACTGTCTGAACTGTATTTACTGAATTTTCTTAAAAACATGGAGCCATCGCTGGAATCGGCTGAGACAGAGCTCGGGACCTCCGCTGTAGCCGGCACAGGATGCACTGAGTCACATGAAAGCCGGCAGCCACTCGTGCACCTGTAGGTGGTTTTGTGTGCAGTGGTGTGCAACACGCTGTGAACAGATGCCACTGTGGATAAAGACCCTCCCTCCATTACTGTCTGCCACTGCCGCTGTCGACTCAACTGATGCCGCTGAGGACTCGACCAGGCGCTGCAGCGAGCTTAAAGCACTGCACATCCTCCACAGCACTGTTTCTCTTCATCAGGAGAACGCTGTATAAAGTTTTAGACTATTTAACAAAGGGAGGACAAGTCATGCCATTTGTTCCTGTAGCATAGTTCATTGCAATAGCTAGAACTGGCATACAGAGATCTAATGCCCTCGCTTGATAAGATTTAGTTTCTGCTCAATGCCTAAATGATAAAGAAGTATGTTAAAATAAAGAACCTGGGCGAGGGCAGGAGGCAGGGCTGACCAATCATTAATGCAGCAGGTATGCCCCATGTCGTTATCAGCTGGCAGACGGCCAAGCCCCAAGCCGAAAAACAACAAAAAAATGGCTTATCAGTCGAGGTCGGCCCTGCTCCTGACTGCTCAGGCCTTGAGACCTGATTGTGAACCAGGGAAACTCTGACATGAGTTTGAACCACTGACATAAAAGGATAAATTGTGAAATAAACGAGGCCTTTGCCACTGCTGCCCTGATCTACTGGGACTTTGCTGGACAAACGCAGTCACAGAAGTCACATTAAATCAACAGGCATCGACGTGGTCTCGACCCATGACCCCATTTTGTACCAAGTTTGGAACTTTTTCTGAGAACTTACAAACGCAGCAACAACAACAAAAGCTCACAAAGTCCAGTTCTCAGAGCACATGAGTTTATCTGTTCCTGCACCGCTTCATTCACCACTTCATTTTATTTCATCGCTAATGTTCAGGCCTAAACAAAGCACATCCCTTGTTTGAAAGCAAAGGATTGTGGGATGCATTGTACGGAGAGCTTTTAGAAAAACAATCTCTTGATGCTTTCAGCATCTCTCGTCTGATATATCTTATTCCTCTGAGGCATAAAGCTCCATAATTATTCTAAAACGTTCCTTCAGTACATGAACTCTGCCCGTTCTCACCATAGAGCGCCAGATGTGGATTCATCCGCAGCTGGAAATAGTCCTCAACAAATACAGTATTTCTTCCTTTTCGAGTAGCATTTGCTAAAAACTACAACATCCAGCTGTTTCAGTAAAATGCCGAGCCCTTCTACAAAGGATGGAACTGTGAGTTTGTGAGTTGTTTCAGCAGATTTACATCTTCAGTGGGACTCGGTGGGTTCGGTGCCGGGAGCCACAGAGAGGACGGGAAGTAAAAGCTCGGAGAGACGACTCACTTGTTGTTGGTCTTTTTATGGATTTGTTACATTAAAACCTTTAAGCACAACACTAATGCTGATGGATTACAGCATGTGTAGTTTTTGCCTCCTTAGCTTGTGTGTGTTTATGTGAGGTCGTGTGCGCATGTGAAGTGTTTGTATCCTCTGACGCCAAAAATGAGTGAGAATCTTCATTTTTGTCTTTGAGTACACACATCCCCCAACACTCACGCATGCACACGCTCACACCCCTCTTCTCTCACCCCTGTCGATCAAACAAGGGTGGGGTTGGGGCAGGGTCACACTGAGGCTTCCAACTGATCCCATCAAAACCCATCAACTGTGGTCGGTGTGTGTGTGTGTGTGCGTGTGTGTTTGCACAGTGGTAAAAACCTGAAAGAAGCCCCCTCCTCCTCTCCTCCTCCTCCTCCTCTTTCTCCTCTATAAACCCTCCCCTTTACCCAGAACCTCCCAGGACACCCAGGTGTGACCGGACACACACACACGCACACACACACACATACACACACTCACACTTTTGGATTAACCCCCCTCACACACACATCACCTTCTCATCAAGCCTTCATGCAGACGAATATGAAACTGTATCCCGGTGTGTGTGCCTCATGGTGTATGCGACTGTGTGTGTGTGTGTGTGTGTGTGTGTGTGTGTGTGTGTGTGTGTGGGCTGAGACCCCTGTCCCGTGCACTGACAGATAGAGTCAGTGCTATTAGCTCAGTGCCAGGTGAGTCTGTGAGTAAACAGAGCAGACAATAGATCCAGCCCATCTCCTCCTGACAGCCCAGCTCTGTCAAAGCCAGCCATTGTTCTGCCCAACCTTTGTGTGTGCGTGTGTGTGTGTGTGATCCGACTAAGAATATACCCCACTGTATACAGATACAGACGCACACACACTGACATGCACCATAAAAGCAGTTTCTCACATGCAGACAAGCGTACCGTACGTGTGTGTGTTTAGGTGCTGCTCGCTTGGGCCATCAGTGGGATTTAGATATAAAATACAGGATATACTGTTCAGAAGAAGATAAAAGTTTTCCATTAGTTAAACCTGATTTTTCTTCAAAGTTTTAAGAGTCTTACAGCCTGTTGGTTCAGGTACAGGTGAGACAACAGAATACGAACCAGCAGGAGAAACAGATTGATGCGTTCAAAGGCGCTTTAGACACCTGAACGCTGCACAGTGCTTTGTAATATTCTGTCAGGATGAAGGAGATCAAGAGGCAAACAGTGGAAACACAGCATTCACATATTATAACGCACGTCTTTCTGGATGACGTCGTGTTGTGGCTCTGCAGAGGTTGACCCACCGCACCGACGGCTCCATTCAAACGTATGAGGAAGCTGTTTTCACACGCCGGGCTCAGGTTGGACTGAACAGAACCCTACACTCTTCTTCTGCTCTGCCCTACCTGTAGATCACTGGAGGAGCTTGAAACCATCGGCTGCAGTGTGCACTGTGTCACCCGCGTGTGGTGCGTTTAAGGCAGCTGGTTTTACTCGGTAAAAGGAGGCTGTGTATATGGATGTATACTGGTAGGTGTTCATGCCATCAAGTGGGTGATTCCATGAATAATCATAATAAAAACTAACAAGCATAACACACATCCTTCCCTATCAGCAGTCGCTGGCTCATCAGGAGGACGATAACAGTCCTGAAACAGTCAGAGCGCAGCAGCTGATGATTTTATCTGTGGCAGTTTGGACAGACGAGAGAACATCCGTGACTGAGGTTAACATCCCGGCCCCTCCTTAGCTGTTCTCCTACTCCTCCCAGCCACCATATTGTGCAAACACACCATGTAAACAGCTGGGAAGAGCATGTGTGTGTATGAGTGTGTGTGGGCCCTATATATATATATGTGTGTGTGTGAGGGATGTAGAGAGAACATTAAGGAAAGTCAAAAACTAAGACATGAAAGATGAAAAAGTCAAAGCACCGAGGCCTTTGTGTCTCTCGTCCTCTCCTCGTAGGTGTCTCACACTTTAACCCTGTGACTTCTTCACCTCTCAAACCCCCAATCACCCCCTCCCTCCTCTTCTCCCTCCACACCCTGCACCATTCATCCCTCCATCTCAGCATCCCTCCGCCCTGCACTCCATCCCAGTGCAAACACTCCTCAGCGCAGCAGGAACAAAGCACGGATGAATAATGGCAGTGAAATGTCACCGTTTCTTCATGGCTGCCACCTCCTCCCCTCCCTCTCCACCAGGGCCGAGCCCAGAGTTAACCATTAACCGGCCGGCGCAGCACCTGAACCTGGAACAATGAACAGAAAAGGAGGGGGAGGGAAGGTGGAGAAGGTACAGGCTGTATGGACGGAGAAAAACACTGCAGAGCACAACAGATTTTTAAATAAAAGTGTTGAGACAAAAGTGTCCCATGCTGATGAACTGAGACGCTGCAGATTCAGACTATTGACTCGGATACTGTCCTGTGAAGATGCGCTTGGTTAAATATATGTCATGAAGTATTCTGTTGCTTTTACAGTTGATTTAAAAATAACGACCTCTGTATTGGTTTTCACTCATCATTAACTCACACCTGGCACATCGTTCCTGCTCCAGAGAAATAAGAACAAAAGTCTTGAGATTACGTTGGATTATTAGTATTAAAAACTCCAAACGCTGATCTTTGGGTGATAAATGATAGATTGCAGCTTCTGGACTCTCTAAAACCTGTATTACTTCGACACTTCATGGTCTTTTGTGTGTTTTTCTGTCCCTCACTCCCTTCACCTTGTGTCTTTCTTCACCCTGTAAACCGTCAGTCAGCCTCAGCAGCGGCTCCTCTTCTTGTTCTGCTGTTGAAATAATGAAAACAGCAAACATTACGCTCTCGATTCTCCCTGAACTTCACCTCTTTGTCGCTGTTACTTCTCCCTCAGATGCAGACTCCTCCCTCCTCCTCGGCTCTCTACTTTCTTCACTATAAATACCTCCGTGTGTTCTCTCTCTCTCGCTCTCCGGCCTCCAGCTAACACTGCTACCTTTGTACGGCTAACATGCCAGATGAGACTAAAATTAAATGCACTTTAATTGCAGCTTGTGCCCTGGTGTGCGTGAGAGGTGAGAAGGATTTACTGAGAGGAAATGATATTTTTAGGCCACGATTTGGTGACGACGCTGCTGTTTAATGAAAGAGAGAAATAATCAAGACAACATTTCAACTTATCAACCCCCCCGAGGGCTTTAGGACGGAGCCGCAGTAAACCGGTGGCTCGAATCAGGAATAGTTCAGACAATATTCCATAAAACTGGATTTTAAATGTCTGTTTTCATGCTGTAAAACAGCTGTAAATGTTCACACTCGTGCAGTGTATTTATTGTCATTATTATTCTATATTATTTGATCTTTTAATCCTCTCGGCAGCTCCTTCATGTGTTGGATTATTTTCATCTTTTCACTCCTTATTCATGCTCTTTACGTACGAACTGAAGTCCGTTTGAGGAACTGTGCCCTGCTCTCATACAGCCATCTCTCTCTTCGTACCATGAAGTAAAGATTTCCCGCAAACCTGCACATGTGAAAAGCACAGGAGGCTTTCAGGCTGTTCACTGCAGTGCTGGGCTGAAGCTGTTCTGCCAGCGATGTCAGTTCTGTACTAATTTAAATGGAAATTATCAGGAAATCAAACCCAGTTTTTGATGCTATTTTTTCCGCTCTAGCCATTCAGTGTGATTACACCTCTGTGCGTAGTTTTTATTGTTGGTGGCGGAGTCCGCCACAGTCAAGATGGCTCATGGTTGCCATCACATGTACAGGGACTCACAGGAAATGATGTGGCATGTAATCCAGCTCCTCAGTAAGCCAGTACCCACGGGTGTCGCCAAATCCACCAGGACTTAAATCTGAAAGCGGAACTTTAAACTCAGAAACAAACAGTACATGTAAACAAAAGTGCTGTTTGCATTCAGTGCTCACCAAAACGCACCGAGCATGCATCCTCGAGGTCAGGCTGAATCCTCATAAAATCTGTAAAAAGTGTATCAAATCTTACATCCATGTGAACGTTTTTAGCCCATAAATTACGTTTGTAATGGTGTTCATTATCTTTATGTGCAATTTTACATTGAAATTAAGGTTTTTAGATGATGATACAAACAAGAATAGTAATAAACACAGCAAACAATCTCTCATGTTTATTTATGCTAAAGTGATCCATGTAAGTCTTATAAGAACAAGTGAGATGGTCTGAGTTTGTGCACTAAAAATAACTTAAAGAACCACAGTTGCTTATTTATTCTGATCTGCAGTTTTTTTCCCTTTAAGAAGTCAGAGGGCTCTTTGAGTCACAGTGGTTTTACAGAGAACCACCATGGTAACCAAAGACCTTCAGAGAACCTTCCTCTCACTGGCTGTGTGAGAAGAGACGGGGAGGAGACGGCTGAGGTGACGGTCTCCAGCCAGGAGAGGAGGGGAGGAGTAGAGGGACTGGGATGGAGGTACGGGCGGAGGAGGGGGCCACTCGGTAAATAAGATGTCTGATTCATGAAGCGGATGTTTTCAAGGAAACAGACTGAGGATGTAGCTGCACTAACTGTACCCTCTGGTTCTCTGTTTTTACAGTGGAAATGAACTGAACTGGACCTGTTCTGTTTAGCTTTGACTGGAACTTCACCTGTACCTGCAGCAGGACACATTCTCCATTGATACACTTCATTTCCCTCTGTCTCCATGCAAACCTCGCTGGCACAGTAACAGTGAGTCCACTTCCAAAATGTCCCACTCATTACTCTCCAGACTCTGAGCCGCGGCCAGTTTCTGCAAAACAGAAATATCATTAAAAAGTGAGAGATGAGGAGAGGATTTAAATGTCCGTCACCACCTTGGACGTGGACAGTTTGTTCACTGTGGTGGAGGACCAGAAACAAGCCGGGTCCATCTATGGCTCATGAAATCTGGAGTGTCCTAACGAGGATCCAGTAGTGTGACAGAATCAGATCAGTGTGTGAAAAACACAACACGGTGCATCGGACTGAACATTTATTAAAGGTATTTCAAGTTCGACAGGCCCTTAAAAGTCTGCTTGCTTATTTTAAAACATGTATCCAAGAACAAAAATGAGATTAACGTCACATTTCCAACACATCCTCACACCATAACGGCACATTTCAATAACTCCCAAAACACGTAAAATATAAACGTAGACTTTTGGTCTCACACGGGACCTGATCACCAACCAACACACCTTTTGTGCTCTGTGCACTACGTCACCTGACTTCCTCTTTTGGTTCCCTCATAATTACAATGGCCATTACAGGTCGCAGCCCAACAATAAACTGAACTATGGGTTATCACGACCGGAGGCGACCGACGTCGTTTCTGGTGCTGAACATGTCCGATTGACTTTCTTAAATTTAATAGAATCATCTGATCTTTAATTATTTGTGTCGTTAACGTATCTACGGATTGTGGAAGCAGTCTTTAATTGAAGATGATGAGTTGAACGTCCTGCTCAGCCCTCACTAGATTTAAACTCTGTTAGCATGTTAGCATACAGCACTTCACAGCATTGCTACTGAATCTGTCCTGTCTGAGTAAAGATACACACACGTTAAGACGAGTTTCTCAAATAAGGGAAATTATGATAAGATCTTTTTTTTAAAAGTCCCTGTTGTCATATTTTTCACACCTTTTAAAACAACATGTTTCTGTGTGGGTGCATAAATCAAAATAACCAGACGTCTATAACAAGTTTCATGCCTCACATGTTAAATCCTCCTGAGAGCCGAGGAAAAAAAGGATCTTTCAGTTTAATTTTTTTTGTGATTTCCTGCCTCTTTGGAGCTAAAACAACAACTCACAATTTAGAATTTTGTAAAAATATTTTTAGTTGAGATTTTTCAGCATGTGGACTAACAATGATTTTACGGTAACACAACGAACTCATAACAGGCTGACAAGAAAACAACAATGTCGATCCATTTTTTAAACGAACCTGAACATTTGGCTCATATCTTCTGTTGAACTACTGAACAAAATTAACATTATTAAACATTCATAACATTGCTATTATTTTTCCTAACAAAAAGTTTAACTGAACTCGACTCCAATTTTATGATTCCTGACATGTTCATGAGCGAGAAAGTATATGATTACCATAGTTAAAAAAACAATAACTTCACAATATTTGACTTATCTTTTCTCTTTGCGTCTCCACTTTGTCTCAGCATGAAAACAAAGTTCCCCTCATCGCACCCAAACACATCAGATACACTGAGCACACCAGGACGAGTTGGGAAGCTCAAACGAGTCAAAACCAAATGTCCACTACAGAGGACACAAATGAATAGGCCGGGTCTCAGGAGGATATGTTCACTCTGTTTTTCTGTTTCAGATTTATTTAAAGCAGACAACAAGGAAAAACTTGACTCCTCTGTCTCCCCAGTGGTGAATCTTTCCTTTCCACCCAGACCAGACTCACTGCCAGTCTCCTGTCTCCCCACTGAACCACATTCATTCACAGCATCGCCTCTTATACTTTTTACTGGACAATATGTCGAGCTTCCCACCTTTTGTGTCATTTGAAGTGAAACCGAAAACACACGAGGACATACAGCATCAGGCAGTATCTGTGAATCTCTTCAGCGATCCAGAGCAAACTCCACAGGCTTATCAGGGCAAATATACCGTCTATTAGTTCAATTTTGGGACAGTTTGTGCTGTAAGTGCACATGTTTGTCCTCACTGGTATCCCTTGTAAAGCTTTAATGCTGCTCAGAAATAGATGCCTTTACGTACAGTACAATTAGCATCCAGAGATGCTAGATGTAGATGTATCCAGAGAGGACAAATGAACTATCAGATAATAGCTGATTTGGATCCATTAAAAAAAAAAAAACGCCTGATCCTGCAAAGCGGCTCGATTCAGTGAAGCAAAGGCACGAGCACGCTGAACGTTTGCCATAACGGTGAACGTATATCACTTTGGGTGAAAAGCCTGAATGTAGCACCTAATGTTTAAAAGCAGCCTTGGCCATTTCTTGGACATTTTGCTGCATGCCTGAAATGTAAAATCATAAAAGCTGTTCACCGTGAACGTCATTAAAATGTTAGCAGCAGGATAAAGACAGAGGAACATGTGCCGTCTGCTTTGGGTCAGCTGAGGTGTGTGTTTCCTCTCCGGCGTCTGAGAACTGGTCTGACCTTTTTCACTTCAACCAAGTCCTTTTAAAACGGACTCTCGCCTTTCTATTTATCCTGCTATTTATGTCCCAATGTGGGGAAGGAGAGTGTGTTTTCTCTGTGTGTGTTTGTATGTTTAGCGCATGTGTGCGCCCTCAGTCTGCGTGTTCAGTCTGCGTGTGCGTCCACACGTGTGCATCTGTGCTCCTGGCATGTATTTGCTGTCATGCCTCTGTGTTGTCAGCGTACGGCTGTTTGAGGGGGTCTACATCTTCACTTGTTTATGTGTGTGTGTGTGTGTGTGTGTTTGTGTTTTCTCAGTGTAAACCAGTAGAAGTGAAGGGAAACTGGTGGTGGAGGGAAAAGTGAATGAATGCTGGTGTTATTTATTTGGTTTGGCGGACTGCACCTTTAGCAGTGAAAAATCACCCACCGTATCACTAATTCCGTCCCGTCCGCCGCTACCTGAGACAAAATGAGCCTGTGTGTGTGCGTGTGTGTGTGTGCGCGTGTGTGTGTTTCAGCAGCCACATTTCACAGCTCCCGGCTGATCTCAGAGCTGCCGAACTGTAAAATGTTTTAATTTGTCACAAACTGCAGCTCACGTGTCCCTGTGTTGATTGACAGAAGTCAGATCCATCAAAGTCAACTCTTCCTTTAAGTTTTCCCAAACTTTTCCCAGCCCTCTGATTGGCTCAGAGGTCTGTGGAGCTACATGAGGACTGCTGTACTGAGTTATCTGTGGAAATATATCTGTAATTCATGTGTTAAGTGGAATACACAGTGACGGTGATTCAGGAGATCCTGTAAAACCTGTGTTAACCAACAGGCTCGTCTCACAAGAGTTTCACATATTGTTTGCATTTACAAACTCAACGTAAAACACCTCTTATTTTCTAAAATATCAGCGTGTACATCGATCACATCCAACTGCCATGTGACCATTAAAAATCCCCTCACCCCGTCGCCCCTCGTACCACTTTAACAGCCTGCTGCTATGGCTTATTTTTCATTTAATCTTCCTCTTCACCTTCTCGTAGGACATTTAATTCTTTTGAATGAACAAGTTTTAATTAACTGTCTTGACGAGCAAACAAGCCCCGAGGCGTTTTATTTGGCTTCTGTTAGCCTCATTCAACTTCAAACAAAGCCCAGATGGAGGAAAAGGACGGCAGGTGCCTGTCAGGCGATAAATGGTTCATTTCAAAGGGTAATTTACAAACTGCTGTTCATCTTTTCCATAGTTCACCCTTCAGTGCCTCGAACACAGGCCAAGTGTGTAAGTGAGTTCCTGAAATGAGACTGACTTGAAAATATTGGACACCATTTAAAATGATTTCATAACATATACACACTTTCCAGATAAAGCCACGTTCCACCCCTCTTTACGTTGAGCTAAAAACAAAAATGCTGTGTATGAAGCACCTGTTTTTTTAGTTTTTATGTCTTTTCACTCACAAATTTAAGTTTCAGGGTAATTGAAGAGCGTTGATTCCAGCCAGTGTACCACCTGCCTGCCCCTCTCTGGATAATAAAAGAGGAAAAAAAACTAAATCTTGGATGGAAAATTTTTGATGGATGGGAAAGCCTCCCACTTATCCCTGAATTTTTCCTAGTCTACAAAAAACCAGTCCGACCAGTTGTGTCCCAGTGCTGCTCTGTTTGCTCTGAACCGGCGTCTCGCTCGCTGCTCGGCACGACTCTGTTGAACAACTGGTTTCCCCGAACCTTTGAAGAGTCACTTTCTCTCATGGTTTGGGGTTTGAAACTTGAAATGAAAACGTTTTAAAAGGGACAGTTATCTGAAGCTCCGGGATATGAAAGTCTTTTTTGTTTGAGATGAAATATGCAGGAAATGATCTTATTGTGAAGAGACAAAAGCCACTTTCATCAGTAAATCTAACAGAATTATATAATGTAGGACATAAACCCCATTTATGTCCCGTTAATGTGCAACAGCATCGACTTTTTAAATGTTTTCATCAGCATAATGAGGAAATATTTTTAATAAACCAGTCTATGAAGGCAGAAAGCTCACTGACAGGGTATTGTGTTGCAACAAAAGCCTGATCAATGTTTTAATGGCAACTCAACTACCCAAGTACCCAAACCTTAAAGTGAATGTGCAGCTCACAGAGCCCCAAACCCTGATTCAAAGTCTGTACGGTACAACAACAGTAACTAGCACAGTGATGAAAGTCTGGATGCATCAACATTCATCTAAAAACTGAGTACTATGCAGTAAATATTACATAGAATTAACATGTAGTCTGGCATTGTGACACTGTCTCTGTTTAGGTGAGCCAGATTTTTGCTCTGTGGGGTAGAAAAGACGGTCTTTCATGTTCTGCGTGTGGATGTAATGGTAAAATCTTCACGTGTTTTTCAAAAATCAGACCTGTGAGCGAGTTCCTCATCGCTGAAAAGCTCACATTTTCTGCCTGGTTTTAGCACAGCGACAGCGATACGCTCAGTGACTGCGTGCCCTGTCCTGAATGAGCCTATAGATACAGGGGCTTCTGGCCAAACTGAGGTCGAGGAGAAATTACGATGAGGCGAAATGCAGCCTTTATGAAAGAAACATTGACTGCACTTGATTGCCTGAGATGATGGAGTCTGGACAGAGAGCGGAGTCACTGCAGCTCGCTGTGGATAAGTGCGTTAAGACACGGCAGGAGGGGGAACTGAAAGCAACAGACCATGTGAAAGAGATGTGGGTGTAAGATCAAGACTTGCATCCGTGCATGGACACACATACACACTCATATAAGCAGGGAAATCCACGCAAAAATAAGCACACGCTCACACGCACACACACAGGTAATTAAGAAGAAACAGAGAAGGAGGAAGAGACTGAGAAAGAGAAGGGAATGAGGAGGAAAGTGATGTGCTGTGACTGTGTGTGTGTGTGTGTGTGTGTGTGTGTGTGAGTCATGCATGAGTACACATTGTTAGAACAGTGAAAATCCTCACAGGTTCCTGGAAGGAATTAAAAGGGCTGACGTGACACCAGGATGCAAGACTGCTCTGCATGGCTGGTCCCACCCCTCTACTGATCCATGTCAGGGTATGTGTGTGTGTGTGTGTGTGTGTGTGTGTGTGTGTGTATGTGTGTGTGTGTGTGTGTGTGTGTGCATCCCGTGGCTCTGTCACACTTGTTCATGGCTCCACCTGAAACAAGCTGCACATTTGAACTGCCGTGGAAGAAGAAGTCCAATCCTTTAGGTACCAAAGTCAGAACAAAGTAAATACCTGTCAGGATTACTTCACAGGAAATCGCTGTTAGATCTTTGTGAAACATGGATATCAAACAGTCCTCTGCAGTGAGGTGAAAAAAAAAAAAGGCTTAAAAAAACCCCAAAACATCCAGAAACATCCATGCAGCTGCCTGAAATGAGCAAAGCCACCATCCAGTCAGAGCCGCCCTTTCAGCCTGCAGGGGTCTGAAGATTAAAGCGTATGTATTAAACGTATTTGGAAGAGGAACTGATGGCTGTCTGTTAAACTCTGACTCTGCTTATGTTGCTCACAACGTTTTTTTAGCCATGCTAGCTGCGTGAGTTTGGCGGTCCAAGTCAAAGTTTGTACACATTCATGTCACAAAGAGGATGAATCCCACGGATTCGGCTGATTTTCCCGGTTGTCACTGCTAGAAGGTCAAAGATTAATTTGATTAATGCTTTGATTTATTATTAAAAAATACCAGCAACATTAACGGCATCAGTCTCAGCTGTACTTTCGTTTGCTAATGAGCAAATGATAGCGTGCTAAAGGAAGTGTGAGCACATTAGCGTTTAGCTCAACCGTGTCTGACAGCCTCAGACCTGCTAGCATGGCTGCAGGCTCTATAAGATGAGAGCTTAAAACTAACATTTCAGCTGTGTTTACTGTCACTGTGAGATACCTCAGCATCACACACACACTCACACACACGCAGCTCTTCTGGTGACATCCTGCGGTGTGTTTACTGCACGTATCAATGCATTCATTAATAGTGGGAATCTTTCACTTCGCTGCTGCTCCTGATTGTTTTTCGTTGCGTTTTCCATGTCCCAGGTTGCCCCCACCACAGCAAAAAAACCTTCCCTCCCAGCAAGCTTCCTCTGTGTTGATTTGATCTTTATTTGGCCTTTTTACCGCAGCTCTTTGAATAAAGCTACTCAGCGCGTTTACGGGAAGCGCACAGCGCAACATCACAACCGGCCCCCTCATGCTTCCAAACTGAGCCTTTCCAAATTGGTTTTCACAAAACCTGCCAATTTACAGGGACGAGTTTAGAAAATCTCTCCCTCTCTCTCTCTTCAGGACAACCTCCGCTCGGAGTCGTGGCCCAGAAGAAGGTGATTCTAAATTTAAACCTGCAAAAAGGTAGCTTTGTAAACCCCAAGGTGGCTTCAGAGGGGAGAGAGAGATCTAGAGGGAGAGGAGGGTGAGGTGGGGGAGGAAAGTTGCAGAGAGAGGATTAAGGAAGAAAAACAGGGTGGAGAAGGAGTGTGTGACGGTGCAGCAGGCTGGAGAGGACGCGACAGAGACGAGATAATTATTTAATGGTTTTGACCAAACCACCTTTTTATTTATTTATTTCATGATAAGTCACTGTTTGATTTCTCCTACTTTATGTGTGACGGAGAGGAGGAACCTCACAAAGAGGAAAGGATAGACAAGAAAGTTATCAGTGAAGTTTTCAGAGTCAGAACCAATCAGACCCATTCAGACTGGATTTCTAGGGGTTCTGTGGGAGGTGGTGATGTAACACCTGCATACGTGGGTGGTCTTTCATCTCCAGTCCAGTAATAATTACAGCATTTACCTCCTGACTTATGGCAAACTCGCTGGTCGTCCTGTCACTTAAATCTCATGCTTAGCGACGTATTTACATTTTAGTTTTTCCTTTGGAAAGAGCTGCGTGTGCTTCATTTGTTTTTGAATGAGCTCATGAGAGGATGTCTAATGTGTTTTTGCTAATCTCATAGACGCTATTTGGGGACCAATACGATGACAGAAAAAAATTTGAGGCGTCTTTTTTTTTGTATTTCTAAGCAGATTCATGGACATTTATTTGCAATAGACATGAGACATAATGAAGGCTGTGTGTCACACGTAGGTGGACGTAGGTGAAGCCGGTGAACGTCAAAATCAAAATGTCCAAATAAGCAGCAAAACCTCAGATGAAAAAAGGGGACCAGTGTCTAACAGTCTAAAAAAACAAAACAAAAGCAAGGTCCAGGGGATCAACAAGGTGCAGATCCACAAACAGGTGATTTAGGAAATACTTTTACAGGAAGTACACCACAAAGTGACAAGGAGCAGGTACATCACATACAAGGGATGAACCAACAAGAACAAAGGGAAGCACACTCACTTAAATAGACTAATCAGACACAGGAGACATGAATCAGACAATCACAAGGGCGGGAAAACACAGGAAATCTGACTTCAAAATAAAACAGGAAGAGGCTAAACTGAAGAGACCAGATCATGACAGAATGGGGCTAAACATAATCGACCCTCACAGGATCAGTTAGAGTCCTGAAGAAAGTCTGTTCATGTGAGGAAGTTCAGCAGCGTGGTGGTATTTCCTTTATTGAGCACGGAGCAAAGCTACAGGCTGGCTACACAGGCTGCGTCTCATGCATCTCATGGACTTGATATGTCTGAATTTAATCAATACAGCCGTCGACACACATCACTTTTATTCAGACATACAACTGCAACCTGATATGTTAAAGGAAAAACTACCAAAGAAGTCTTCTTAAAATCCTAATTACCCTCGAGGTGAAGTTACGCCAAAGAGCAACAATACACAGCGACAAAGACAAGAATGTGTGAAAAATGAAAACACGCAAGAGCTCGAGCGCTGAAACTGTCCGTTTGGATCAGGCCGGTGGCAGAAATGAACAAGTGGCACAGAAACAGAAATGGAGAGAGGGTCCGGAGAGGGAGAGAAATTCCCCTCGCCGAAGGCCTAGGAGCCGCTGGACGGGCGGCGTTCTCTCCGGCCCATGAAAGGTGTGATTGTCCCACAGCTTCCCTGAGCCAGGAAAGTTCCCCCAGCGGCGGTCGGCGGCCCCTCTATCTGCCAGGAACGCAGGGCCGCGGAGAGAAACCTTGTGCCGGTTATGTCAGATACCACGCCGGGGCAGGAGGAGGGGGAGGGGGAGCGATGAGGCATAAGAAAAGCTGCTTTTCAATGTGTTATAAATACATTAGAGAAACACACACACACACTCTGAGGGGACACAGGACACACACACACACACACCGGAGGACCCTAAATGAGGCTGTCGGCTGAATGAAAAGAAGGGCAGCTCTCAATGTGTTTATTTTGACAGGAGGGAGCGAGAGGAGGGGGGGGGGAGAGGAGGAGGGAGGGAGACAGAAATGGAGAGATGAGAGACAGAAAGAAAGAAAGAAAGAAAGAAAGAGACAGAGAGGAGAAGAGGTAGAAGTATGTCAGGCTCGGACATTCCTTCACTTCCAAAACAAAGTCCAGAGACGGCTTGTGAAGAACGCCTCAGTCATGTTTTACAGATGCTCGTTTTAGGAGGGACTTCAATGCAAATATGCAAATACTTTAACCCGGGGGGGGGGGGGGGCAACTCAAGCCGTTTTCTCATATGAACTCTGGACATTGTCCTTCCTCACCTGCTGGAAATCCTGGTTGAGCCGAGCGGTGGCAAAAGTATGTTGCACAACAAAGATGGCGGATGAGGCTCCTGACTCTTTGCGTTTGTATTCTAATAATAGGTGCATGTCTTCAGATAGTTTACTCAGCGATGGGTGGGGTGGGAATTTAAGTAGCCTTCAGGCCCGAATGATTATTCAAATGCAGCGTGGGCTGGCCCAGGGGTTAACTGATCCCGCTCTGCTGTGAAGGGCACGGCTGCATGAGCACACCGGCCACTGCCACATGTCAGCTTAACAGTTTCTTCCTTCGGGAAAAGGTGGATTATCAGATATTTAGTGATCGCCATGCACTTAACATCTATTATAGCTGAAGTTTCTGTATACAGGCGAGCCCTCTGCCACGAGAGCCGCTCAGGTTAGCTTGGCGTTGGTTTGCTGTCGGGACGTGTTGATCATAGATTTCTGGTCGCGGTCGATCTTCATTTTAAAACAGTTTTGAATCAGGAGCCTCTGCAGCTCGTGCAGCTTTATGCTTCCTCCTGCTAATAGTGCTTCAGTGTTGCAGGGCTGCACTTTTTTTTTTTTTGCGGTTACCATCAATCCATTATTACAGAATCATCCCTCATTCACTTCTACGGCGCCTGCAGTGGCTCAAACTGTGCGGTTGTGTGTTTTCAACCTGTGCTGTGAAAAGAAGTGGAGCTTGTCTGAGCGTGAGAGGCTGTCAGGATCTCCTCAAGGAGCCCTGTTCAGCCGCACACACCCTCAAACACACACATACACACACATGTGCACACGCACACAGAGTCCGGAGCCAGCAGACATAGTAGCACTCATTCATCCTCTGGCAGCAGCCGCCTCCCCCCTCCCTCCTCCACCACTGGCCTTCAATCCTTCCCCCTGCTTTTTTCGTCCCTCCACCCTCCTCTTCTTCATCAACCCCCTCCTCAGACCACGTCCATTTTGGGGTTTGGGGAGGTAGAAAAACAGTCTGACGGATGAACAGACAGGATGGATACATCCATAACACAACCTGGCCCATTAAGGACACCAGCACGCGCCAAACCATATTAGCCTGTGTCCACCGGCGATCTGTCCCAACAGTCCGGCCTTGTTTTTCTCTGTTTTCAGTGGAAAGTACACACTGCTGCACTGCACACAACAGAGCTGCAGCCAGGGTGTATTTGTAGTAGTGATTCAGGGCATCATCTGTCTGGATGCTGGGGACTGGTTCAACCTGCTCAAGTGTCCTTGAGCAAGACACCGAATCCCTTCCAGCTCCAGCGGTGGTCATCTGTAGATGTGACTGGCCTCTGAATGTCCTTCCAGAGACTGAGCTATTACAACAAATGGAATATCAAATCTAAAGTTTGGCACTCGGACGCTTTGTGGTCTTCAGCTCAGCTGTCTGCGGTCTGTGTATGACCTACAGTTACTACAGTGTGTTCACTCTTTCCCCAGATGAGCGGGTTCATGTGAAGCCAGGTGAGGAGCCACTCAGGTGACACGTGGGCTCCTCAGAAGCAACAGAAACAGTAAAGGGGGGATTCATCTCTCGTGTGTGGGTGTTTACTTTAACCCCCTGACAATCGTGGCAGCACAATGGATGGCTGGAGGGCCACTAATCTGTCTCAGCTGGGTGCTGCAGCTCTCAGTGGATGTGTGTGTGTGTGTGTGTGTGTTGCTGTTAATTGGCCCTAGCCAGGGGGTCTCTGATTGGGAGGCGGTGGAAAAACAAATCAGCTGCAGTAACAGGTTGGTGAAAGTGTGAGGGACCTTTAGATTCCTCTGTAACATGTCAGTGAGTGGGTGGAGGTGGGGGTGGGGGTGGGGCTGGTCTACAGCTGTCAGTCATCCCTCATCTGGAGATCCTGACCTGAATGAATTTTAAAGATGTCGTCAAACTCACAGGTCACTGCAGTTTTTTTTCCCGGAAACAACGATGGAATCTGATTCTAATCATAATGAAAATACTGTAGATCCACTGATCAATACGTGCACTTTCATCTGATTAATTCATAGTAATAGTTACTGCAAACTAAAGTCTTTCATCAGACATTTTCCTACAGACGAACAAACAATTCAACAAATAAAAGAAGTGAAAGTAAAACACCATTAATGAATGAATGTGTGTGTAGGTTTAAATGGGACTAACTTTAAGTGTCCTGCAAGCTTGATTGTGTTAATCTTCATTTTAATGTCATTTTACATTATATTTCCTCACAATGCTGCACAGTCTGTGGATGAAGCATCTTGCTCAAAGGCACGTCAACAGCGGCTGATGAGGGAGGAGAGAAACGTCCACTTTCCCTGCCCTCACTGTGCAGCGCTCCACGGATTCAGACCTGATCTCTAACCTCTTGGCTACTTTTGTCATGGCCCCAGCGGTTATACTGTCCTTACCTTCGTGTGTGTGTGTGTGTGTGTGTGTGTGTGTGTGTGTGTGTGTGTGAATGTGTGTCCAGCTGTACACACAACCAGCTAATGAACTCTAAGTGCCTGCAGTTGTCATTCTGGTGCGACCGTCTCAGGGCCTTCAGTCAAAGGCCACAAAGCAGCTTGATTTGAGTGAAGTCTGAACTGGTCCATGCAACCTTCCTCTGATTCGTATCCTAATAACAATTTAAGCTGATTTAATTTAATTCAATGCAATACTTTTAACTGAGGACCTCCTGTATTTTGAGCAGCTGCAGATTTAACCCTGATGTCCTGTTTGGGTCGTCTTCATCAGGTCAAAGAACATGAACGTGAATGTTGTTTGATCAGCTTGATGCTCGCTGTGTTTGAGCTGATTTCATGACGTGACTGATGACAGAAATGATCAGTGTTGCACTTTATGTTCGGAGCTAAACATCACTTCCTCTGCTGCCTTATACACAGTGGGTGAACAGCAGACAGGTGAGCAGACAGACAGGTAGACTTATGATAAACTGTACACAGAACGGTTCTAATGCGCTCACACACAGTCACGTATCGTACACTCCAACGCACAAACACATCCATGTTAGCGTCCATAGTGAAACCAGTAAGGGGTGGGGCCTTCAGCATGCACACCTGTGATGACTGATAAGATAACTGCAGGGTATAGTGTGTGTGTGTGTGTGTGCGCAGATGAAAAGTCATATTTCTTTGGTTCCTCTCTGTGAAGACAAACTGTGCAGTCGGCCTCCAGGCCATCACACTCGCACACAGGGATACTGTCGGAGCTCCTCGGCTGTCTGATCCACTGATAAAAAGTCAGTCAAAGCTAATTTGATTTTCGGTTGGTAGGATAATAAACAGTCAGAGATTGTCTGTGTTGTAAACAAAGATTAATTCTCTGATTCGCAGCAAATATTTGCAGCAAATAATCAGTGTCATGAGGATATTTGCCAAGTCATGGCTGTCTTCTTCATACTTATCAAGTCGAGGCCAAGTTTTATTTATGTTTGGTTTACTTCAGCATTTCACCCTAAAGCCACATCAAAGCAGAATCAGTTCCTAATCAAACCTATTTGGATTTATTCAGATGTATCCATTGCTGTACATTAATGAACGGAGAGATTCAGCAGAGACTTGGAGATAAGTTAATTCACCAACATGGACCAGAGTCTAAAATAAACCCTCTCACACTTGGATGAATGCACACTTGCAACACGAAGAAGCACATTATTTCTTGTAGATTTGTGGGCTAAATAAATTTATTTTTTCACAACAGGCGGCTGTGCCTTTATTTCATAGTTGACAACAAAGAGACAAACACAAATTTGGGGAGAGAGGATGGGATGACATGCAACAATGGTCCCAGTCTGGGATTGATAGCATGACTGTTCATGACTGTTTTTAGAAACCAGGGTAAACTGGCCGGCTCCTAAATGTGTCAGAAAAGCTGGCAGAAGAAGTGTAATTTTTCACAACGTAGTGTTTAATGTGCTCTGATAGAAGGATAAAAAAAACCTGAACAGATGGAGTGAAGTCTGACTGGGAGTCAAAGTCCTGGTTCTCACCCAGTCAGCCCCAAACCCCCAGTATAAAGTCAGCTCTGGGTGTCAGAGCAGAGCCAGATTCAACAGGGCGGTCTGACACATTGCTCCATCAGATTCTGTCATTTGGCAAAGGATGGAGACCCTGTCTTCATCCATCTGCGAGCCAGAGACAAACACAGCCTCTGACATGCCCTCTGTGTGTCTTTATGTGCGTGTGTGTGCAGACATGTGTGTGTATGTCTCAATGTCGGTGATTTACAAGGCAGCGGACAGTAGTGGCTGTCATGTCAATTCAAGTAGTGTTGTCTTAAAGTCTGGCCAGTAGCTCTTGCTCCACACACACACACAACACATGCTCTCCAGATGTTGGTGAACATTCCTGAAGGTCTCATCACATCTGTGGACATTGTATGTCTCTTCACACTGTCCTGACACTGTCACAGTCCAGTTCCCGGTTTGTTCAAACTGAAAGCAGCTCTGAAGAAACGGGACATCCACTCTGCTTCAGGACTGAAACGCTCTCTAATGACTCTCTGCTGTCTGAAAACTGTGGCTGGATATGAAGCCAGACTGTTATGGTCCCTCTGGTGAATCCTCAGGGACGTTGGGATAAGACACTGACTCTTGAAGGCGCTCTTTGCTCGGTGGCTCCTTCAAAACATCTTTCCAGCGTCTGCATATTGTCGTGGAATCCCTTGTGTTTGTTTTATATGTGTAACTCTGCACACAGATATTTATAAGCCTGCGTCCATCTTGTTTTGCTTTGTGTTCACACTGCGGTCACGGCAGAACAGCTTGGGTGTAAGTGCCTTGCCCACAGGTACCTCGGCATGTAACTGTCAAGTGCAGTTATGGGCAGTTTTCCAATGATGAGGGGTTTCCAGGAGTAATCGCTTCGCCTGGGGAGGAACAACACAGTGATTAGAGTTAGTTTGCATGTTGGAGTGGATTTAACATCAGAAAGGATGTTTGACATCCTTCTGGTCTGGGAAGTGAAGGTGGCTTTGTGGACCAAAGATTAAGTGATGCAAACAAGCCGCGTGGGGGTTTCCCATCTGTCGCTACTCGCCAAGCTCAAGGCCCATCATGATTACAGCCAACCTGAGGTTCCCCACAGACAAACGAGAAGCAGAGCGCAGTACGATGTCCTGAGGATATTGTCGTTCACACCTCCTCTGCTGCATATCCAAACATCCTGGAAGTACAGACGAGAAGCAGGAGTCTGGCCTGTAACACAGCGTTTTAACCTCTGACAGACTCTTACGGCTGCTGGATCCACTGGAGGCTCGATGTAAGCAGACAACGCACCAAACAAAGCAACGCTTTTCAAAACCACATGACTTTTATTTTGAAATCCGCCACGCATCATGTTACAGAGTGCCAGCAGGTGCTCTGTGTGTAATCATAACAGAGACAATGTTACTCACGGAAATTAAGATAAGATAAGATGAAACTTTAATGATCCCTGAAGGGAAACTGGGTCAATGCAAACAGAGACGGGATGCGGCAAAGAAAACTAAAACAGGGACAAGAAGCAGAGGAGGAAATAGAGCAAACGCCATGAGTTTAGCTAATGAGGGATCATGTCAGCATTTAATTATTCAAGCTGGATCAGAAAGGTCTGCATGAAGAGTCACTTTCTGAATTTCTGTAGTTCCCTTTGAACTTTTATTATTAAAAACGAGTACAGAAGCGTTCGCACGCAGCTGAAGTTAAACATTTTGCTCTGGGGCACATTAACAAACATCAAAGAAGGAGCTCTGTCTGAGGGAGCGACTCAGGGATTACAACCAGCAACCTTCTGAGAAACCTGCTCTCCTGACCTTTAACCTGCTATCGATGACGCTTTGAGGCCGCCCGCTGTCATTTTTTTAAAATGCCATGCATCTGTTGTGTCCCTGAGTCGATGGTCCTGCTTTGATCGATACTGTTCTCCCTGTCTGTCCCTCACCACACACACACACACACACACACACACACACACACACACACACACACACACACACACACACACACACACACACAGTCAGGTTAAATATAATCAGCCGCCTCCTCTGTGCTCGTCTCTCAGGCCAGCGGCTTTATCTCGGGTCTCTTTGCAACACCCACGGTCGACAGAGCAAAGTCCAACAGCTTATCTGTGCCTCTGCTGGCCAGTGGCGCTGTCTGTCTGTCTGTCTGTCTGTCTGCCTGCCTGCCTGTCTGCCTGTCTGCCTGTCTGCCTGTCTGCCTGTCTGTCTGCCTGTCTGTCTGTCTGTCTGTCTGTCTGTCTGTCTGTCTGTATGACTGACATACTAACTGACTGTTGCATGCACTGACTGTCTCTCTGTCTTCTTCGCCGGTTGCAGCTCTACTTGTCACAATGTCTCTCTGTCTCTCAGCTTTTTGTCCATGTGTCTGTCTGCCAGGTCAAACTGTGTCTCAGCCTCCTGCAGCTTGATCTGACTGTCACACACACACTCTCTGATGGTCTCACTCCATTTCATTTCCTCTCATTTTGCTGTGTTTGTAACAGGTTTGCGTCGCTGGGATCCATTCTGTTCATGATTCACCTGCTACAGATGCAATACAAATAATTCCTCGGCGTGACTAAGTGCAATGTTTAGGGCTGCACCTAATGTTTGTTTTCATCTGATTAGTTGGTTAATTGTTTGAAATGAAGGATTGTAAATTCCCCGAGCTCAAACTGATGAATGAATCGACTGAATGAATCACACGAAACGGAAAAAAGCAGCGAATCCTCACATCATAGAGACTCTTACCAGGACATGTTTGGCATTTTTGTCGATTTGACGACTGATTTTCTGTTGATTGACTGATTTAAAACCGCCTGATTGAGTCGTCCCTGTTCACATTTCAGCCTGTTGAAAGCCTCTCGTACAATTTTGGACAAGTAAGTATGAATTTGTTTAGCGATCGGGCTCAGCTTGTTCTCCCTGACTTATGAGCTGTCTGTCTTCTTCTTCTTCTTTACGAGCAGCAGTCTGTCTTAATGTCTTTGTGTCTCTTTGCAGTCCATCTGACTGTCTGTCTGCCTGCTTAACTGACAAACTGTCTGTCAGCCTCCCCGTTTAGCAGCGACAGTCTCTCTGACTGTCTCTTTGACTGTCTCTCTGACTGTCTTTCTGACTGTCTTTCTGACTGTCTCTTTGACTGTCTCTCTGACTGTCTTTCTGACTGTCTTTCTGACTGTCTCTCTGACTGTCTCTCTGACTGTCTTTCTGACTGTCTCTCTGACTGTCTCTCTGACTGTCTTTCTGACTGCCTCAGTGTTGAATTGCAGCATTTCATATATTCTGCTTTAAAAATGACTGTTTATAAATGTCTTTGTGTCAATTTTTAAACTTCTTGATTAGAACTTACTTCATTTTAAACCCAATTACCTTCGTATTACCTGTTACAGGTGCTGCAGACATAATTCATCCTCATTATCAGCTTCATGTGTTTGGTGGAGTCCACAGTGTCTGATGAAAAACATGCTTCTTTCACTGTCTAACTAACTATCTATTTTTCAAAAAAAGGGAGAGTATGCCCTGAGGGCTGAACTGAAAGTGCTCCCTTCCTTCTCCCTCTCTCGCTCCCTCCCTTCAATTCCCTCCCTCCCCTCAGGCAATAACAAGTGTAAACAGTAGATCCACCTAACAGGATCCAGGATGCACAGCCTCATTTGCATTGCACATCTTGAAAACATGCACCACCCATTTCTTTCTTTCTTTCTTTCTTTCTTTCTTTCTTTCTTTCTTTCTTTCTTTCTTTCTTTCTTTCTTTCTTTCTCTCAGTGCGTGCTTGGGTCAGTTTTTCATGATGACTTCAGAATCAACCACCTGCTGATTGGAAAAATCCTCGCTGCACTGCTGCACACTTGTCAGCTCATTCTGGCTTTCTTGTTTTATTCTTCAGTCAGAGCTTAAGCTGTTTGCTGAAACACAGTCTGAGCGTGTTTGGCCCACAGAGCGAGCAGCTTTTTAAAGTACCACAGTGGCTATAATATGATGACATGAAGGTTAGACATAAAGTAGAGCAGAAAATATGTCACATTTTGCACGAAACCCTTTCATTTCAGCACAGAGGCTCTTTGTGCAGGTGTGCATGCTCACAGGCTCCACACTGGATTTGCTGTCACCAGCAGTTGAGCCTGAGGGCAGCTGTCATCAAGTGTTCAACGGGGCAAACTGAGAGACTGTTGCACCTCAGGAGACAAATATCCATTATGCTGAACATGACAACAGCGTCGCCCTCGCACACGTCTGAAGGCCACACCGACGCTCTGCAAAGCTCCGTCAAGACTCTCAGTGCCAGCAATTATGCAAAACGTGACACAAAGTGATTTGACTTGATAAGATCTTATCTGCGGGAAGTCTTTCCCACCAAAAGTTCACTTCACTTCACTTAAAGCTGCGTTTTACATCTTCATCCGTCATCATATGAGATGACGAGACAGACTATCAGTGTTAAAATGAGCGCTTTGCTTCAGCTCGTCACAAAAGTAGACAAAAGTTTGAAAAGTCTTTCTAAATCAATTAAGTGGAGAATTAATTGAGTTATTTAATATAAATGATCAAGTAAACTTAAGCCAAGTGAATCATACTGACAGCGATGCACGACGCGTCTCTTTCGCTCCTGTTTCTGTATGATGGGCTGCCCACAGAGCGACTGGCCCACCTGGATTTCTCCCAGTGCTCCCAATGTCCCAAACTTAACCTTATCTGCATGTGCAGATATTAAAGAAAGAGAGTGTCTTAAAAACAGTGTTACTGAACTCAGTCTGGTGAATCAGTTTGCAGGATCATCCAGTGCTGACGCTGAGAATTCAGCTGCGCTTTGCGGCTGCTTCTCTTGAGCTCATTTACCAAAAGCTGCACCTTTACCGACACTGATCTTCATCACGGTGAACATACTGTTAACACTAAAATGTCATGAAATGAGATATGAAATGTCAAAAAAGCAGAAGGCGCGCACAGAGAAAGTCACACCGGGAGAAACGAGGCTCTGGATCCAGAGAGAAGACGACATGTTGGTCTCATTTGAATCCCAAACCCTCACCAAGCCACAGCTGAGCCTAAAGCTAACCAAGCTTTGGTTAACGTTGGAAGGCCAGGAAGCAGTTTCAGTCCCTTCACTGCCAGACTTCACTGTCCTGCAGAGTCCACCACCCACACAGCCCTCAAACATCTCCTGACTGGTTCAGACCTCCTCTTCTGGATGTCTGAAACAGACTCAGAGATGAGGCAGTCATGGCCAAAACGACACACGGTTACCTCCATTTTTTAGTATTTTCCTGTTTCATATGAAGCTCACAGGAGACAGTCCACAAACTGACTTCGTTTGGTCAAATGATTGTGACGTTGATGTGAAAAAGCAGCATCATTGCGCCGTGTTTCCCTTGTTACTGCTACAACATTTAGATTTTATGAGATCAGCCTCTACATTTATGAAAAAACAGCAACAATGTGTGGATAAGACAGAAATCACAGACACCTTAACAAACTCATATCTTTCAGCTGAGGTTGTTCCGGCCGATCGTGAGAGGAGATTCGTTTATTATGACATCCAGACTGTTATCAGCAGTCGGGATTTTCTAAGAAACTCGCGGTTGGAAACTGGGTCAGCTGAGGGTTACAGATACACCTGAAAGGTTACGAATGTGAGGGTCACGCTAACTGCTGCATTGTTGCTCCTTCAAAAAGCTCAACCACAGCATGTTATCTGTGGATAGACTAATCTGTTTTCCTTCATGAAGCCTGCGCTGAATGTGACCACTATCAGTGTGGTCACCTGATTACTGCGAGGGGACGTATCAGAGTGACATTTTAGAGCTGGCCAGGTTAGTCATACCTGGAGCAGCCGGGTGTGTGTGTGTGTGTGTGTGTGTGTGTGTGTGTGTATGTGTGTGTGTGTGTGCGTCTTTGTAGCTGTGGAGACTGTATCAGGCGGGTGCTGGCCTATCTTATCAAGCCAACTGCTCTGAAGGGACTATTGTGCATGCAAGGTGACGAACTGCCTTAGATTCCCACTCAGTAACCATTTCTTTGAGGTGTGTGTGTGTGTGTGTGTGTGTGTGTGTGTGTTGGGCTCTTTTAGAGGCCCGTGTATTGATGTTGTATCATAAAAACAGTGAAATTATCAGAAAAAGGCTCGGGTTACTCCAGCAACAGGTTCCATAATGTGTTCCTTAGCTTTGAGATTCATTGATCGAAACTGAAGTTAAACAGTGAGGCTCACATGTCGAGTGTCAGCGTGTGTGTTTGTGTGTGTGTGTGTGTGTGTGTGTGTGTGTGTCGCTGCTCCTTGGGGCTCACAGCTGCCCGGCTTAACGTGACTGAGAAGAAAAGGCAGCGACAAATACGTGACTCCGACAACACGGGCCCGGGTTGAGCAACCGCCAGGGGACAGACAGGCGGACATGCAGAGAGACAGGTAGACGGGAGGCCTGGCGACAGGCAGGGGAGCAGCAGGCCAGGGGAGCAGCAGGAACCAAGATCAATAATCAACTGAGAAGGAACCATCAGGATGGCTCAGGAAAAAGCCCCAATTTACGATGTTTTCCTGTGTCAGTATCCCGTCTTATTCTCTTAATGTTATACAATAGTGATTCAGCAGGTTTTCATGCCTTTAGGGAAAGCTCCTCTGAGGTGACCAGGAAGTGTTTGACGTTTGTTTGTGATAAACAGGAAAGGATCGGACCGAGGAGGAGCCGCAGAGGTGAAGATTAGAGAGCAAAACATTCTGCCTCGACTTTCTCTCTGTTTGTGTTTTGCTGGCTTGCTGGTAGTTTTTCTAGTGCAGGGTCAGAGGCAGGGCAGTAGTTTTTGGAGTGGTCCGGGTCTCGCTGTGTGTGTGTGTGTGTGCGTGTGTGTGCCGATGGCCTGTGCAGAGGTCTGCTTTGAGGCTCTCAGTGTGATCCAGCAGTGTTTAGTCTACCAGCCCTACATGTCACACACCACAGTCATTTGGTCAGGAGCTGTTTCAACAAGACGCTGCTATTCCTGCAGCGCCGCCTCGCCAGCCAGGTGAAAAAAAAAAAGAGTCGTGATTGATTGATTGGCCGAGTCGCCAAGGTCCTGCCGTGACGTAGAAACTTTTATCTGCCTGGCTTTCACGAGAGCAGTTTATTAGTGCAGCATTGACTGGCTTAGAGATTATAAAACCTAAAAATTGGATGACATGATTTTAATGTGATGGTTTCCTTTTACGGTTTTATGAAATTTCAAAAGAAAAACAAACGCACCATTTCTCCCCACATTTTTTGCCTTTTTAATAAGAAAAATGAAACATGAATCATGTTAATCACATTTAAACCAACAGAAACAACAACAACAAAAAACAATATATTATATCAGCACACGTTCAAAGTTTGAAAAGCAACATAGCTTAAATAAAAGACATTTCTCTTCGAAACTAAAATGCTCCACGAAGGACATCGTGTGACCTGAAGCTTCTGCGTCCTTCGCTGGTTTTCAGAATAATCCTTCACTACATCATCAATATTGATCTCTTATCAGATCAGCGGTCGTTTGAAGAAAAGGCACTTTTTGGACACTGAGGGTCATTTGACACCCTTTGACTTTGTCACGCTGATCCCATTGAGCTGATGCATTGACAGCGTTAGGGGGAGTTCCTAAGTATTGTTGTAACACACACAAACACACACACTATCAGCCCACCTGGCCAGTGGGAGCTCCATAGTGCAAAGTACTGTATGTAAATCCTCCCGTAGTGCATCTCTCCTCCACTCCGCTGTTTTAGTAACTGACTGAACCCCCCCTGCACCTCACCAGCTCTTCAACACGTGACAGGCTGCTGAGAGCCATTCGGTTGAAACGCTCTTGTCAAGGTAACAACAGGAAATGATTGTGGGAAATGAAAAACATAAACATGAAATGTTATTTTTTTTTTTAGTCTTTACCACAGTTACTTTGCCTCTTTCCTTCTGGCTGCAGAAGACGTCTTAACTTCTGTTTCCTCTGCGTTCCAGCAAGGACAGAAAGGCTTCATTTTCTTCATATCAACCAAAGTACAGACTTCATGAGCTACATCTACATTGACGGATCTGACAGAAATGACGGAACGTAGTGTGAAATGCTGTAACAAACACACCAAAAACTGCAGTAACACCTGCCTGAAGCAGTAACCTGAAACTTGCCTTCTTTGGATTCAAAAACCTCACATTGGGGTTGTAACTGGTCAACAGAGCACTATACAAGATATATTAAACTTTATTCCCTTCATAAATAAATGCAAATATCCTTTTCCCCCACATTACCTCTATTTACATTTTGTACAAAGCCAATTTCACCACGTGCAGTGCTGCTGCGACAGGTACGGACTTCTGTTGGCTGTTTCCTTTACACACAGACCAGTCAAATGTCTTCATCATCACTTAAGACTTCCAATCGTCCGGCTTCACTTCTCCGTCCTCCGTGTAACCAACCAGTCTCCATGTTCGTCAGGTTTGGCAGAAGATCTGCCTCTTAGACGGCAGCCATTTTAGATGTGAGTCTCTTCCAAGGCCACTGGACGTGAGCCAGAGAGGGGCCGAGAAAAAAGAGGAAGATGAAGAGAGCTTGGGTGTCCATTTTAGAAAAGGCAGAGAGAGAGAGAAGCCTCCATCTTTGCTCACCTCTACAGACAGGTGTGTATGTGTGTGTGGGGGCGGTGAGTGTCCACATTAGGAGGCGTTGAGCACCGAGCGGCTGTACAGATTTTGGTAGTAAGCGCCTGAGTCCATGGTGGCTGGCCCTGGGCTGTCGTAGATCTGCTTCGCTCCCACAGGTGAGCTGCCGGTGTAGCTGTTGTAGGCCATCACCTGGTCCTGGTAGGACTTGAGGTCCATCTTCTGCTCGTTGGACATGAGGTTGGTGATGGAGAAGGGATGGTTGAAGTTGTAGTGGGGGTCCAGGGACTTGAGAGTGTCACTCTGTAAGTCCATGTGGTGCTGCATGGTACTGGGCAGGAGGTGGGTGTTACCCACTAAAGACTGGGAATGGAGGAGCAGGTTGGAGGAGGAGGAGGAGGTGGCTGAGAGGGACAAGGAGGATGGAGCCATGGAGGACGAGGTGGAGGAAGAGGGGGGCAGAGAGACAGGCGGGCTGTGGAGGTGTGAGGAGGACAGCGGCGGGCAGTCTAGAGGAACCAGGGAGTTTCGGGGGTGCGGCTGGTCGTCGGAGGAGCCCGGGTGAGAGTTGTCTGAGTGGGCGGAGTCGGCTTCCTCTGACCCCCCTGTGGGGCTGTGATCCTCCATCTGGGAGTCTCCGCTGTGGCCTCCTTTCCCTGAGCCCTCCTGGCTCTTGCCTGCTTTCTTCGCCATCTTGTCCTCGATCTTGAAGCGTTTCTGGCGCCTCAGGTAGCAGCCGTTCTCGAACATGTTGCCTGACTGCGGGTGCAGAGTCCAGTACGAGCCTTTGCCCGGCTTGTCCGGCGAGCGAGCCACCTTCACAAAGCAGTCGTTGAAGGAGAGCGAGTGGCGGATGGAGTTCTGCCAACGCTGCTGGTTCTCGCGGTAGTACGGGAACAGGTCCATGATCCACTGGTAGATCTCGTTCAGGGTGAGCATCTTGCTGCCGCTCTGCTGGATCGCCATTGTGATGAGGGAGATGTAGGAGTATGGCGGCTTGGCGTGGGTCAGGGAGCGTCGGTAGGGCTTCGGGGGAATATCCTTGGGCCCGGCCCGGCTCAGGGTTGCAGTGGTGGGGTACCCCAGCTGGCTCATGGACTGCCCCATGTTCTGGTAGTGGGACAAGGAGCCCAGGGAGGCCGGAGCAGCGGGGCCCAGCTGGGTTAACGGGCCCGAGCTGAGGGAGGAGGGCACAGGGGAGAGGGACATGTGACCGGGCCCGGAGCCCATGGAGGCCAGCGGGGAACTGCTGAGGCTGGAGCTCGGGTATGCCATGTTCATGCCTGCAGGCGAGGCGGTGGCTGGATTCAAGTTGATGTAGCTGTTGATGGTGCCCATGGAGCCCATGGAGCCCAGACCAGAGTTCATAGTGCTGGGAGAGGAATACATCTGGAGGAAAGAGGAACACAACATCTGGTTATTGACCAGGGAAGGAAATATCATGCACACACATGCAGCCACAATTACAGCCAGTGTAAATAACAGAATAAAATAAATTAATTATTTCTAAAAATTTAGAAAACAAAGAACATGCACGTAGTTTCAAACTGATATTAACTGAACTGGTACATTAAAATCTTCCTTTAAATAGAAGAGTGAAGCGGTTTAACTCTCCATTTAAAAAGTGCCTCCTTATCAATGCACAATGAAGCTCTCAGTGCGCGCAGAGGACATGGATTTCACACGGCGATGTTAACCTGAAAATGCGTAAAAAGCGCGTCACGGTGCCCCTGGGCTCAGACGGCCTCCTCCACTGCTTCCGTGGAAAAAACAAGTCAACCCAACGTTTACGCGCGGCTGGAGGAATGTGATGGGCGATTTTTTCATCAAAGATGAATAATTCAATGTTTAATATCTCAGTTCTTTTCTGGGGAAATCTCACACATGAGGGGGAATAATCGAAAAAATAGAATCCAGGCGGGCAGACGGTATCTCGGCCCGTTTACTCATCGTTGGTTAAATATTATCAGACTCCTCTAATTTCATCAGGTCGAGGTGAGAAGTGACGCTGCTGATGGAATCAACCCTAATTGAATTAGTGAGAGAAAAAAAGTCTTCTTGCATTTACACCTGAGCTGTCGCAACACCTCGGCGGCTGCGGGGACACAAAGGAAGAGGATCCACTGATGAGCAAACGCCTCCAAAAAGGCCCTGAATATTTAGAATTATGGTTAGAAAAGCGACTTAATTACATTTTTTAAATCGAATAATAATTTAGTGGCTTGTGAAAATAGCTGTTGCTGTTTTTTATTTTTCAAAAATGTTCCTAATTTTACAGAAGAATTATTTTTGGGGCCCTTTTGAAGCATTCTTCTCCGGATGGTTTTTCTCATATTCGTCCAAAAACGCACACACAAAAAGCGCCTCAGTGTCATTCGATCGAATTTAAAGTTATTTTAATTCTCACGGTATTTGTTTAATAAGATTTTAAAGTTAAATCTTTGTAATGTTTCTCCAAAAGGTTTTCAGCCGTTTTTCGTTCCGCTGGAAATCTGCGCCAATTTTCTCTTTTCACTTCCAGGGAAAACCTGAGACTTATCGAGCAGTTTACAACAAAAAGAGATATTAAGAGTGTGGTTCGGCGATATTTTGAGGTGTGATCGTGTCTTTACCTCACTGGCCTCGCTGTAGAAAGTATTCCATTCTGGTAGATCATGGGCTTCCATCTTCACAGAGCTCAACATCCCCAACAGCAGTCAAGTCTGGAGGAGAAAGACTATCTAAGCCCAGAATTTAAAAACACGGATGGATCAAAAATAAATACAAAATCCTTCGCAGAGTTGGACGTTTTCGGGAAAAAAATCCAAACAGAAACGTGTCTCCCTTTTACCAAGAAAGAGGGAGAACAACTCTAGAGTCACAGAAGTGTGAGGAGAGAGTGACGCGGCGCTCCTGCGAGTAGTAAAGTCAATATTTCTTATTTGTCAGTCATCCATTGTTTCATAAGTTTAATCTTGTTATGGCTCAGCAGATGTTGACTTCTTCTTCTTCTTCTTCTGGCCCCTTTCCTTCTGTCCGGGACGCGGCAGGCGGAGGTGCAGCGCGCAAATACAGTAGAAAAAGCTGGACGTCCTCCTCTTATAAGGTGCCGGTGGGTCCCGCCCCGCCGCTCACATTTGAATACCGTGTCAGGATCCAGGAAGGGCCCCGCAAAAAGGCCGATGTGGCCCCCTGGCGTGCTGTATATTGGCCCGGCGGCAACACCGGGGCCACCCGGACGAAAGACATGTCCCATAATCCTCCAGAGACAGAGCTGAGAGGGTTTGCTTTAAGACAGCAGCTCAGTTCATGAGCGCTGGACGTTAATGTGGCCAACAGTCACAAATCCAACAGCTTATGAAAGAATGGGTTTTTTTTATAAGAAGATGAACGAATTTGACCAAAAATGCAGTAAAGTCACTTCCCTTCAACCCAAAACAACTTGATCAAATGAAGCTTTTCTGGAATAAATTCTCATTTTTCAGGTTTGGAGAAATTAAATTAGAAAACGTTTGAAAAGGTGAAATTGTACCACACGATCGACGGAATATTTCACTTCATTTTGCAAAAAATACCACATGTTGAACTTTTACTGAGGTGAGGAGGCAGTTTTGTGACATGTGTGCGTGCGTGCGTACATGTGGGTGTGTGTGTGTGTGTGTGTGTGTGTGTGTGTGGTGAGGGGCGTGAAAGTCGTTAATTCCCTCGGCTATCACTTCTCTGGGGCTATGACGCTTTTAACACATTGTCTGGGGCCTTCATTGTTGTAACTGCCAAACTTTCAGATTCCGGGTTTTGATAATATTTTCCTGATGATCTTGAAAAAATAAAATAAAATAAAATAAAATAAAAAAACAAACAAAAACGACTATAAGGGAAATATTTGTCCACACAGAATAGAAGAAGTTCCCACAGATGACCCTTCCCAGGATTAAAATGCTCAAATCAGCAGGTAAAATAAGATCACTAAAAGTAAAATAAAAGACATTATACTAAAGAAAGTGCTCACTGAGTACATTGTGCCATCATTCACTATTCAATCTTTACATTTTGTTCGGCTCCATTTGGCTCTCTGAAGGTTTCCTGGATGTTCACGTGCGTAAATTTGGCTCAGTGAAATGAGAAGCGCGTCTCCATCGTCTTTTTTTTGTTTCTCCAGAGAGGCTTTCGCGACCCGACGCCACAGAGAACTTCAATAAATAATGTAACCCTGGTGTGATGCATGAGGCCGGGCCCCTGTGTTGTGGAATACACATAGGCCCGGAGCAGACGGAGGCCCGTGAATGTCAATGCCTCCGCCTAATGGCCAGTCAATGGAGATGTAATTGATGCGCAGGCGGGAGGTCGACGGGATTAGACTGTGAGAAAAGATCTCGAGGAAATAAGAAATAACAGGAAGGTAGTTCCGCGCGCAGATGCACCCAAAAAATAGGAAGAAAGCCAGTAAAAAGACGCCGGGTTACATTTGATGTCTGGAAAGTTTTTGGGACGTGCACACGCAGAGGTCTGGCTGTGCTGCCTTCACGAACACTGCGCCTTCAGGAAGCTTGATGGGATTTGTATTGGTGGTTATTCCCCTTTAATAATCAATCACATTAATGTTTTCTTACCATCCAGCCCTCACCTCTGCCGTCATATTCCCGCTGCAGCTCCGTGTGACGTCGCCATCAGACTCTCCACACAACATCACCTGCAAAGACTCCGAGATTATCGCCTGTTTGCAAAACGCTGTCAGGTCGATTAACACGTGGAATGAGCTAACACGTCAGTGTCTGTAATGATGTAATTAAGCCTGAAGGAGATTAGCTTTTTTTCATCTGGACAGTTATGCAGGTGGAGATAATAAAGCTTAGTAAACCCTGACCTCCGGCCTCTGGACACGATGATTACAGAAAACAACCAAACAAAAAAAAAAATATGTGTGAAGTTTCCACAGAAGGTAGAGGATCGTAAAAGCATCACACGGGGATGAAGAGGTGTGGAGCTGCTCCTCTCCAGTGCGTTTCATCCTGATTTATATCTGAACTTCTCCATCCAGGCTGACAGCAGAGCCTCTCAGCTCCATTACATGTATTTTTTTGTTGCATCATTAACTTTGCTTATTTTATCTAGAATTGTGCTGCCTTCAGGTGCAAATGGGAAAGCGACATCCAGACTTTCACTGCCTTCACGTTGTTCTGGACAAAGAAAATCTCCAAATTCTGGTTGTTCTGGATGCAGATTTATAAAATTCAGATATTTCTGCGGTGGATTCGCTTTGTGTTCTCCATCTGCTGCTCTTATTTCCAATTAATTAGACAATAAGTGGAGTAAACGAGCGTTTTGATGCCTGGTGTCACTTGTATGATAGTCATAAAAACGGGTGATGGAGGCTCTTACTTGGAGGCTTATTTACTTGTTTTCCCCTCATGCTGATGGATGAGCTCTAACGCTTCAAACCTGCCTCTTTGATTGGTGATCCCATGTTTTCCGCAGCACAACATTTAACCATATCCTCTCTCTGCGGGGCGATTTTCATTCCAATGTGGCTCAATCGTCCATTAACACCTCTGTAATTGGTTTAACAATAGCTGTAATGAGTGGAGACTAATGGAGGAAACGACAGATCGGCGCACCAGAGGAGCGCAGGGGTAATGACATAATGAAACGCCGCCCTCCTTCCTCTCTCCTCTTCTTCATTATAAAAACGAGCGGCTTCACCATTAAGAGTTGATCAGCAGGGTCTGGAAAGCAGAAACCTCCCGCAGGTGGCCAAGCTGTATCTAAAACCTGAATGCTCGTTCTGCCTAGACGCGTTTTTTAGGCCATCGAGCATTTTCCTTTATCTGATAAGAGATGATAAAAAGTTCATCTGTCCAAGCAGCTTCTGCTGAGGTCAGCAGCGCCATCGCGTGGCCACTAGCGGTCCTTTCACTTGACGTGAGGCTGCAGGTTTTAAACCAGGTTGAGTTTACCTAAATTTAGGTTAGGTTGGAGGCTCGACGTGGTCTTAACTTTCAAGAGGAAATCAAGAAAGATTAGCGTTTAAACATGAAGACTTTGTTGAATCATGGCCACTATTTTCCACAAGACAAGGTTAAATCCAACGAAATCAAGCCGTTCATGGATATACTGACAACAAACACATTTGAAGGGGATCAGACGCCACATGCATGAAAAGTTCTGGCATTATTTCATGCACGCACATACGACACTACGCTGAATATAGGATGCTTTTTCCACGTGTGATGAGTGCCTTTAAGCTGCTTCCTGTTGCTCAGCCGCACCAAAAACAAGCAACCAAAGGGTTTGCAAAATGTAAATCAACAGTTCAATTCTATTTTATTTAACTGCACGTACATAAATGTGCATGTGTATGTATTTGTCCAGCTATCCTTATGTTACCTTGGATTAATTAAGAACAGAGGTCACAGATATCAGGTTAATTCTATCAGACGGGTCTTGATGACACACACATTTTTGATTAAACCTCAGTGGTAAAAGTGAAGAAAGAGAAAAACAAGTACAAGTTTCTATCCCATTTATTCTTGGTTTCTACTTTGTACATGAAGCTGCATTAAAACCAATCTAAAAATGACACATGGATGAAAAGAAAGTCAACACAGAGAGAGGGAGGGACGCGAGGAGAGGCCGTTTTCAGACAACGCACGGCCGGCTGACTTTACAAAGGCTTCAGATAAAAGCAAAAGCCGTCTGATGGCGACTGAGGGGAAACAGATTCAGGTTAATCATTGACGGGACAATAAAAAAAGCCATTGCACTCCTACTTCCCCTGAGGTTCCCCGACACACAAACAGACGGTAAACATTTTAACAAGGCACTTAACAGGAGATTGCATGATGTATCAGTGCATATTCAACTTAAATTCCACTTCTTCAAAGATATTTCTCTTCAGCAGACCTGATCTGTGGGACGCTACAGAAGGTCTAAATCAGTATTTGCTCAATACTCCAGACTTCTGTGTGACGTCCCATAAGTACAGTAGACCACACGGGCCTGTAAACTGTAACGGCTTGATGAAGAAAACCGGCTAAGACCTGGCCAAGAAATATAGCAATGTGTATTTTTCCTTAAACATTTACATCCAGAAACATCCGTCTGGGCATAAAGTAGCTTTGGTTTGTCTGTGCGTCCGTACTGACGACGAGTGCAGACGCACGAAGGGGAGAATCCACCGAAAAACTGCTTCGCTGTCACGTGTGATTATTACAATGTTGGATTGTTCAATTTAGGAACATGAAATCTGGAAAACACCACAAACTGGAGGTTGTTTGTGGATTAATTTCAGTGCAACACTGATGATCTGAAGACTGAACGTATGCTTGTGAATACGTGTCACTCCACGAAAGCCTCATAAGGCCGTCTCGTCTCCAGTTTCGGGAGCATCGGGCTGCTTTTAGGTGGATCCTCGCTTTAAAAATCCAAAAGGTTCGAGAAGTGATACGCAGTCGTTTTTAATTACATGTTCCAAACTGTTGCATATACTATGACGAAGGATTGCACATATATACTATTATAGATCTATAGAGTATATAACATTTAACATTCTAGTATAAAATATAGTCCTAGGCCTATCATTAGATATCTTTTCATATACATTCAGGGTAAAATGTAGGCTGGGCTGGATCGTGTATGAAAGCAACATTAAACAGAGTTTCTGCGGCTGCTTCAACTTTATTTAAACGGACAGAGAGACGTCTCGACCGGCTTTCTGTCCACATCTCACGTCGGTTTGCATGCTTTGGTGTTTTAGTGAAGACTTTTGTTTGAAAAGGAAAAAAAAAGATTGTGCACCAGGACATGAATTCAGTCACGAAACAATAAAAACAAGATGCGCTTTAAATTTAAGGTAGGCTTCGTCGTCATAACTGTCAGTTTCACGTCAGGAGTTTAGAAATCGTATTTGCAGACGTTGAATTTAGAGCGTTGGCAGAGGAAGCGGCTTTTTGTCCGGAGCAGTTGAGTTCCAGCCCGCATTTCAGAGCAAACCGCCTGATATCTGAGCTCCCCTGAACGCTGCCAGCCAACAGTTTGCTCATCTAGAACAGGACGCCGACAAGCACGGCGACTGTTTTACTGCTTCAACACTCGTGCTGGATTTGTCAAAACACGCTTCGGAGCTTTCCTGTGAAGCGTCAGCACAAACACTGGACCATGGCTACTTTCTGTGACTTTGAGATGGCTGATTTAAAACAAAGAACATCCCTGTGTTTGGTCTGCTAACAAGCTGCCTTTACAGCTATGCTAGCTCCCTTTAGCCAATAAAACCAATTATATCTTAATACACTGGCGGCCATATGGAGACACAGACATTTCAGTGGTGCTGCTGGCACTGTTTTTTTTCTTAAGGTGCATATTCAAGTTCCAGTGTGAATACTTTTTATGTGATTACATCTTTCAAATGGTTGTAATGGTGAAAAATGCTTTTGTTTGTAGAAAAGTGAGGCCATCTTGTTGAAAACTGGTGCAGTCTCGGTGCTAGCAGCAGCTAGCTGGCAGCGCTAATCTGGGCACGGTCAGCTGTTTCAACTGGCACATTTACTCTACAAAAAGTAGCCACTGTTCAGCTGTTGATTAGCCCCGAATATCTGGCTCCAGCTGTGCATCGTGAAGGCCGCTGTCACCGTCGTGCTCGGTGCGTCAGCCACGGTCTCTGCTGGATGGAGCATTTCACACAGGACTGATTTGCAGAGTTGGTGATCTTGTAATGCGCACGATGCATCGGGAAACTTAATGTGATAAATGAAATGTTCACATTCTCGTCACATCAGAACTACAGGATTTAGCTTGAAAGTGGGAAAAGTCAAACGTGGCTTCAAAAGGAGAAAAAACAATGATGATGCGTGAAGGTTGTCAGATATCTGCCGAGGTCTGATGATGAGTGGTGAGTGGGTGGTGTTAGGACCTGTGTAATGGAGGCTTTCTGGACTGTGTGTCGCTTCTCTGCTGGATCTCTCAGCGGTCCAGTGCAGACATCTCCTTCTGGTGTGTGATAGAACTCTGAGGCAACAAAAAGCAAACAAGTAAACATGAAATTACACACGAGATGGCACCATATCAAAGCTGAGTGATAGTTACAACAACTGTACTAAACTCTGGCTGCCTCTAATAAAGATGTTTTCATACATCTTTGAAGCCCGGTCAGTCATTTTGTACCCTTCCTGGCTCTCCAAATGTCATTCCATCTACCTAATATTTACATGTGTTTCTTCACATAATCCTGAAGAGCCTGACTGATGAAAATTTGGGAAATCCATAACTCAAGACAATTTGTTTGATAACATAAGTACAGAAATGCCCAGTCAACTGAAATTAAACTGCAACAGATTAGTATTTGCAAACATTCACGGTCTCACAACACAAAAATGTTGCCAGACTTCAGACTGCAGGTGGTCGGATGTATTTGGACCTACCTGTGGGGTCCTGGTCTCCTTGTAAATCACCATCACGTCTCTCTCTCCTTCTTGACGGTGACGTCTCCACCTCCAGCTCCGGCTCCGGCTCCGCTGGCAGATCCACTCCCAGCTCCAGATCCAGACGCACCCGCAGCTCCCGGCCCAGGCCCGGCCCCAGCTCCAGGCGCAGGGGCCGACGCAGCTCCTGCTCCCGCAGTGCCCAGTATGGTGGAGACTTCTCCCTGCATGAACGCCCAAGGGGGGCTGTTGGGAGAGTTATCCAACGGACAGCGCTCTCCGCTGGGGCAGTACACCTCTCCGTCGCCCCGCCGGCTCTGGATGTAGACTCTCGTGCAGGGGAAGCAGAACCTAAATTTGGTGGAGGGAGAGAAGACGAGTTGTTACAACTTTCAGTGATGCATGAAAAAAACTACTTATTAAAGCAATAAGTTAGGGAGTGAAATGCTGGATTCTGTACTTTGTTGTACAGAAGAAAAACATTTTATGTTTGGAAACATAAAGGAAATATGACTCTTTGCATTTGAGAAGGTGTAACAAGAAAATAAACAACTTTAAAACCAGTTCACAGAGTGTTTCAGGCTATTCGCCACATAAAACTACCTGAACAGGACAACAAAGCAGCAAACACACAAACCTATGTCCTGGCACTGATGGACACTGGACAAAGTGTGTGTCTTCCAGCCTTTCATGACACAAGGTGCAGGACAGAGTGTTTCCAGTCGAATGCGCGTTGCTGGCGGATGCGGATCCCAGCTCAGAAGCACCGCTGTGGGGTAACGCCGCCGCCGTGGTGGCCGCCTCTGCTGAGCTGCTGGACCCCAGGGGCTCCCCTCCGGACCTCGAGGCTAGGGGGCGAGGCTGCCTGGCTGGAGATGAGGCAGGCTTGGGGCTAGTCTGGCTCACACCTCCAGCCATGGATGAGGAAGAAGAAGGGAGACCTGTGCTCTTGCTGGTGCTGCTGCCAGCCACAGCAGAGTGGACCTGCGTCTGTATCTTGGGCTGGTTCTGGGACGAACTGAGCTCTCGTTCCAGCTCTGGAGTGATGAAGGGGGCAATCCCCATCCCTATCCCCAGCTGTCTGCGGCTCATCTCGGCCAGCACCGGGGCAGGGAAGATCATGGGGCTGTTCATGGGGGCTGTCCTGGCGGTCAGACCCGCCGGCATGCCTGCCAGTAGCCCATGTGGAATCCCTGCAATACTTTGAGTTACTAGACTGGGAGGGATGGCAGCACCTAGCATGGGTCTCCGGCTGCCGCTGGGGCTCTGACGGTTCACTTCTTGAGGCGGCTGGCCGTCGCGGTGCAACCCGTTGGGCGGCACTCGAATAGCTGACCCAGCACTTTCTCCTCTTCCTCCCCTGTCGAAGCGGTCGGTGTGCGGCCTGCCTCCGTCTGCCGCCGCCTCTCCTCTGCCAGATGTGCCGTGTTTGTTGGGAGAGGGACCAGGTGACCTGACGTTACCATCCTGCATCCCGTGAGTTCGTTTCAGCTGTCGGGCGCTCGCAATCAGGAATTCAATCTGATTCGCTCCCTCGTAGTTCACGCAGCCACGGCAGACCACCTCGCTGAAGTCCCACACCACAGTCCACGGCATCTTTGGCAGGTCGCACAGGTAGCACCACTGGCGCCTGGAGGAAGACGGGGACGACATGGCTGGCTAGCAAGCTAGCTAACCTGAGCGGGTTCAACGAGCCAGCTAGACTGCTAACCTGCTAGCACACGTTAGCAAGTTAACCTATTTATCTTTGACAGGTGCACGCCCTGTCTTTGCTAGTCTTTGTTCTGCTTTAACGGGCTTCAAACCGCTTTAGAACAATATTACACATTCTACAGACATAAAATTACATCAAACTTTTAAGTTGTTTTCGCTCTTTTCTTCATATGTTTGTTTTGTTTGTCCACTTCGGCCTGCTCTTCACCGCTGTCAACTGCTTCCCAGACGGACGCTGGAACGTTACGTAACCTTTAAGGTGCATTATGGGTGTTTGAGTTTTCGTTACCTGAGCGTGTCAACGCAAACCTTCCCGCCGTGCGCGGTGCTGGAACTACAACCAAGGCTGACACGGAAGTGAAGTAAATAAAGGTCAGAGTTCATTTGTTGTCATCACGTGGGCGTCCTCCGTAGCCATGCGTTTCTAGGTAGAAAACTTTTCATTTCAGTTAATTCTAGTTATTTTTAAATATAAAAATGCCGAGAGACATATCATCTTCAAGCGAAGATGAAACGGACAGTCCTACTACAAATCCTACTTCAAAAACCGGTAAGCTAACACGCATTTCGCACACGAAGCTGGTGTTGTTTGGCTCATGGTTTGTTCAGTTAGACCACTTTAAGAAGGCAGTTTCAGTCAGAAATAATGAAATAACACACAGTGCGGTGGACTGTCTTCTTCTTCTGCCTCTTCTTTAGGCTTACTGTCTCTATTTGTAGCCATCGGCTCATTAAATCAGCAGAAAATATTGTCATGAATGATATAGTACAGATATATTCAAGTAAAAATGTGCAGCCAGTCCACTTCTGATGCTGTGCCTGTGTGTGTGTGTGTGTGTGTGTGTGTGTGTGTGTGTGTGTGTGTGTGAAAGCATTGGCTGCGGAGAGATGACATTAAAATCTTACCACTCATTAAAATCTGTGTTTTTTATATGATAACCACACGCGGTTTCTGATGTGCTGTGTTGTTGTATTGAACGCGTGCTGTTTGGACCCACAGATGAGAAGACCACCAGGTACCAGTGTCCTGCTGACTTCGTGTCTTTCTGCCATAAACCCTGCAGCAGCACTCTCACAGAGAGTCTGAAGGACAACAAGAGTGACTTATGGCTCATTAAAGCTCCTGCCAGCTTTAACCCAGAGTGGTGGGTACACTCTCTCCCTTTACTGCTTTCAGATAATCTCTGGCTGCATAAATTGTGCCAATAAATTGAAGCGAGACCACATAAAGTTTAAAGAGAGGACAACCGAGGCTGAAGGCTACAAAGACAGAATAATGGGAAATGCTAAAATCTGTGGCCAGCAGGTGGAGCTGGAGACACACTTCATGGTGAAGCCTCATAGCTCCCCAAATTTGAAGCAGTCTCAGAAAATGATGGTGCAAAGCTTTCTGTGAACGATGCCTAACCCCGCCTCTCCTCCCTCCGTCCAGTTTCAGTGGCGTCAAGGTGCTCCTGTCAGGTCTCCAGACCGTGAAGGTCCCTGCTGCTGGAGGCAGAGCCAAGACTGGGAGTAACCAGCAGATCTACAGCCTCCTGGCATCCACCCACGGTACCTCAGAGCTCTGCCTGCTCACCGGTGACAAGCAGTCCTCTGATGGCATGTTTTTAGGCCCGCGTTTTTCAGGCCTGCTAAATGTGTGTGAGAGCTTTGGAGACAGCAGCGCCAACCAGGCCCCTCAGGTCATCCCTGCTGCCCCAGCGCCCTCCATACCACCGGGGCTCAAACAGCGATTCCACCCCTTTGGCAGTAAGACCCCCACGCTGACCTGCGTGGCAGAGAGTGAGACAGATGGAGCTGCCTCGGGGCCCTCGTCTACAACTCTCCGCCCCCTGGTAGTCAAACGATTCGTGGAAGAAACATGGCAGGGGGAAGATGAGGAGGAGGAGGAGGAGGAGGATGGCAGGGTGAAGAAGAAGAAGAAAAAGAAAGAAAAGCGAATAAAGGCAGAGCGAGAAGAGCCGTCGGTGGAGGAGGTGAAAGTGAAAGTAGAGTCTGTAGCTGAGACCCAGGAAGACGTGATCCAGGAGGGCGGCGCATCGGAGGAGAAGAGGAAGAAGAAGAAGAAAAAGAAGGACAGAGAGCGAGCGGAGGTGGAGGAGGGCCTGGAGCCCAGTGTGACGGTGAAGGTGGAGGAGGTCACAGTGAAATGCGAACCGACAGACACTTTGTACAGTGATGCCGCCGAGGCTTCTGGAAAGAAGAAGAAAAAGAAGAAGAAAAGCAAAACTGATGACGACTAGTCTGTCGTCACTGTGCCGCCTGACGTTTAGTTTGTTCGTTTTTGACCCCGTGAACCGGCCTGAGAGCCATTTTACTGCTAATTTACTGCAGCTTGTTGACAGATTGCATAATGCGAGGCTTGCCTTGGCAGGACACCGCATTCAGAAAAAAGAACACATCCTGAATCAATTGAAGAGTGACAGGAATCATAAAGTGGATTCATCCCAGCGTCTTTGAGGCCAGTGCTTTCATCATTTTGAGCTCCGAGAGAGACAGTTTTACACACAAAGACTGTGCAGCTGCAGGCCTCCATGAGTGCAGAGGCATTTTCTGCATTTTCATCTGTCAAGTTGTAGATTTTTTTTGGAGATTATTCTCACACTGTGTTGCTGTTTGTGTACATATTTACACAACCCGGCTGGTGATTCCTGGTTTGGCAGCAGGCTCAGAGGAGCAGAGGTGATATAAAGACAGACTAATGGTTCATTTTCACATAACGTTCATGGTTTTTCTCTTCAGGATCTGAGTCACATATGACTCGTGGCTACATGTGACTCGGATCATGTTACAAAATAAACTCCAAAAGTGATTCAAGGAAATGAAAAAAACGTGTTTGTGTTTTTGTCCTGCACTTGGTCCGTGCAAGTCTTCCAGTTCAGCTCAACATTTTCCTCTCATCCCTTGTTCGAGCAGTGATTTCATCCAGAAGGAATGAAACTTGAACTCGTGCTGTAACTCCAACTGTGGCTTGTAAATTGTGCAACAATTGTGCAACAAGAAAGTGCAGAATTTACACATCGGTGGTTTTCTAATGATCTGAAGAAGGTTTGGGTGGACGTTATATCAGCGGGAAGGTTAGTGTTTCTGAAGTAGAGCCTGTGTCATGTGGACAGACCTTTAAGTTTAAAATGTTATTTAACTGATTCAGTGAAGTTTATTTGGCACAGGTTCAGATTCATGAGCAAAATTCTACTTGTGGTAATTTTAGTAAACATCTCCCTCAACACAGCAATAGAAAGAGATAGAAAATCTGATTATTATGATTTTTTTTTTGCTCAATAAAATCAGTATTTTGAAGTATTTAGTCCTTCCATTAAGGTCCAGTCTCTGCAGTTTCATGATGGTCTTCACGGTCTTTTCAGTGGCTTTTCAGCTCTGCCGTGACTCAAGCTCTGCAGGAAATCCTCCGTGGCGAGGATCTGCTGGCATGCTAAAAGTCATATTTAAATAATGCAGCATGTCGGCACAAAATATTGGCATCAAGAACCTATAGTGGTTAATCCCAAGTCTATAAATCTCTGCGTCCGCTGCCAGCAGAAATTCCTTTCAGTGAAACGCAGCGGAGAAATAAGCCGTCGTGACAGGGAGATGGCGCCACACTCCAGCCTGTTTCCTGTGTGGAGCAGCAGCCTGCAGCCTCTGAACAACCCCTGAGCTTATTATTTACATGCCACCATTTATTTCCACTAATGTAACACAGATCTTCTGTTGCTGTCCAGACGCACACAAAGACGGCATTTATGATTTTTCCATTTTCCGGCGGCAGAGAATCATCACATCTCAGTGACACTCAGGTGAAGAATCTCAGTCCAGGCTCTGCATCCTCCCTCCTCCCTCCCTTCACTGCTCCCCTCTCCCTGCTCTGCACCGGAGTATGGTCCTGCTTCTTAATGAGCTCAGGCACCTCTGGTGCTATCATGCTCTCACCATCTGTAGTAACCCTCTGCACATGCTGCAAGGCTTTACTGATCCAGCCTCACCTGTGCATTCACTTTTACTCTTATTAAGGGGCGAACTGGACCCAAAGTGAGCACAACCAAACATGACATACCAAAAGCGACACTTTCTTTGAAGGATGTGCATAAGACTGACATGACACCTGAATAAATATGAGTCTTTATGAACGTTTATGTGGCCATTAAGTCATTTTTAATGTAAAGTTGACATTTTTTAATATATCTTACGACAGCTTGATCAACCAAGACGATTCAACCTGTCATAAACACGCCTAATTATCAAACTCGTTTAGCTTCATGTGCTAACATTACATTAAACTGTCATATGTGGTTGGTTTTGACATCAGCTGTCTCGAGAGTCTCATGTTGTCTCAACAAGGACGTCACAAACAATGTCAATTTTGCATTAAAAATGACTGACTGACACTTAAAGCCAACAGTCCCAAACACTCACAGGCCTCCTTCGCGCTCATGGCAGCTTCGTGTCACACGCCTTAAATAAAGTGATACGGAGATATTTTAAAAATAGCTTTCTATTTGTTGAACTGGAGTTAAGTTCCCGTGCCGATGTCTGGTTTTTTTGGCTTATCGGGCGGCCATTACAGCAGAGAGCCACAGATGTCAGATGTCGGTTCAAGCGTTTCCCCGTGAGTCACATAATGCCAGATTTCTGTGTATCCTCACAGGTATGTTGAATGTGTGTGTGAACGTCTGCGCTGCAGAGCCAGTCTGCAGGCTTGAGTGCACGAGTGCATACGCCTGTGTAACTGAAAGAGAAGGGGCGTGTGTGTGTGTGTGTGTGTGTGTGTGTGTGTGTGTGTGTGTGTGTGTGTGTGTGTGTGTGCAGCTGTTTAAGCATGAAGTCAGTGAAATGAAAAATTACTTTTACTCTGCTGGCTAAATCTCCTTAACGCGCTCCCTTTAGGCATTTCTTTTGCTTCTTTCCTTCCTCATCTGTGCAAGTTACTGAATGTTCACAAATAAACACGACAAGCATCACATTTTTTTTGGAGGCAGTCTGTAAAAAACAACACAACATCCAACTTGAATCCAGATCACCACCAATCAAGACGACTGTGTCTAATAGGTGCAGACAGCTGTCAGTCTACTGGTAACGAGTCTCTTTAAAATGTAGTCCTTACTGGAGTCTCTTACTGGAGTTTATTTGAGCTTTAAAATTCTGTGTGGTCCCCTTTTGCAAACCCACCCTGCACCCACAAAAGTCTGCTCCAGATCTGATCCATTACTCAACATTACTGGATCTCTAAAGCAGTTCCAGACCCAACCTGACCCATAATCAAATACATCGTCTGCACACACACTTAAAAAGGCTTCATTTGTTCCTTAAGCTCAGCCAAGAACAAGAAGAGACAATAAACAAATACAATAATAATAACCATCCTTCATTTTTACCCAAACCTGTACCTTTAAAAAATCCATATATACGTGTGCATGAGTCATAAAGCTGCTGCTATTTCATGAGGAAATACGTTCAATTAAGGTACACTTTGAGAATAAGTATATTTCACTGTATCTGCCTTTGAGTCTACGCCAAATTATAAATGTTTCACAATAGAAATGAGTAAATTAACCAATCAAAACAAAAGTATCTAGTGAAGGGCTGATATAGTTTAACATAATCTTTTGGTTTTAGTCTCCTTCAGTCTCTTTTAGGCTTTGAAGCTGAGACATTTGTGGCAATCGACTTTGTGTTACTGAAGCACTCGAACCAGAAATCTCAACACCTGTTTAAGTAGTCGCTGAGCTGAACTCTGCTGTTCAGTATGTGAGGCAGTGAATCCGTCGCTTACTGCTCCTGTAGGATGCTGCATGAGCTGAATAAAGCATGAGCTGCTTGACCAGAGTAATATTTATGCATTCTGTTTTGCAGTTTCTTCCATTTTCTGAGCCTTTCATTGTGGTTGCATCAGTAGTCTGACTCTGTGTGTGTGTGTGTGTGTGTGTGTGTGTGTGTGTAGCAGTGTGGTCAAGACAATACATCAGATACTAATCTCCATCACATTACGAATTTACTATCAGCCAAGTTTCATCTGAAATGAAACACCGGCGGACGGAGTCCAGAATTTAAATCCCCTTCAGTATATTTGCTCTTGCAGCCGTCGCTGCCCTCCTCCTCCTCGTCGTTCTTCTGTCTCGTCGCTGCCCTCCTCGTCGTTCTTCTGTCTCGTCGCTGCCCTCCTCGGTGTTCTTCTCTCTCGTTGCTGCCCTCCTCGTCGTTCTTCTCTCTCGTTGCTGCATGTCGAAGCTCTGACTGCGTCGTCGTTTGCACCGTCTTCACTACATTTTATCCAAGGGGATGAAAAAATAATTGGGTTCTTTGTGGAGAAGTAAGACCAGTTGGTCGACTTCGCACACCTGCTGGGAAATGTATGAGTTGGGGAGAGCGAATGGTCTCTGCTTCCTTATCCGTGCCAGCTGAAGTGCTCTTGAGCGGGGCACTTAACCCTAACTCCTGCAGAAGAATGCAGCTGTACTGAGCCGCCTGCAGGTGTGAGCGTTCACCTGCTCGTATGAAATATGAAAAAATGTGCAGATGGAAAACATGAGTCTGCTCGTTCCAGTTTCCTCTCATGTATGGAGGTTTAAACGGTGAGCGTGAACCCAGTTTCGGTCCCTTTGTGCCCGCCGCGCTCGTCTGAATCATGCAATGAAGTAGACCCCACTGCAGCAGCAGAGGGGGAGGGAGACATCTAATCATATCGGCCTGATTATGTAAGGTGAATCACGATGGCTCTTTCCCAAACTGGTCTCTTCCCTCCAGCACTTCACTGCAGTGTCACTTCACATGAAGTCACACCTGCAGCTGTGGAGGATGCTCGGCCGTTAGACAAACAGGTAAACTCTGCACTGCAAAGAGGAAGCAGACAGAAGACAGACTCTGTTCTCTCTCTAAAAACATGTACGTCCTATAAAATAAATTCTGTGCTCTGTGTTGTGTTTGCAACCACGCCCGCATCACAACTGCAAGAGTGCAAGACGACGGAGGTGGTTAATTAGAATGAAACGTGTAATTATGAAGAGGACAGGATGCTGTGACACCTGGCAAAGAAATGTTTGTGCGTTGATTGGAGTGTTTCCTGCCCCTTTAACTGCAAGTAAGATAAAGATATTGGATCAAATCACATGAAAAAAAATATTTTGCTAATTGCTGAAATTATTATCAGAGCGATTTACAACCCACAATGAATGTATCTTATACTGTGTATTAGCAGGTTAGAGTGTTTGTCACCTTGAACGCACCACTGTCACTGTTTTCTGTAGCAGCTGAGGGTCAAGAGGTCAAAGGTCAGCTCAGGCAGTGAGGCGGCTTCATGTCTGACATTGGCTGAAGGAGATGGAGAGACGCTGCAGCCGGACTGAGAGAGGCAGCTGCTCTGGATAGTACTATGGATAATACTACATTTGGGGGAAATCTGATACCGCAGTGCAAACGCTGTTTTAATTACTACGAGGAGCTGCATTAAATCAGCAGCTTTTCCCAATTTTTCTCTTTCCTTGGTATTAAACGTTGAATCTTCAGAGCTGTCAGCTGCCAAATCACAGGCACTTACTTTTAGATTACTTTTATAAGTCTTGTTTGCTCACTAATCTTAAAGGAATGTTGCCTGCCCACAATTAAAGCTTGTTAGCTCAGCTAGCAGCAGACATGCTAATTTAGCATTAGCTACATAACAGCTGTCCAGGGAACAGCTGCATGTGATTTGTTGACAGCGTGGGACATTTCAATTTGACTCTTGTCAGCTGGAGTTTGTCCTCCGCCTGTTTAGCTTCACACAAATTGCTGCATTAATATTCACCAGAATGCAGGAAATCAAGCGTTTGAGGACCCCTCAGACCCCCCCCCGGCCATACCGGAGTGATCAGCGTTCAGCAGGAAACAACTTTTGATGCGTGGAAACATAAAATTTGGGTAAAAACTTTAACCCTCATAGATAAGATTTAAGAAACCTGCTTAAACTGAATCACCTCCGTCTGTACTCCAGAGATCCAGCATTCAGAGGCTCGACTGAAAGGTCACAGGGGTCAAATGTGAGCGGAGGCAGGGAGGCGTCCTCACTTCCTGTCTTCATCTTCAGACAGGAGTCTTACACCTGCTCCCGCCTCAGCTGTAATGCATTAGACTATCCAAATGCAATAGAATGATGCAATAGACCGTTCTGTGTAACACTGTGTGTGTATTAGCTTCCTGCTGTCTGGTCCCAGTGTGTGTGTGCGTGTGTGTAGCTGGGCGTTAGGCTGCGGTGCTGTCTGCCGAGGAGGAGGAGGATGAATAATAAATGCAGTCTTAAGTTTGGATCCAACGTGTTCAGACTGCTGAGCAGAGCGGAGGCCTTTCCGCGGCCCAGCCGAGCCGATGCCAGCGATAAGATCTGGGGGGAGGGAGATGGGACGGGAGTGCGCTTGTGGGGGGAGGTGTTGTGGTGGTGGTGGTGGTGGTGGTGGGGGGGGGTTGGGGAGGTGTTGTAGGGGTAATGAATTGGAGAACCAATTCTCGCCTCCCCTCCCTCTGCAGTGATCTCTCTCTCTCTCTCTCTCTCTCTCTCTTGCTTGCTTTTCAACCAGCGCGCCTCGCTCCAGACAGCCTGCGGCAATGGGAGCGTTACCATGGCAACGCGGACCTGCCAAGGACCACGGTGATGGAGAGAGAGAGAGAGAGAGAGAGAGAGAGAGAGAGAGAGAGAGGAGGGGTGCAGCTCATCAATGTCTTAGAATCCCTCTTTCCTCCCCCACCCAAACACACACACACACACACACACACACACACACACACACACACACACACACACACACACACACACTTCCCAGTCTTCATGCGTGCTGTTGTAAGAACAAACATCACAAAGGGCTCGAACCTAAAATGTGCCGCAGAGAAAGCGAAACTCTGCTGCAGCCCGTCAGTTTCACGTTTTACTTTACTTCAGCGCAACAAGAAGCAGCTTCTGTTTCTGCCGCGTGAAACTAATTAAACAAACTAATTAATGTCCCTCCAGTCCGTCGTGCTCTCCTTCCGCTGATCGGACTTGATTTTATTTTTATTTTTCATTCTTCTTCATTCCTTTACATGCGTGCCTGTTTCTATTCCTCCTCCCTCTTTGCTAATTAAATAATTCTATTGTAAGAGAACACAGAGGCACACTGAGAGCACCCACTGCTCTTTACCGTGTGTGTGTGTGTGTGTGTGTGTGTGTGTGTGTGCGTGTGTGTGTGCAGCCCTGGCTCATTTCCAGCTCCAGCCCTCTAATAAGCCCCTCTGTTGAACCTGAAAGTGTGACATGGATCAATAACTGGATATATGAAGCTCCTCTGCGCAAACTGACATGAAAATTGCAATTCTTTTCTTTTCCTTTCTGTTCTTTTCTTTGCTCTCAGACAATGGAGGGAGTGGAAGTGCTGGTGTTTGTGTGGTGTCACTGATCAAGTGTGTGTGTGTGTGACATTGCAGTGTAGATCTGAAAGGCTGCGGCAGCCGTCGACAGACAACGACGATCCTTACCGCACCAGCAACTTGATTGCATACTAATGTTTTGGTATGACGCATCTCTCCCCTCTCTTCCTCCCCACTAATCAACCTTCCTCCCTGCTTTCCAATTCCTCCCATATTTCCCCTCTTTCCCTCCCCCTCTCATCTATTTTCACATGTCTCTCTCTGTCTTTCTCCCTCCCTCCCTCCCACCTTGCTCTTCACATTGTGTGGCAGTGATATGGCACAGAGCTGCTGCTGGTACAACCCACCCACCACCTCTGCAATGACAACCACATGGGACATAAAGAAAGGGAGAGAAGCTGTTATACAGGTGTGGAACAGAGCAGTAATGTGAATTTTACAGCCAGATCGTCACTATTTTTTACATTAAAAACTAGTGCTGCATAATTAGATTCATTATTATTTTCCTGTAAATTAATTGTTGACTAAATATCAACACTGCAGGACCATAGTGGCTGTCACTCAAATGCAGCTTCCCCTCAGCTCTCTGAAGCTTTTCAGCACCTCTCAGCTCATTCTTCTGACTTTCCAGCCCACAGATGAACTGTTACGGTTCACTCTCACAGCGTTTGGCTGCACCAGGAAGGTTTTTCCAGACACAAAAGCATTAAATGTTGTGGTGCATTTAGCTGCTGAAAGGCCAGATTTTCCCCTCCGGAGCTGGTGGAGCCCAAAACAGAGCAGGAAGGGGAGTGAATATTGGACCCATATTCTTCAAGTGGCCACAAATGCAACTCTAAATGAATTCTGATGTTGTTCTGTGTCTGCTAAATGTGCTGATAGGCAGTTGTTTGCTAATATATCAGACATACCAACATTGCGTATCAGTATTGTGTTTAGAGCTTGTTTCTGCTGCCCCCTAGTGGCCCAAAAATGACTCATTTTTGGGTCATCCAATGGAGATGCAGTCAGAGGTCAAACAGAAAATCAAGTGAATGTCGAGAACTTTGCGACTTAAAAGATTAATCAGTGATTAATAAACAGCTAATTTTGATCTGCTGACCAATTAATTCGCCATGTTTCAGGTCTGTGTGTTGCATAAAGAATCCAGGTTAAAGCTCGCTGACTCACACTCTGCAGTTATGAAAGACAGGACAGAAACAGAGCAGACAGGTGAGGGATAAGCCCTGAGAGCGAGCGCTGGGATGTTTTTGACTCAATATGGGGAAGTTGGAGATAATATTTTGTGCACGGTTAATGCTGATCATTTGCATTTCTGAGGCAGGGATGAGCTGTTAATGGATTTTTGGATTCACAGCTCCGTCGCTCCTTCTTTTTGTCTTTTTCCTGCAGTAAAATGTTTAAAATCTTTAAAGTTGGCCGCACCGGCAGCCTCTCTCCGTCGGCCTGAGGTCGTCTTTTTCCAGTAATGGAAGTCGTTTTCTTTGCCTGAATCATTTCAGACCGTTGACAGACAGCAAGTCAAATGTTAGAACAGCGAACACTGTGCGAGACGGCGTGATAGGCTGCACGGGGAATCTGTTGCTAGGCTCGCTGTGAACAGACCAGTCAAGTCTGACATATGTTTTCAAAGGCAGCCCTCTTAGCAGCTTGCAGCAGTTGCCATGGAAACCCCAATGCCATTTCCCCCCATTGTTTGGACCGCTCGATATCCTGAAAGCAGCTTCAGAGTCCTGGCTTATTAAAGGCTGGAAGACCAACACCGAGAGCTGGGTTCTGTTGGTGCAGTCTGTTGGTGTGTGCATATATTCAGCATGTTTGTAAGGATGCATATGGATTTCTGTGTGTGTGTGTGTGTGTGTGTGCAGAATGTTTGTGTGCATAAGTGTGTGTGTGAGCAGGTTCAGTCAGAGGCAGTTACAAAGGAAGACGTCCTTCATTTGACCTTCACAGCAGATAGAGACGTGGACTGAGTCTGTGCTGCTCCAGAGAGGCAAAGCAAGAGGTGAAGAGGAGGTTCATTCATCCTCTGTCCTCTTTTTTTAATCAAAAATGTCAAACATATACCTCTGGCCTGTCTGAACTGCTCATGTTTGACTGCATTGCAAATGTCAGTGTGGTCACAGTATATGAAATCCCTCAGACAATAATTTTTTGTTACGTATGGGCAGGATTTGGACTCAATAGCAGCCAGGGAACAAGGGTAAGATAGGAATTTATCTGAATGGATAATGAAAGGAGACTCCAGGTATGCAGAAACTAGCAGCTGGGAAGGTGAGGCACGAGGCGCTGAGGTGGAGAGCAGCTCAGGTGGTGTGAGTGCAGGTGCAAAGGGCACATGGTGGCGGAGGCACAGGTGGAACTAGGTGGTGATGGCTGTGGACTACGGGCTTGAGGCAGGCGGAGCTGGAGATCAGTGCAGGAGAGCTCACGAAGCAAAATTCACACTCTGGTAATACACACTTAAACTCACAGGTAGCTGTAGTTAACGGCCAGCTCTACCACCAAGCAGTGGCATCAAACTGGGAACGAGTCCTCTGCAGTCCTCAGTCTTTATGCTGTGCTTGATTGTGATGAGTCCCAGCTGTGATGGATCCAGCTCCCAAACCACCTGGAGACCCACGCCCACCCTCTGCCTAAAAAAAGGACACACAGGAACCAAAGCCCCACACCTCTCCACAGCACACAAGGAAACAACTGCACTTCCCAAACCACCACAGTTCTGAGTACAATGAGAAACGTTGGTAAAACCAGATGAGTTCATGCTCTCCACCATCATGTCGTGGTTGCCACTGTGCTCTGTGAGACACCTGAGTGCAGACACAGTGATGTGAGGCCTTTTTGATAAAGCTTTATTTACAGGCTTTTCAATTCAATTCCTCGGACAATTTCTATGCAATTTGGTACTAATTATAGGGAAGGGTGGGATTTACTGGAATAATTAAACTAATTAAATGTTGAACTGTATGCTGCCCAAAATGAAACATGTCTGCTGTGCTCTGACTAACAGAATGTTTTGGTTATATTAAAAGTAAATGGGAAATAATTACTGGAAGGACCCAACACTGTCCCCAGTTACCCAATTACTTTAAACCAAATCACAAAGATATTTCATGGTAAATTACCAGGAAATATTCAGTAAATTACACGACTGAAAAATAAGGCATTACAGCTTTTCATCAACATTTTTATTCATATACAACGTGGGTGAATCTGATCTTGATCAACAGATGGCACATTTTCAAATGAGCCTGTTGTGCTGAAAGTACTTTTTTCATTACTTTTAAAAGTCTTCTTCAATTGTCTTATTCGAGCACACACAGCTTTATTATTTTAGTGTTGATGTGACACATGTGGGACAAGAAAACAGCTTAGCTATCATTGCTATTATATATAATTGTTATATATTATAATAATCCTGACCACCAGAGGGCAGTAATGACCAGTGTTCTACCTGTAAGCTACACTTGCATTGTCTTTGTTTGACAGCAGGATTTGGTGGAAGAATTGTTCATGTTAACTGATCTTTGGTCAGGTGACATTAGGTCATAAACCAGGAAATCTGGAGGACAGGCTTCATCTGTCTGCTGTCCTCTGCAGTCGTCCAATATTTTAGGTGTGAGAGAAGTAATGAAACTTCATGTATAGTCTTCTATAAATATGACCCAGAACATGCCCAGACAGCATCGAGATCTTGATTTGAAATCGTCTGCTCTTATCCTGGAAGTCTCTTCTCCTCGCAGCTCATTGGACGGTGAATACCATGTGTTTCCATCTCTGGGCCTCTCCTCTCTCACCTCCTGATGACTCGCAGGGCTGCCTTCCCAGAGTGTGCTGTGTGTGCGAGCCCTCATTTAGACTCAGGTCAGAGTTCAGGCTGCTGGATCAGGGATGAATTGGCCATCGGAGGAGAGCTGTCGCTCGCCCTGAAGTCCTGCTGGGCAGCCATCTGTCCGCGGGTTGAAGCAGACGAGCCCTCCTGTCCAGAGTCCTACAGACGAGGACTTTGGCTTCGGATTGTTCATTGGAAACAGTCACGGCAGGAAAAGTGGATTAAGAACACTTTCCCTCCCTAAGACGTGCTTCAGATATTAGCTCTGGGCGAGAGGAGCCGTCGCTCGCACAGCGTTTTTAGCTGTTGGGTGTAATCCCACGAAAATTACAGCGTAGAAGTCTGAAAATGCTTTTCCCCAAAAAAAGGTGTTGTTTGATGTTGATGAAGCACTGAAAGCATAATTCCTGTCTGTCAGTGGCTCTCTCACTCTTATTTATCCTCCATTAGTTAGCATCCTCCATCATGTCCTGATTAAACATTAATGATGAAGTACTTTAAAGTAAAGTAATCCTTCATTAGTCCATTACAGCTGCAGTGTAAGTAAACACCTGCACTTGTTTACTTAAGTTAAGGCTGTGCCAATCAATATCTTTACATTAACAATGGATCACATGGCTGCTGTAAAGTGAAATGCGCTGTTTGTAGTGACAAACCCACAGAGAGTTATCGCCTGACGCTGCAGTTCCCCCCAGCTGCTCCGAGCTTTGAAGCCTCCATTAGCTCATTGTTTTGGTTTTTGTGGCCCATGGATCTCATCAATCCTGTTTCCAGCTGCAGCAGGCAGCTGTTTTCAGTGAGCAAGGTCTGCTGAACCATCTGCATGCCGGACAGACACAGTCGGTGAACTGCTGCTGAACGTAGCAGAGCATCAAGCACATCCTTTCCCAGCCTCGAGGTCGGGGCGTCAGGTGAGCTCACCTGATGTGCACATGTGGTTCCAGAAAGTTGCTGCTGCCATTCACCTGCTCAGCTGCAGCTCCGCGGCTCCACTGTCGTACAGCTGGTTCTGTAGTTTTCTGTACTCCAGTTCTGTCCTGTTTGACGTCCTGTTCCGCTCTCTGTCCTGTGGAGAAGACAGAGACGATCGCTGACCTGGAGGGAAGACTTGTAATCCTGCACACAATCAATGCAGACGAGATACTTCTGGACTCTGTTGCCGCTGCGGCTTCAGCCGGCAGCATGGTGCATAAGCACCCCGGCCTGGAGACCACAGTGCTGTAATCGATCCTCTGACAACTCTGCGGTTATTGAAAAGGTGGTGATTTTGATCCCTGGCTGCCGTTCGGTGCCAAGTTTAAGAACCTGACCTGTTCAGCACTGTTTGCATCTCATCGCTGGTGCTTCATCACAGGTGGAAACAGGTTACCTCCAGAGGGAATCGTGGTGTGTCCCGTCCACTGACGTCTACACGAGGGACTGTAGATGGGTGAGGAGGACTCACTCTGATCCCCCTGAGACCAGCAAACCTTTTTGTATTCACTGAAGCTCACCTGCGCTCCAGGATCATGCTGTGGCAGCTGCTCTGGAGTCCCACCGCCTCTCTCTGTGGGCAGCAGGTGCAGCGCCACCACTTGGAGAGATGATCTGGAGAGCTGGTCCACCCCAACCATCTGCCTGTGACGCCAACACAGTTCATAAAATGAAGTGTTTCATTCACTCTAACAACTCTGAACTCATTCCAGGTAGCCTGGTCCTGATGCACGAGGCTGCCAGCGCTCATCACAGCTCTGTGACTTTTCCATTCAAACGTTATTGCTGCTGTCATGAAACAACAAAACTAAGATGTAAAAGTAGAAATAAAATCTAGATTCAAATCTGGAGTCATTGAGATAAAAGCTAATTATTTGAGGAAAAATCAATACGATGTGTGTGAAACAGAGTCACAGGACCTTCTTCCACCTTCCCTGACCTCCATCTCTCCCGTGCTGTTCGCAGTAATCCATAGAGGGACTCTGCTCTATGCGTTATGCAACTCACAGAAATAGGTCAGCATGAAAGTCATTGTGTTGCTCTCTTTCATACAGTTGTGACATCTTCCCTTCATTTTATTCCGACAAAATGGAACAGTTTCATAATGCGTTTCCTCGTAAATATGATATCGTGGTAACGTTTAATGCTATTTTCCAGCAGAATCTGTCGCTGGAGGAGAGTCAGCGTGCTTCGCTCCTCTGTGCACTAATGAGTGCATTACACTTATATTTGTGGACTGAACCTCCCGTTTTGAGAGTGCCTGTTGCTCCATAAGCTGACTTATGTAAAGGGGGATTAGCCTACTCTTAGGGTGTTGTGTAAATAGTCCATTTGTGGTCCAACAGTCCATCCAGAAAACTCCACCGCTCCTCCAGGCTTCCGTTTTCATGCAGCGAAGTGCATTGACTCGCCCTCTGACCTCGACAACAAGTGGCTCCATCTGATCTTACATGATTTCATTTTCCTTCGGCGCTGCCCGGCCAGCTGTCCATGTTCCAGGATTCTGCATGGGCATTTCACACAGGCAGGGGTCCAGAGCAGAACAAAAAGGGGGCAGTGGAAGCCCTAAGATTAAAGAAGTGGGCTGTAACCAGACACCGGACAAGCTGGTAAAGAGCTGCTGAGTTCACCGAAGGGTTCGCAGCCAAAAAACATACTGCACTGGCTTCAGCTGATGCAGTCGATCATTTATTTTTAATTGGACAACACAGAGGGATCTGGCAAAACAATGCAGGGATGCTGGCAAAACATGTTGAACTTGGCTCAACATTTGAGGAACCTCAACGCGACGTCATCGGCAGCAGACTGTTAGTCAGTGGAACATGAAGAGTGCAGCGAGTCGCTAACGTGACGGATCAGCCAAGTCCTGCTCTCACACTTTCCTCTCTGCCTTTTCCCCCCGCCGTGCACTGACTCTCCCTCCATTTCAGATCCTGCCCCTGACCTCACCTGCACACCTGCTCCCACGTCCCCATCAGCCCAGCAGCAGCCTCTTCTAATCATCCCCACGTCGTCTGCCATATTTCTGCCATCCTGCCGAGTTTTGCATGTAAACTCGTCACAGGCTTGGTCAGGACCCCCCCCCCCCCAAAAAAAAAACAAAACCTGAGAACAATAATAAATATCATATTGTTTACATGCTTCAGTTTTCATACAGATTAAACAAACAGGATATATGGTGATAATTATTGATCTTCAGAAATAGATAGGCTGATTTTGCTCCTGTTAGACAGCCAGGCTAGCAGTTTCCCCCTGTTTACACTCTTTATGCTAAGCTAAGCTAACTGATATATGAAGATATTTTTTCCTTTAATAATTTCTAATCCAGGATTTGTTTGCCAGTTAAATGAGCAGTTGTTCAGCCTCTCACAATCTCACAAACTGATTGCTGACTCTCTTTTTTTCAATGATTTAAGTTCACGAGCCCCAAACTCCGAGTCTCCCCAATGAAATTTGCTTCATTGCATTTTGGATTGAAACCCGTAATCTGGTCTGTCTGGCCTGGAGGAATAAAGAAAGCTTCATTTCATCCTCTTTATTTCCAAGCACTTAGGCTGATCAGATTATCATTCAGTTATTAAATGACCCAGGACCATAATAACATAAAAGCAGAGCGGAGGAATGCAGACATTCAAGGTTACTTCAAGTTCACCAAATCACTAAATCTGTTTTCAATCCCACTTGGTCCTGACGTTTATTCTGTCGTCCTCCATGTCCATTTTTACTCTGGAAGAGCAGAGGGACAGATGAGAGAAGCTAGCAGGGAATCAAAGGAGGATGGAAGAAAGAACAAATCTGGAAAGATGGACGATCTTTTTGTAAAACTCTTTGTATGTTGGTGCTTTAAGTAACTTTTTTATTGCTCTCACCAAACAAAAGCCACTCATGGAGCTCGCCATCATTGGCTCATTCACCTGCTACTTCCTACCAGCTGACAAGTACGGTCCAGTCGTTTTAAAGGCGTCACTCTGGGCTCTGTCTTTTTATGTATTTGCTGATATTTCATAGACCAAACCTTTATTATTACACATTTGACAAATAATGTGGAATGGACCGACAGTGAACGTGATGTTCGCAGTAGAATAACTAAGAAATGCACATTTTCTTTCTCCTTTGCTGCTCCTCAGTTTCACATCATCCAGCACACAACCTCTGAAGCAGCAGCATCCTCTGCCTTCTGAAGCCCTCCAGCATCCATCCAGTCTCCATCTGAGCTGACAGATTCCTCACTTGGTTTGGATTTGAGACAGCAGAAAAATCCAAAATGCAACAGTGAGATATGATGGTGGCATCTCTTTTACCTGCTGCTGATGAAATAAAACAGAGAGGAGCTGTGACGGAGGAACCTTACTTGTGTGTTTTGTTGTTCCTGCAGCAGCCTGAGGCGGTTCAGGACGATCCGCTGTGGTTTCTCTGTTCTCTGGCTGACTTCCATACATCACGGAAAGTCTAATGTCCCCCGACAGGGTTGGCGTGATGTTCTGGGGGTCTCAGAGACAGGTGCGCAGTCCACCCCGCTGGGCAGAGCCGAACGTGTCGAGAGGCTGCTACACTGTGATTAAAAATGACTCTGGAAGCTACCTGCAGGCGGTTCGTGTGGTTACCACAGAGGAAGCCTTTGGTCATGAAAACAGTCTTAGTTTTCTATAAAATCCAAATAAGAAAATGAATTCCAGTCCAGTCTAAACCTCCCAAGCCGGGCTTAAATGCATAAAACATGCAATATATCTCTTCAAATACATAAAACTAGTTTTTATTGAACATATCTGAAATGGACATTTTTGAATATTACTCACATTGACTTCAATAATCTTTAGATCTGGAAGAATTTCAGCACCTGTTTCACAAAATGCAAATAATGACCAACAATGGTGGCGCGGCCTGCATGTGTCAGATATGAAAACAGCTGAACGGGACGGAAAAAACAACCTGGTTTTTGTCTAATGCCTCACCATCAGGAGTTGGTGTTATTCTCACCACGTACATGGACAGAGTGTATTGTATTTAGTATATATGTTGTAATATGGAGGCAGTATATCAGTGACAGTGGGAGTAAAGAGCCATGAGGTCGTCATAGTGGTACATTAAACTCTTTACAGCTTTGCAAACATAATAACAGCCAAAGCGCCATTTTGGACCTCTGAAGGACCGTGTTGTTTTCAGAGTGCAGAGGGCCGCTGGTTCCTCATAAAACGTGAAAAGACTAATGCGCCCTGGTGGGTTTGTGTGATCTGCAGAGCCAGGAAGTGAAGGAAGGCTGTTTCTGTAAAAACAGAGCGACTACACTCACAAGCAGTGTTTCAGTGTGAGTATGCAAACTGCAAAAAGTCTGTGCTTCATGTCAGATATGGAAGGAAATTTGGAGCTATGAGGAGCTAAAATTGTGTGCGACGCGTGCTGTATGTCCACGCTGGAACAATCTGGAAGGAATCACAGCACCATCTCGACTGCTCTCTTCCTCTTTAGATGTGTGATTCAACCATACATCCCAGCAGCTGCTGTGCATTTACAACAGAGCGTGCTTCACTGTGCGAGAGACTGACACTTCTTCATTTATCTGAATTCTTCCGACGTCTTGAGGGAGTTTACTCAGAAGCACGTCAAATGGGTGTGAGGCAATTAAAAAAAGCACCACCAGTGAGAAGAGTAACACCTGCCTGCACAAGTCCAAGACACAAAAATGGATTTTAAGACACGATGTTTGCATCCAAGCAGGATCTCTGTCTTTACAGAGACTCTGCCTCCGGCCCTTTTCTCCTGAGTTTGGTAGTTTGTTGAATTTCACTCATGCTAAAATATAAAGTGAGCCGTGCTGTCCTGCTTTCACACCTTTGGGACACACACGTGTGTCCCTACCTACTACCTACTAGAGCTAGCTTTGCTTGATAGCATTAGCATCTCTGCCCTCATCCTGACAGCTAGCTACCGGCCTGTTTTTATTAGCTATGATAACAACAAAAACTCATTTGAATTCAGTTGTTTCAAAGTGAAAAATGTGTTAAATGTGTCACATAATTAAAGTAGAACATCTTGATAGAGACACGATGCTGTGAATATTAAATCTGAACTCTTTCCTGCACCTACCTGCTTTTTCTGTTAATCATCCACAAATGTCCTGTAAATTGTTTTATTTACTCTGTGCATTAAGTGAATGTGTGACAGGTCGCCGTGGAGAAGTCTGTCTTCTAAATGAGCAATATGTAAATGTAACATCTGTGAGGAAATAACTGCATCATTAGCATGAAGTTAATTTGGTGGAGATGAATCAGCTCATGTAATGTTTAAAATTTACATATTAGGTTGAGTGTGACGAAATTAAAAATGTTTCCTCGACAAAATATTCACTCGCAGCTCTTTTACCATCAATAAACAGAGAGCTGCATCAATTAATGAGCTCTATATCATTAAAAGCAGATTATTTTTCCATGAATCAAATAAACTAAAATAACCCTGGGTTGATATTAAAGCTAGCTCCTCTTTTCCATCTTCCTCCTCTCACAAACACACACACACACACACTCATGTTTGTATGTTTATACCTATAGAAGCTGCCTATAGCCTCATTATGCTAATCTGGCCCCGTCAGCCCACACAGCAGCTCTGGATGCCGCTCTCTGCTTCGGCTGCAGCACAAAGCGGTTTCTTATTCCCATTAAATCGGAGCTCAGCCTGCACTGCAGCTCTGGAGGATTTACTGACTTCACAACGAAGACCTGCATGTGTCAAAGTGTGGGCTGGAAGCACACACCCAGTGAGACCATGTCACTGTGTTAGAACATTAAAAACACGTGATCACATGTTGAGGTCCTTTATCATCGAGCTGTGACGTGGGAGGATCCTCACAGGAGTCTCCGGTGTCATTTAAAGATGTTTTCATGATGGACATCAGCTTTCATTATTTTGGAAAAAAGCACATTTTGCTAAATGCTAAAAACTTTAGCTTGGCAGTGCGCGCAACAGAAGATGTTTTGTGCTGAAATGCTTGTTGGGAGTTGCATTAGTTGGATTTTATTTGGCCTCTTGGGGGCAGCCTGTAAACACAAAACTGCCATATTATCACCATGTGGGGTGACATGGTGAGCAGAGCAGCATTAGCATCCATGTGGGGTTGTGTTTGTGTCCAGCTGATGAACGTAAGTCCAATTTTAACCCTCCTTTTAGCTCTGTTTTGGTCTCCACCATCTATTTTGCTGCTATAGATGCGCTATTTTCTTCACCATCTTGCTGTTAGCTTTGCCTGTTTTTGGAGGCTATGATCCATCCATCCAGAGCAGCTTTAAGCATTAGCTGCCATCCAGATGTGTCTTACCTTCACTGCAGCAAGCTCCATTTTCCCCCCTGGAAACAAAATAGAAGCAGAACAGAAAGGTGTGGTCTGAACTGACACAAGAAGCAGAGAGAGGACGGACATAAACTGTTTTTCATGTAGTCGTAAATGAAAAAAGACACCAGAGAAGAAGGGAGCAGAACTTATTTGCGTTCTGGTTTTGCCGCCACCCACAGCAACACCAGTTAGACACATCAAGCACTGCGTAGGCCTCCCTTTGTACCGTAGAAAATGTATTTATTAAAGCATAGGCTCCAGAACAAAAACAGAAGAAGAGGAACAAAAGCTGCAAGATTGCAGAACATATTATGTACCATAAAATTGATAAAGAAATCACTGTACACGCTACAGTGCCTTTAAAATCACAGCTTTTGCAATGCAGTTAATAGAACTTATGGTTTACTGTATATATTACTTTTACACATAGTAAACATTCAATAAATCTCAAATACTGTTTGTCTTCTTTTGGGGACACCTAGGAATTAGATTAATGTCAAATAAATGTAGATCTGTAAGTTTGAGTTAGAAACGTTATCACAGCAGAACAAACAGAATACAAAAGTACAATCATTGTCATCGTTTAGCTCAGCTGACCGCGGTTGGACAATGGATGAAGACGATGATGAGCTTTCTGACGTCTCTAACGTAACTCTGCACAAACATTACAGACAGGAGCTACTCTGATCTCTGAAGTGTGTGTTCGCACTTTTGAGGTCACTTAAAATACTTTGAGGTTTCTCTGTGGGAAGATGTTCAGTGAGCTGCTGTAAGATTAAACATTTTAGACCGATTCAAACTTAAATTGAATCCGTTAAAATCACACGTACAATCAGGGCGACATGTCGGCCCTCGCGAGGACGCGGTTCTTCTAAAATACTACAGTTCAAGCTCTCTTCTTCACTACAAACGATTTGAGCTGCCAAAAATATTCATTTCATTTTAATTTAAAATTTCACCAAGTTACAAATGCTAAACATTTCTTAAAAGCCAATATCTTATTAAACTCTGAGAGAATCAATGTTTAACTTTCATAGAAAAAATATTGCATTATAAAACAGCCTCCTCTCCGTTTGGCATACGACAGCTCTTTGCTTCTGAAAGAGCTCAAATCTTCTTTATTGCACTTGAAGGGTTTTATTCCAAAACGCTAAACGAGCACTTTTACTGCAGCTGCTTCTGAAGTCCGTCACCTGTCCATCTTTGCAGGTACGTCTTTCCAAGAGGAGAAACGACAGGGAGGAAACGGGTTGTGCCTTCATGCTAACGACATTTTTTTCTAATGATTGAAAAGAAACCTTTTTTTTGTTTGTGTTTTGCAGAAATGAAGCATTTCGTTTACAGACTGAGGCACAGACACTTCCTGAACGCTGCACGTTAGATTTAAGGTGATACCATAAAAGAGCAGATCTGATGTTTAGTTTGTTTTCTGCCCTCAAATTTAAAGAAGCCATTTGGAGAGAAACCCTTCCAGCGTCCTGACTGCGGGCTCGATTCGACGGTGCTGCTCAGCGTGCGCGTCGCCCAGGATTAAGTGAACCTGCGTCTTTTTGGTTCAAGGCAGCTGCTGTTTGTGCTGGTTAAAGGTCCAGCGCTCTCGTCTCATACTGGGATGTAAAGCAGTCTGCTGCAGAGGAAGAGGGAAGTGACAGATAAACACAAAAAGAAATGCTGAAGTGCAGATTCGGGGGGGGGGGGGCTGTTTGGTTGATGCTTACAGATGGATATTTGTCTTGGTAGAGGTAATATCACTGCACAGATCTGCAGGAAGAGCAGTTTTCCTCACTGACACTCGTCTTTTTGGCGTGTTTTCTTTCATCACAGGCATGTTTAGCATGTTTGGCCCCCGCGGGGGTTACAACCTCATGACCTCAGCAGTGTTCTGGTCTATTTCAGCTGCAACTGACCACAGTTTTAACCAGCAGGGGTTCTGTGCTTATGTGCACGTACACTAACAGGAAAAATAGACTTATTTTTCCTGTTTTTACTGTGAAAAACTGTTTGCTGCGATGGGAAAGAGAAGTGGTGTGTCTTTAATCCCACTTGGGGGTAAAACTCTTCAAATGTATGCAACGGCTGTAAATGTGACACAGATTTGTCCCTCGTGTCAAAGAAGCAATCTGTCCTCCAGGACTCGCAAATGAATTACATTTGCGAGTCATAATTCAGCAATCAGCATCACCTCTTCTAAAGAGCAGATGTAGATCACACTGGATTTGACGTGCTCTGTAAGATTACCACATCGCCATGAATTAGCTTTCACATGTCATCATGTAGCTGACATTGACCTTCCAGTGCTTGGACTGATTGCCATTTAGTCTATTGATTGGCTGCCACGTGGCCTCAGCTCATTTGCTGGAGTGCTGAGGCCCTCGTAGGAGTTCTCCCTACATGATGAAACCACGTTTTGACCAGCATGAGCTGGATGTGGAAAAACCAAACGGATCCACTGACAGAGTGTTCGCACCGGAGCGTCAGCGCCTCACTTCTGCGTGACTTAAGGCAGCCACGCATCATGAAGTTCATGCATAAACCTTCTTTACCCTCAGCTGTGCTGCTGCAAACATAAATGCTTCCTCTCTCAGGAACCGTGAGCGCCCTGCGGGATTCATTACATTGCTAATTTAAAACCATTATAATAAAGGTTAACAGTTTAGATGCTGACTCTTGTTCATGTTGCAGTGCCCTCTGAAACCTTGCATGTAAGCAGGGTCTCCCCCAGGGACAGCGAGGGCGTTCCACTATGCCTGGTCCCAGATCATAAATAATTGGCTCTAATGCTCTAAGTTCAGTGTGCTTCTTCATGCCTGCATGCATGGAATTATGATGCATCAGTACTTCTTACACTACAGTTTGTTCCACCTGCTGTGTTACAGTACGGTTTCTAAACCTGCAGGTGGACAGCTCAAACATTTGCTACTGGCCTACTTACAAAAGGTGCCGCCATGAATGTACACATTAATCGTCGGAGACAAGGCCACAGCTTTATATTCCAGAGGGAAAACTGGAAAACATGGTACAACGGCCGTAACGGCGCATGGTTCCAGGCTGCATGTGCACTGGAAGCACTGCAAGAAGTGAGCAGATCCAATTTATCTTCATCCCTACGTCTGCCAAACTTCAGAGGAACAACCTGGGAATTCCTGTGAGCGTCTCCTCTGGGCTTCACTGAGATCTATTCTTAAAGTTTAGATGAATGAGGGAGCGTGTAGAAAAGTGAAAAGGACAGATGAGGAGGGAGGGAAGTCAATAAGCAGCCTCTAGGAGGAGAGGTGCTCCATCAGCTGCAGCAGGTGCTTTTTTAATGCTGACACAGACGGACTATGGCAGGCGCTGGCTAACGTGAGCTGAAAGCCTGAAGAAGAAATGTTTCCTGAGCAAACTGTTCAATTTCATGATTTATTAAATTACTCTGTGGGTGCAGAATTTTGTGTGTCTGGAGGATTTTAATCACTGCGGCAGCTGAGCGACAACAGTCGTAGCTTGAGCGACGCGCGAGCGCCCCAGATTCAGAGGAGTCTGTGATCTATATGTTAGCGCGAGGCCTGCGGGAGCGCAGCTAGTTTATCATGCTAGCTGTCACGCAGGCGCCCGTGTGGCTCACGCGGCCGCCGAATCGGCACAGACTTTCACCATCTGCACGAAAGTAGGGCAACAGTGACTGAACGAGGCGGAAACCGGCTCTGTGGATTGTTGTACGGTGTAAAACAGTTCCTTTAAAAAGGAAACGCACAAGCTGTGAACACATCTAATTATATTTGGATGATGTTTGCTTGTAGTTACTGAAAGAAAAACTGCTGAATGATTGAGTTTATAAACGGGATAAAACTGTGTTAATCTTGTTTTAATGAAATCGGTTGGTTTGCCTCATGGACGCGGGCGTTGTAGGACTCTATGAGGGGCTTTCCTCACTTCCTCGACTTTATTCTGCAGCAGCGCTTATTGTTTCGATGGCCTGACCCGCTTTCAGAGAGCACCTTTTAAATCAAAGTTTATTGTCCTTGCAGAGGCACAGTTAAGCTCTAATTGCTCCCTGCGTAACACTCGGGACATCGGAGGAGACAAAATGCTACCAGCAGCAGCGTCTGCAGGTTCTCAGACACGTCGTGTGTTTCTGGCTCTGCGTGAGCTGAAGTTTCTTAACCAAACACACCATTTCACCTCTTTCACTGCAGGTTATGAAACCACTTTGAGCAACTTACCTCCTGTATCCTCAGAGGACTCTGTGGCTCTGACAAAAACCTACAACACCTTTGGGAGCTGATCTAAGGCACATTAATATTCATCACAGCACTGGAGGAAATGGCCAATTTTGGAACCATTGTTCACATGAGGAGCACGGAGGTTGTCACCTCGAAGAAGACACTGTTTTGAGACAATAATACACCGAGACTTTTAACAGAGAGACGTTTCTTGGAGGCAGAAATCACCTGATTGGTTCAGTTAATACTAAATAGGTAGAGCCAGACAGGAGCTGTCATTGTGTGAGCATGCTGACTGACAAATAGACTTTATTTTCCCAAATCCATCTGATTTTAAGTTGCTTCCTCTTCCCTTAGCAAGCTGGATCATAACAACTTCCGATAAGTTAACTTCCAGATTGTGTAATAGAGCTGGCTGACGCATGAGGGGGAAGCTGCAGAGTTCTGCCTTTAAAACTGAAAAAAAACAAACATCAAACTTCACTAAAGGTGTAAATTATGAATAACTTTGCACAGTTGTCTCACAGTTTGTCTGCGTCCCCCTCACTTAGCTGAATAGCTTGAATCCCGTCTGCTGGGAGACTCAGTTTGGGGTTTTGAGCTCTGGGTCTGTTCTCTGTTGCTGAGGGTTCAGTGTGGGAACATCCTGGGTCGTTCCTGTGAAGTGTGGCAGGAGGAGGAATGAAGATAAACTGGGTGGGCTCATTTCTCGCTGAGAAACTGTGCATGCAGTCAGTATTTGTGGTCCCGCACGGAGCCGTCACGGCCGTCGTTGTCTAGTTTTCCACTGGAGTGCAAAGCTGCGGCCTTGTGTCTTTGTCTCTTAATGTGGACGTTCATGGCGGGACCTGTTTAGAGACCTCGCCGCAAAATAATCTCTTCATTTGCCTTTCAGATTTCTGTCTGTGCCAAACACAAACTGAAGAGTTTGTTGGAATTAGAGAGATAATTCAGATTAAGTGGTTTGATTTTTGATGGGTTTAATGGTCCAAAGCTCATCACGATGTCCTCAGCGGTGCGTGGCACAGAGGAAGGAGCTGTACAGTCTATATTATACGGCTCCTTGTACGTAAAGTCACTATTTCATTATCATTATTTATTGGGATTTTAAAACGTCTTCAGTATTCATTTCGTACGCCGGCTTACGAGCCGCTGTGCATCAGTCCACACTGTCCTGCCCTCGATGAGCTTCCTCATCTCCCACCAGCTGCTGGCCTGCTCGCTGGACTCCAGCCTAATGTTACTGACCCAGAAAAGTGTGGTCTCAAAATACGAGGTTTAAATCAGCCAATGGGATTATTTTTGCTCCCACAGCACTTCAGCCTCCAAGAAAGAAAAAGCTCCAATCTGCTGCATCCTGTGTGCAAAATCTGCTTTCCACACAACATGGCGACAGAGTGTGTGTCCTCACATTTCTGCTGTGACAACCTTGTAAATATGTAGTATGCATGAGTAGACTAAAACACTGTAAAAATGCATTTATTCATTTATTTTAGCTGCCTGGAAGTCCTGTGCATCTGCTTGTTGGCAGTGATCAGGAGTGTGTACCATCGTGCGCTCTATCATACACATTATCAACACACCACAAAACACTGTGACCTTCTTGCTGGAAGCCGGAGGAACTTCTTTAGTGGCATATGGAGAAAGGTGTGTGGGAGGAGAGTGACAAGAGGTTGGTCGGACCATGCTGTGAATTGTGACTCCGTTTCCCAGGGGGCTTTGCAACAACAGCTCAAAAAGCCACTAGCCGCTTAGCTGATGGCATGGAGAGGGCTGAGACGATTTGGCCAGAGGTCACAGGAGCTGATTGGCTGGTTTGTGGAATCATGGTGGATGCAGGGGTGCAGGTGTTTGTTGATCGGATGACTCTGGTGCACAGGAGGATTGTGGGTGGATGGATATGTCAGAGAGTTGAACCCCACCCCTTCTTAACCGTCATGTCTGCCATAGGGAGGGCGGCGACGTGTGAAAGGATCAAACCCCGACTGGTTTTAATTCTTGACCGTCCCTAACACGTTGACTCAACTACATCAAGCCCTCCTAGAAAACCTCTGAGTATCTGCATGGAAGCACATTACCAGGTGCCATGTTGGATCAACTTACCTCATAACAGTGTATCTACGGCATTATCCAAAGCTTTCAAAGCTCCTCTTTCAGTTCTGACTTTACAAACAAATGTGTGAGGGCTTACTCCTTAAGACTAAAGATGTTAATTTGCTTCAATGGTTTATTTTACCCATAACCATGTACAAATAAACAAAACCTTTACAGCTTTGTATGGTCACACATTTAGCATTCATTGGTCCATAAGCACTCCTCACGGCGACATGAAAACACTGTTATAAGACACCGACATTGATTTCTAGCATCGGCGTCTCAACGTTGCACTGACGTCACAAATGTACCATCCATTCTAACAGTTTCATTGCAAATCAAAATAGTCACATGCAATGATTGAAAAAAATTACATTACCTCATGTCACATAGAAAGTAAGCGAAAAGTTCCATCATTTAGAAATAAGTACTCTTCAGAGATTTGTCTTTCTCTCTTTTTTTTTTTTTTTTTTGTGTGTTTTTTAAAGTCCTAGACATTCTTTCAACAGCGTTGTTGGTCTCATTTGGGTTGTAAACATTAGTTACAGTGCCTAGCTTCATTCACCTGACTGGCTGCGTAGCATCTCTCAAGAGAATTGGTCAATCAATACTATCAATCAGCTGATCGAGAGGAAAATTGGTCAGACGTCAATCAGTTGTACAAGGAATTTCTCGTGGAAGGACATGATCGTCTTTGGGCTCAGTTAAGGGCGACAGGACACCAGTGACTGGAGAACAGACTGAACAGTAGATTAATATAAGACACCCTGAGAATCACAACTACGCCTCTCTCATCTGTCATCTATCCTCCCTCTTCCTCTATCTCTTCTTCTATGGAACGATCATAGTCAGGTGGGCGTGGCCTCGGTGGTTGAGGAAGATGGTTGGTTGGTTTGTTGTGGCTGAAGCCGGTTGCCATGCAACTGGCTCCTTGGTGGTTGGCATGGAGACAGGTTAAGGTGGAATCTGACCTGGTAAGGTAGTATGCAGCACGTACAGTAGTATGAACAGTAGAATGTAATATGCAGCTCTGGGGAAAAATACGGGAATTTAAGAGAGTTTCAGATGATGCTGATGGACATTAGCAGAACAAGTGCATCTTACGCAGCTTTAAAGGGTCAGTTCACCCGAATCCTGATGGGTTTTCTCACTTAGCTCTAGTAGCTTCTAACTCTGCAGATTGTTTCTGAGATATCTACCTCTGACGTTTCTCTCACCGTCCCTCCAAAGATGCAATTTTGTTGTTGGTGCACACAGAACAGTCCCACTAAAAACTGCTCTCAGTGAAGTCTGTGCTTTACCCACAGCAACAGGGACGCTGTTGATTCTTTAAATATTTACTGTAAAGGCCGTGAGCACCTCCAACTAAATCCCATTCACTCCATTGTTCTGAAATTTTAGAGGCAGATATTTCAAAACGCTTTTATTTCTGGGTGAACTGACTGTTTATGAATCAAACAACTTGAGGTATGCTTGCTCTGAAGAGCACCGTAAGGTCCACTTTGTTTCATTTGCAAGCTCTGCATAATCTCCACGAAACACTGCGAGTAAAAAACCAAGCGCACCTCAAGTTGGAGCACTTGAAGATCCGTCTAGATGAGTATTTATCCCCAGATCTGTCAGCATGTAACAGTAGATTGTGACAGTAGTATGTTATCGATGGAGAACATCACATGGGGCTGACGTGGTGTGCAGCAAAGGATGGCGCAGGGGAAGGCGGTAGTGGTGGACAGTGATTGGCTGATTTGGTTGGTCAGGTGACTGAGGGGGTTATGGACAGTCGAGTTGAGTCAGATCACATGATGAGGGTTTGCAGCTATAACGTCAGGAGGTTCCATCGGGAGGTATGGAAGCCTGACAGGTTTTAGCTTTTGGTGGACACTGGACACAACACCCACCCTGAACCCTGCCCTCACAGAGTCAGCGAGCGCACACACACACACACACACACACACACACACACACACACAGAGAGAAACAGACGTGCACTCCTACACAAGTGAGCAGACAGACGCAGACACACACACACACACTTACCCACATTCACCATATTTTGCATAGACACACACGAATAAATACACGAGTATGTTAACTCACACTCACGCACACACTCATGACAAACACGCAGCGCTCCCACGTTTCACACAAACCCACATACACACTCGGTGACTCACACAAACACACACTCTTGCCCACCCCCAGACTTGCGATGTGTTACTGTGATGATGCAGAGTGTGGTGGAAGGTGAAGAATAAGACAACGGAAGACAGGTGATGCTAAAATGAACATTTATAATGACTGCTGTTGCTGTCGCAAAATAAGAATCCTTAAAAAAAGACCTCATATATATTAGCACTAGATTGCCCACTTCACTGGAAATCCACAAGTCAAGAAACACAACTCACTAGGTTTTTTTCTCTTTACAAACACAATGCTACAATTACATTAAATATTCAATACTCTTTAAGTCAGTTAATGAATGTTGTTAAAAGCAACCACTAAAATACTAAAAATAAAAACAAAACAATACTAGTATTAATTCACCTTTTTCCAGTCATTCCCTTTTTCTTGTTGCGTTGTTATTTATTAATAGTATAATAATAATAATAGTCTGAGAAATAAATAGCTCATGTGGTGTTCTCAGGGCGATGGGGCAGGCAGCATAAACCAAGAGTGGAGCTCAGAGCAATGCGATGAAATGGTGGAGTCTAATCTCACACAGTCACGTTAATACTTTCAAAATGTCTCTGATGTACAGGCGAAATATGGAGATATGCCACAAAGTTTGGTTCTGCCGGCAGCAGGATGGTTGAGCGGCACCCGCAGAGGTTAATCGTCTCTAAACTATCATTCTATGTGATGTAAACTAGGACTGTATTGCACGAAAGTTAGCAGCTCAGCTTCCTCGATGTGTAGCCCGGGAGGAGCTTCGTTTCTTTTTTTTTTTTCCTCTTTTCTTTCCTTTTGTCCAACTCCCTGGGTTCGTTTCCCACCTGGAGGAGCCGAGTCGAGCCGTTTTCCACGATGATATGTCTCTAACACGACCAAGCATTTATCAATAACTACGGCTTGATGATAAAAGATACTAGCGCCACTACAACTCACTGTCAGGAAAACATCAACAAATGTACAAAAACAAGCCTAAGCTGAGAATGGCTCGGACTACTTCTCAAGGTTAGTATTATTATTCGATGAGCACAGGTATCTAAGAGTTTGCTAGCCAACATGGAAGCTAAACAGCAAATACAGTAGGTAAATCAACACTAATAACAACAGCACAGGTTAACACAGTAGAACTAGCATAGCCGATTATACAGGCAGACCTAACTATCGGTTACAGAGGATGAAGAGCGTCATGATGGTCTACCGCGTCCACTACTGCCTCTTTATGCTGCCGGCCCCTTTCTGCTCAACACTTCTCTCTTTACAGCTCGACAAAAATCTGACAAAAATATTTACAATGAGAGAGAAAAAATGAAATTGTGGAGAAACAGTTGTTAAGTGTTTTTTTTTGTTGTTGTTGTTTGTCTGCATTTCTTTTTTTTGTGTATTTTTTTCTTCCTTTCGTATGTTTTTTTTTTTTTTGTTCTTTTTCGACTTATATCTCAGAGAATTGTCCCCAATGATGAGCAACAAACAAACAAACAAAAAAATCCAATCATATCAGCTAGCATTGCACAGTCTCAGAGAGGTTTTGGGGATGGAATGGAGAGTTATCGTCCAAACAGTTGGATGAACACAGAAGGGGGGTAGGAGGAGGAGGAAGAAGGTCAATAAAGTTCATGAGGGGGTGAAAGTTCAAAAAGTTCAAGAAGACAGAGGATGGCTGCGCAGCTGACGGTGCGTAAACACTCCCCACACCACCGCGTGGGGGCGGTGCATGTGTCGGCGTGCGTGGTTTGGATGTTAAACGACAACAAAAAAAATCATCATTAAAAAAAATGGAGTTTTTGAATCTTTCCCATCGAGAAAAATCAAATGGAGCGAGAGCGAGGGGGGGGGGG